>OX438879.1:50539921-51089921 GCA_949315895.1 Anania crocealis | reverse complement strand
CTACCAACTTGTGAAGGAGGCGTCGGGAGCCGCACCTGCAAAGAAGAAAAAGACTAGAGGGGACGAGGATCAGGGAGAAAATGACAGCGACACTCCAACGTTGAAGGAGCAGGGACCTACAGAGGGATTAGGAAGAATAGAAGGAGATCTCCTCATCACCAAGATAGAGGAGAACAATCGACTGCTCGCTGAAAACAGTAAGAAAATTATGGAAATTAAGAACATGATAGAAGGCCAAGCATTAACTATGGAAAAAATGACCTACGCGAGAGTAGCGGCAGCGGAAACTAACACCAAGCAGGTGCCGGAGCGTAGAGCACTTCACTCCATGGTCATCACCTCCGAGAATGACCAAGATACTGGGGAGGAAGTCCTAGAAAGAGTACGAAGAGCAGTCGAGGCAAAAGAGGGATGGATAAGGATAGAAAAAGTGAGAAAGGCCAAAGATAGGAAAATAATAATGGGTTGTGAAACGAAGGAAGACAGAAGGAAAATCAAGGAAAGGATAGAAAGAGCAGGAAAAAACCTCGTTGTCGAGGATATGAAAAACAGGGACCCGCTTCTGGTTCTTAAGAGCGTTCTAACGATACATAGTGATACTGATGTATTGGAAGCTCTTAGGAACCAGAACCGGGGCCTCTTTCATGGCCTCGAAAACGAGGAGGACAGAGTGGAAGTAAAATTTAGAAAAAAGACAAGGAACCCGCATACATCTCACATCGTCCTGACTGTGTCTCCCACAATCTGGAAGCGAGCTACCGATCAGGGAAGAATTCACATAGACCTCCAACAGATTGTGGTAGAAGACCAGTCACCTTTAGTACAATGCTCGCGCTGCCTGGGCTACGGGCACAGCCGTAAGTACTGTAAGGAGACCCAAGACGTCTGCAGCTATTGCGGCGGGCTGCATTTGTGCGCAAGTTGCCCCGAAAGGCTCGCACAGGAGACGCCAAAATGCATAAATTGCAGCCGAGCCAAGGCAGAGATTAGCACCCACAATGCGTTTAGCCACGACTGCCCCATTCGTCGAAAATGGGACGCCATAGCTAGGGCGTCAACGGCGTACTGCTAAAGGCGTCCCGGAGAACAAACTAGCAGGCAAGAGGAACAGTAGCCTCGTAGACGTCGCAGTATACTCCAAAGCCATCCTAAACCTGGTGGACGACAGGAAAAAGATAGAGGGCCTCACGAGGTCGGACCACAACGGCAAAAACCTAAAACAAAAATTTAAATTAAACAAAATTGCAGATATAAAAAATAACACAAAATGGACAACAGGACCATTTCATACAAAAACGGCTGATTTCAAAGGATTTCATGAGAAATTCACCCAAATCACGCCTGACAAACAATTAACAATAAAGGAATTATACAAAATTAATAGTGAATCAAAATTAGAAAAAGCAGAACAGAAAATTATTAAAGTTATAACAGAAAAATATAAACGATTTAGTAGAAATGCAAAGAAAGAAGAAATACTTACCATGCCGTCGTGGTCCGCGAATTTGACGTACATGAAGAGGAGAGTTGATACCAGGAGTGGGATGTTTGAAAATGCAGCATCAGACAGACGTCAGATGGCGTTGGAACTGTACCTGGAAAAAGAAGAAAAACATGAATTAGGACAAGGAAAAGAAATGACAAAGAAATGGATAGAACATTGTGGGAAGCGAGACGGAGGAGGTATGCGGAAGGGGACCGACAGGGTGACAAAAAGGGCTTTAATAAAATTGATTAACGTAAAAGACATAACTTTAAAATACTGCAAAAATTTAATGGTGAAGAAAATAAAAATAAATGAAAGCAATAATAAGTATTGTGACATATATATTGAATATATAGTGTTAACACAAATACAATAATATATAAATGCTAACAATAATAAATAACTTTAAAAGAGAAAATAAGGTGGTTAAATATAGAAAAGTATGTGCTCAATCACCCTGTAGGATTTGACGGAAATGAAAAGAAGTTAGTTGCTATAATAGTAAACATGTGCAGATTTATTAATATAGCAAATTATAGTAGAAGGAAGTAGTAAGATGGAAATGAAAAGAAATAGAACAACATAAACTCAATTGAAATAGATAAGCTGGAACAGAGAAGAATAACAGTAGAAGAAATCCAATTATGTAAACTGAAAGAAAATTAAGTAATTGATGTAATAGAATAAAGTTTAGAAGATCATAGTAGAAGGTTTGACCTTAAATCAGATAGAAAATGACATAAAATATAAAACCAGAAAAAACAGGCTCCGATCACACATATTGGAGGAAGTCGTTATAATATAAAAAAAAAAAAAAAAAAAAAAAAAAAAACCTAACCTAACCTAACCTAACCTAACCTAACCTAACCTAACCTAACCTAACCTAACCTACCCTTGAAGAATGTTAGGTTACTTTTACTAAAACGTCAGAAAAGTTAGGTTTCTTTAACCTAAACGTCAGAAAAGTTAGGTTTGCTAACCTAACCTATCCTTGAAGAATGTTAGGTTACTTTTACCAAAACGTCAGAAAAGTTAGGTTTCTTTAACCTAAACGTCAGAAAAGTTAGGTTTGCTAACCTAACCTACCCTTGAAGAATGTTAGGTTACTTTTACCAAAACGTCAGAAAAGTTAGGTTTCTTTAACCTAAACGTCAGAAAAGTTAGGTTTGCTAACCTAACCTACCCTTGAAGAATGTTAGGTTACTTTTACCAAAACGTCAGAAAAGTTAGGTTTCTTTAACCTAAACGTCAGAAAAGTTAGGTTTGCTAACCTAACCTACCCTTGAAGAATGTTAGGTTACTTTTACCAAAACGTCAGAAAAGTTAGGTTTCTTTAACCTAAACGTCAGAAAAGTTAGGTTTGCTAACCTAACCTATCCTTGAAGAATGTTAGGTTACTTTTACCAAAACGTCAGAAAAGTTAGGTTTCTTTAACCTAAACGTCAGAAAAGTTAGGTTTGCTAACCTAACCTACCCTTGAAGAATGTTAGGTTACTTTTACCAAAACGTCAGAAAAGTTAGGTTTCTTTAACCTAAACGTCAGAAAAGTTAGGTTTGCTAACCTAACCTACCCTTGAAGAATGTTAGGTTACTTTTACCAAAACGTCAGAAGAGAAGCAAGGGCCTACATGTGAGGAGCTCGCTCATTCATCGTGCTGCCGGAGGGGCTGCATGCGGCGGCTGCTGCGCGCGCACGTTGCAACTGCAGTCCCAGAGTGGGTCCTGACGGCTTTATTATATTTTTTTGTTCTTCACTTGTTTAAGTAAACGCTTTTATTATTATCATAGTTTAAAATTTTAAATAAATATTATTATATCAAAGTAATGACGGTACCGTTATTGCATGGTCTCATATTTTACAAAATGTCATGTAAAAAAAAAATTAGTTCGTAATACAGCGAATAATATCAATCACTTACATTCTGTGTTCCAAGGTATGCAGACTTTAATATCATATTCAACAGTCAGAAAGTAGATCAGATTGAGATTACCTTTTTTTCGAATTGCCTTTTCTTCTGCATCTGTAAAGACATTTTTGAAGTGAAAACTTTTTTAGCGGCGCTGAGCACTTTTTGTTGGATGGGTAAAAACTTCCAAACTCGCGTCAGGGTCACGTGATGCTGATCGAAAAAGCGTAAGATCGAGGGGAAGGGAGAGGAACTAGTATCTCCCACTCTTTCTACCGTGCCTGAGTGTGCTGCTCCGCTTATGTCGAAATTATGGATGAAAGTTGATTTTTCTAAGAGATAAAAATTAATGTAATATATAAATAAATAACGATATAATATTATCAATAATAACATGTAAATTTTCATATTTGTGTACGATAGCGCAATAAATAAACATTCTATTCTACCTCATAAATGATAGTATTTTTGTACTTATAATTAAACACATCGTTAATACTAAAGTTTTCACTTCTGCCGGCACTCCCGGAGTGCTACCGGTGTTTTTTTACATTTTAATAACTTTTGTTAAGTCTTTAAAATTTTAGAATTAATGTATAAGACTTATACAAAAGATTTTGGTTTATTTTTTGTTGCGCTTTTCTCGATTCATATACGTGGGTAACACTGAAAATGTTTAGAACTAGTCAGTTAGAAACATCGCTGATGAAAACTTTTTTGAATTTTAATTTTAGAACTCTTTGGTAACCTATTGTAGAAAATTGCATTCATTTGTCATTTGTTTTTGTGAATTTGCGGCAAATTTAAAAAACTTGTTACACGTGAAAATGTACCTAACGCGAGAAAATTTTCGGTCCATGATTTATTATGACTTTCGTTGTGGGCTTACAACATAGCTATCGCTGCGATTATCATTTCTTAATGAAGCTCCATCTCGTAAATAGTAATTTACAATTATTTTAACGAGTTTAAGCGTGGACGTAGCAAAGACGTCCTTTACAAGCGACTACTGAAGATAACATCAGTGCTGTGCGAACTGCGACGCATGATAAAGGATAAGAGAGTGACCTATCAGCAAATACGGGCAAACCTAGGAATTGGCATAAGTTAAGTTAAAAAAATATTACACGAACATTTAGGCGTCAGGAAGCTTTGTACCAGATGGGTTCCCCATACTTTAACCGTCGACCAGAAACACCTTCGCGTGGACTGGTGTCGCCAAATGTTAGATGAGTTCAACGGCGGTGACTCAAATGCTGTATTTGACATCGTCACAGGTGATGAAAGCTGGATATATTGAAATGGTAGCTGGATACGAACCTGAAACCAAAAGACAATCAGCTCAGTGGGTGTTTCCTTCCGGGGATCGGCCAACTAAGGTAAAGAAAGGAAGAAGTCAAGGAAAAAAGGTGATTGCCTCATTCTTTGGACGGAAAGGTCATTTCGTGACAGTTGTGCTTGAAGATGGAAGGACAGTTACTGCAGACTGGTATGTCAATCGCTGTTTGCCTGCTGTTTTGGAAAAAATTTGACAGCAGCGCCCTCAAAGCAGGATCCTCCTTCACCACAACAATGCTTCAGCGTACTCCGCAAAACAACTGTTGAATATTTGACTATGGCAGATGTCGAGATAATGAGTCATCCGCCATACAGTCCTGACATGGCGCCCTGCGACTCTCATTTATTCCCAAGAACTAAAGATAAAATTCGAGGTATTCGCTTTACGAGCCCTGAAATGCCATAAAGGAGACTCCTAAGGAAGAATAGGCCCACTGCTTTTCTCAGTGGTTCCATCGAATGCGACGATGTGTAGAGAGGAACGGAGATTACTTAGAAAAACAATAAAAGTATTGGCAACTTTTTAAATTAGGCCGTTTTTAATTTTTAAACATTTTCAGTGTTTCCTAGGTACTTTCAAAAGCTTTGTCAAACTATGCAGTATACGTGACACGCTTCTGCTGGAATATAGCGACTATCAATCGATTACACCGCAGTGGATGAAACTTTTTTGTTTTTATGCATAAGTCACCACGTGGTTCAGAATGTCAAACTAAATGCCTCCTGTCAAAAAAAATTACCAAAACTCAATCAGTTTGTTTACTTAATTTTTTAGGGTTCCGTACCCAGAGGGTAAAAACGGGACCCTATTTCTAAGACTTCGCTGTCTGTCCGTCTGTCCGTCTGTCCGTCTGTCCGTCAGTCCGTCTGTCCGTCGCTCTGTCACGAGGCTGTATCTCAAGAGCCGCGATAGCTAGACAGTTGAAATTTTCACATATTATGTATTTCTATTACCGAAATAACAATAAATATTAAAAACAAAATAAAAAAAATATTTAAGGGGGGCTCCCATACAACAAACTCGTTTTTTTGGCCTTTTTGGTACGGAATTCTTCGTGCGCGAGTCCGACTCGAACTTGGCCGGTTTTATTCAAATTACTATTTTACTTAATTCTCTCCTATGTTATGTTACCTGTTTATACAACTGATGAAGATTTAAATATTATTCTACATTTATTAGACGTGAATTGAGCACAATGACATGGTAAACACAAGACTTATGATATTTTTAGCAATTTGGAATAATAAATTCAGTAATATCAGTATTAAATCTTGAAAAATTGTGTCTCAGGCGGGACTCGAACCCGTCTCCATGCATACCAGTATTTCAAGTTTAAATAGGTACCTAACATGGTAAAGGTCAGAATGTAATTTAATAAGTTACTTACCAATGATGATAACTGCTCATAAGTGGCGACCAACGGCGCCCGCGTCGCCGCTGCGCTGGCCGGGGTAGTTTCTCACTGAAACAGATCAGAATCAATAATAAGTATTCGAACTAATAACACATTATTATTTTGTTCATAGTTTAGCAAGGAGTCTTTGAATAAGTTAAAAATAATTTTATATTAGCTTACGCTCAAGAACGATAATGAAATCGTTTTAATAGTGAAATTATTTTGAACTCGCTATATAATTTTAAACTCGGTAGCGGTTTCCAATCACTTCTCGTTTTGGTACCGTTTTCATAGATAGAACTGGTCAAGTGCGTCGGGCCAAAGCAGGTTGAATTAATTTACTTTAATGACGTCATTTAAACACTTCGCTAAGGAAATCTGCATTTAAGTTATAGAGCTGTATTATCTGTGGTTATAGTAAAAACAAAAGTGTCCGAACGCTTACAGCAATAATACCTCCTAAATTGTTCAGCTCTAAAAGTATTACTTATTAAATAAAAATAAAATAAACTTTAGGAACTATTAAATAAAAATATTATTCCGATGTTTGTCTGTTTCGTTTATTGGCGGCCCGAGACGACTGCCGTTACAAATACAGTTTAACATCTCATTGTCTACATTACGAAAAGTCGGCACTATACGTGTCCGCATAAAGTGCAATAAAGAGTATATTTAATGGTGTCTTTCAATATCCTCGAAATCAGTTTTTCGATAGCGACTAGGATTTGAACTCACGGCCTTCTTTTTTCCGAGTAAAAACTACAACAACTAGGCTACCAAAACAATATTCTACGTTAGTGCTAAATAATTTAATTAAGTGCCGTGAGCAGCGAAGTGTCGTCCATGTTTTAGTCGCATAGATTTAACATGCAACGAAATATTTAAACAGATATTAACAAAACTGTAAATGACAAACAGACGTTTTTAATGTATACTGCTTGACCATTAACTTGTTACTATAATCAAAATTTTATATCCCAAAAATCATCCCCTCTGCTGGAAGAAGGCCTCCATCATTGAATTCATCCCCTCTGCTGGAAGAAGGCCTCCATCAATGAATTCACATTTTCATAACAATAGGGTACAGGCGTTATCACCACGCTCTTCAAATTCGACCGATGTTCGAAAATTCAAAACTATTGTTGGCCAATCCGGGGACCTAGCCCAGCGGAGCCCGAGATACTGGCTCGGTACATGACCAACGGGACGGCTCAAAATATAATAACCAAGAAAAGCTTAGAATAAGCTACCAAGTTTATGTCTGTTTATTCATGAAACTAACATTTCAGCAATCCAAATGATTTGCTAATTAATTTTATCAACTTGTAAAAACAATTATAACTACTTCTGGTGGGTCTTGAACCCACGACCTTTCACCCTCCTGATACCAGGAGTAAAATTTTAGTAACAGCCTACAATAAAAATAATCCTATAATAAATATCCCACTGCAGGGCAAAGGCCTTCAACATTGAATTCAATTTACCACAGCAATGATGGTAAAAATCCTAATAATGTGTAGTTAATCTAGGTCGAAATACTTTATAAAAGATCAGATATGATTACATCAAAACAGCTTCCCAAATCCCAATGGGTTCTTGATATCACCGGCATCAGTCAGCAGCGCCGCTCGGCTCGCAGCGCGCTCCTCGCTGAAATAGATCAGAAATAATAATAAGAACTTATTATTTGAATGTCGTGGTCAACGGATCATACGACCATTTGGATCAGCGGTAGTTAACGCTGCTTCTGATCCATGGGTCGCGGGTTCGATCCCCGCACAGTACAAATATTTGTGTGCATGAACATGTCTGTTTGTACTGGTCTGGGTGTTTTCTATGTATTATAAGTATGTATTTACAAAAAAAAAAAAAGTATATAAGTAAGTTTATCGGTTGTCTAGTACCCCATACGACAGGGTACTTAATAGTACCTTAATTTGGGACTAGATGGCTCTGTGTGGCCCATTGAGGCATTTGTCTTAAATATTTATTTATTTATTTATTTAATTATATTACAAAACACCATTAAATATACTTTATATCATAAGTCAGCAATTTAATTGCAAATTATAATATCAATATTTAAACTTGAAATATTATGGCTATGGCTTCGAACCCGCATCCATGCATACCGGGCGTGGCGCTATACTACGCGTCTACGCTGGCTTACAGCGATAAGAATATGCTTGAAAAAATTTCTAGTCGATAAGAAAGAAGTGAGTGGTCACCACGTGCATAAAATTGCTGCACACATCGACCACACAGTTGACTTGAAGTAACACAAAACATAGAGCACGCTTCGTTGCGCGGGTCTTCCGTCTTGCTCACGTACGTGGCGGAGTCCGCGAAGGACGCCCGCTGGGACCTAGGCTGGCTTCTTAATAAATTAATAAGTAGGTACTCCATTGCACGAAATTATATCAACATCGTACCCACGCATAGCTAAAAATCAGTTAAAAATCAGTTTTATTTCATCAAATAGGCCCCAGGAGGCGCTTTTACACGTCCCAATTTAAACCTACCACTGCTTCGGGACAAATGTGGGCTAGTGCCGAGAAGAAGCAGCGCAAGAAACTCGGTCACTATTGTCAGCCTCTTTTTAAATAAATTTTTACAAGGTAAGGTGATTTTTACAAGGTTTAAGCAAGTACGAGCTGGGACAATTTAATGCCATACATTTCTATCATTTAAATAATCATTAACAGTGTAATAGCCCTTTTTCATTAAAATTACTTTGACATACGATTTAAGTTTATGTACAGACAGTTCAGCAATACCCTGTGGTAATTTGTTGAAAATACGAACAACATAAATAGCGTCGAGGTGTCCGTGGCAGCCCTTAGCTGAGGGCCTTAGAATGTGCAGAGTGGCCATCCTTAAGTCGAATGGCACCACCCCGTCTTGTAGTATGTGTGTCGTTAGAGGCGACTATTACTGACTAAGCCATGAGAAGACAGGCCAAAGTGTCTCCTCTCCACTGATGGCCAAACCGCGTTAACCACCCGTCTACTAACCGTGGTGACTATGGTAAAACCTTCCTTTTGGAGAGGCCTGTGTCTTACAATGAACTGATATAAGCTTATGTTAATTGTCTAAGAAACTTTGAAAACGCAATTCATTAAATAAAAATTATCACTTCCATAAGTGAAATATATTTTTAATTCAGACTAGCAATTAAATTGTTTCGATACAGTTTTCTAAATAAAAAAAACTGTTCAAATGATAGAGGCACAGGTTTTTTACAGTGTAAAATTTCGAATGACTAAATTTGATGATAGAAACAATGTTATGGCATCTCAATGATGAGAGGCTACAGCAGTCGCCCAGTAAGTGGTAGGGTCAAGAAACAGTCTGTATTTTTTATATAAGTAATTGAATTTTCCATTCACACTATCAATGTAATTACTAAGAAACAACTGAATTAATTATTAAAAAGTAAAAAGTATTTTACTTTCCCAACGCGCAAAGTTTCGGTCCGATTGCGTGAATCATGGTCGCGAGCAGACTGGGTACAAAAGTTATATGTTTAAAAAATATATCTAGACCTAGAAACAGTTTTAAAACATATAAAGTACCTACTAGTCGTAACTCGTAAACAGACAGCCGCTGCGCAAGTGTCCATGACGAGTGCACGGTGCACGGGCCCGCCCGACTCGCACGCATCCCGATCTGACAAATGAAATAAATAAACTTACTAACAAAATAAACAAACTTACACACTACCAAGAGATGGCGCTACTAGTATAATAGTTCTGTAGTTAATAAGACTGAAGAGCTTGATGGGCTGTTTTTTTTTCTTATAATGATTATTTTTTCAGTGTCACTATGTAGTAAATTTTCAAATGTTGCTCCGCTCCTTATGCTTGGTCGTAACATTAAGAAACTTTTATGGACATATAGACGTTATTTGGAAACTGTTTTTTAAGCAATTAAATTGCTAATTACTGGCGTAACTAACTATATTAAAAATGCAATTTTCTAAATAATAGTTAATAATCCCAATTACAACCCAAAACTCAATTAAATACAATAGTAAAATTACGAATAATACCAAAGCTTACATGCGCTGAAGGTGCAGTAACACAGTCACGCAGGACTCCTGCCTGGCGACAGCGAACACGACGCGCGCTTAGTCAGCCAACTGAAAACATAAAGTTAAAACGGATTACTAATGTTTGGCCATAAAACGTTTCCCAAAATATCACATCACAAACTATTTTACGCAAATTTTCATTTGCAAAAAAACATTTGTCAAAACAACTTAACGCAAAAATTTTAATTAGAAAATCTCTTTTTTGGAAAATTTTTGTTTAACAAATAATTATTTGGTCATGTTTCACGTTACCAAATATAACTTCATCAAATGTTTCATTCGGCAAAACAAACTCTTTCCAAAATATTGTGTATACCTATATCAGAATAATGTTTGAATCTAACCAAAATTTACCATTAACGATAGAGGCGATCTGGCGCTCGGCGGCCGCTACCGCGGCACGCTCGCTCCGATCGCTCGCCTTCGCGCGCTTATGGTCATTGTTGTAACCTATCCTAGCCTAGAGGATTTTACTGAGATGTACCTTTTGTTTTAGGAAAATTCAAGCCCTAAAATTTCTGTATTCCTATATCAGCACCAAAATAGTCATTTTCCTACACTATAATTTGAGTAAGTATGCGAAGTGATAATTTCAACAAAGTTTTTTTTGGAATATAAAATTTGCCAAAATAAATAATTTTCTATATAAACATATTTCTAAATAAAACTTGTCAAAGTAAGATTTTGCCAAATGATAATTTGAACAAATGAATGAAGTGCGAAATGTACATTTGCTAAAGATTCATTTGGGAAATGAATCTTGGGCGACAACACAGACAACCCTGGGCGATCCCAGTTAAAACACATTTAGACTTGATTACAATTCACAAGCACATATTAGATATAGCATACCAACCACCAGATACTTTACTATCATCATACACAAACGTAGATAATTAAATCCAAAGGAGGCAGCAGCCTATTAGCGCCTTGCTCCATTTATATGAAAGGTATAACAGCTATTTGTTTAAAACTTTATTATTGCAGATAAGGTAACTAAACATATAAATTCATACAATAACTGTTGCTTTAAAAAATGGAAATATTTGAAATAAAATAACTTACGCGCACACAAACGAAGTAAAAACTTGTAATTAAAAAAACTTATGTCCCAAATAAAAATGGCACATCAACTATTCACGAATGACTCTTACGTACGAATTTTGATACCTACTTTATTGCAAATTCAACCTATCTACAAGATTTAATTCAAAGTTGAAAGGGCATCTAAATTTCGAGTGGACGCTTGTTTGGTAAAATGACATGTTACTGTTTATGGTTGGTCGCTGATTGTATGTGTATCAAAGTTTAAATATGCACTCAGACAGACACAGATTAAATTTATTTTGGCTATTGCAAAGAATTTGGCGCTAAAATTCTTTAAACTTTTGGACACTTTTTAAGCCCAAGGAACACACATTCATACAGCCAATTTCATATTCTAAGCCAAGTCTTTGCCATATTTATTTTATTTTATTTCTAATTTATTAACCAACTTATAAGTATTTGCCGGCTTAACATAGTGCGATTGCATAAATATCATCAAATAATTTTGTCGTAACCGATTATAAAATTTGCAACTCTTGTAAATTCAGTCAGAGAACAACTAAAAAGGTCAACATCGTTCGCTAACCGATTGCTGTGTCGCGTGGCACGAGTAAGCGGCGCTGCGGCGCGTTCAGTAGAGATTTAAGGTTAAAGTAAATTTAAAGAGACATTTTAGTATTAAATATTAACCCATCCTAAGAACCCATCCATCTGTATGTTTTTGCATAAATTCAAAAGCGTCGAGAATCGAAAGCACGATCGAACCGAATTCAATGCGAAAGAAGTTGAATGAGCCACTTTTACCATTATCTTATTATACAGGCAATATGTTACACGCATGGTTATAGGGCTCATTATCGCTACTTTCCCTAGCTTAAGGTTTAATTATCTATATCAGTTTCATAAATAACAAAATCTATTAACCTGGCAATGGCAGCATTCACGACGAACGCTAAATTCCCTACAATTAGTCCATTTGAAACAGACAAAGGAATCATTAACAGACAGTCATTAAATATTTCTGACTAAGATATAACTATACCTGACATTACAGTGGGTAGGTACTTACCTAGTCGTTTCTATTGTTATTATGTATAACTAGCTGTTAGGACGACTTTGTACGCTATCCCACGGGAACTGTACCATTTCCAGGATAAAAATAGCTTATCCCAACCTATAACGCCCCGTTAGTCTAGTGGTTAGAATACCGGCCAAGACCTCAGAGGCCCCGGGTTTGATCTCCGGGTCGGGCAATATAAAGTTTGCTCGGGTTTTCACCGACTCGCATTTGGCAAACTTGGTGATTATGCCTGTACCTACTCATCTTTGCTATGATAACTTTAACTCAATGATGGAGGACTTTTCCATTTAAGTGGGATGATTATAGGCGGTTACTTAACTTTACATCCTATAATCAATCTTTATGCCAAATTCCGTACATATCGGTAAAGCCATTTTGGTGTGGTTGAGTAACAAACATACAACAAATATTTTTCAATAATATGTTGTTATGTGTTGTTACCAACGTGTTATTAAAGATACAATGTTACGAGTAGTAAGAGAGAAGCCATTTCGATAAGTTTGCAGAGTCCCTTTAAAAAGGTCTAAAACAGATGTGGACTGATGTGGGATGATAGTTCATTAAAACTATAATGATTATACCGGCACTTTTTTTTACACACAGTGACCATAACTCTTTTAGGGGTAAACTAAAAACTTTCATGTATGAGACTACTTAGGTACCTACTGAGCCAGGGTCTAATGAACATGTGACCGCTTACGACTATCAAAAGAATCCATTTTTCATTAGCTTAATTTCTTCTCTTTCGTTAACTTCGTGGGGGTCCTTACCTGGGCATTTGAAGCGAATCGAACAATATTCTTCTGATACTATCGTTGAAAGCCTGTTAGTGGATATAGCCCTCGGAATGTAGTTTTCGGGTGGCCATGAAGTTACATATAATTTGTAAATTAAATGATTTTATTTAGCTTTTCCCAATGATTTCTCAATAATAGTAATTTTTTTTTAGGCACTATTTAGGTCTTTTGTAAAGAAAAATTCTGTACCTACTAATGTACTTATTAAATTTTTCATGTGTATGACTGTTTGTTGCTTTAAATAAATAAAAAAAAATCATTGGCTTCCTTCTTTGTAATATCATTGGCTTTCCCTGTTTGTAACTTATTTATTTCTTTGTTTGGGACAAATTCAGTAGAAATTTTACGCCCTTCATTATTGAAAAATGTCAACACAACCTTAGAACACAACAATCTGATATTTGGCACACATGGGCACACATCTTTGGTTCTGACTTCTGTTGACAATTGATATACTAATTAATTGAACAAGTATCTACTGGCTGTGTCCCGCGGCTTCTTATCCGTGGCTTAACCCGTGGAGTTTTTCATTTGAAACTATCTTACATCCTGGGGCCTTATTCAGCTATTTCAATTGCAGTTCGATCGTGATCGTGATTGAATTGGGCGATTTTGACATTTAGCCCATACTAGAACTGACAAAAACCTGCTATTCAATTACGATTGTGATACGATTTGGTTAGCTGAATTAGGGGCCATTACTTCTTTCCGGAATAAAAAAAAAACAATGCTATTCCACTCTATAATTTAGCTCAACTTTCACCTTAACTCGTTAATTCGTTCTGGCGGGATAAGTAACAAACATCTATCTATAGTTTCGCATTTATGATTAGTACTCGTAGTAAGATATAGTAGGTAAGGTTAGGAATCACAATGATAAAACTGACAAGCCAAGAAACTATATTAAGTAGTAAGAAATAATGTACATGCAAATAAAATCAATGTTGTATTTATTTTCTGATGCAATGTGGTTCCAACATAGACATTGTGTTCCAATTCCCAGGGCAGCATTACAGCGGAGTTTTCTGATAAAAGGTGTCTATAAATAAGTATGAAAACCAAAAAAAAATCTATAATTTATTACCATTACATTGAAAAGCTGTTGATTAATGTGCAATTCATCTACTTTGCCTCATCTCTTTCTTTCTCCATCCTAATGAGGGAAATGATCAATTGAACTATCGTAATCCATTGCTCCCTGAAGCGGACTGTGTCATCAGTACGGCTCCCAGCGTCAGGTCGATGAAGAGAGTCATCGCTGCCGCTGCGCTGAGCGCCACTTTCGTTAACACCTGGAAACGAACTACACTTTATCATCAGTTCTTTAGGGCACTGTAGCCAAAGGGTAAAATGGGACCCTATTAACAAGACTTCGCTGTCCGTCTGTCTGTCCGTCCGTCTGTCGCCAGGCTGTAGGTACCTCATGAACCGTGATAGTTAGACAGTTGACATTTTCAAAGATGATGTAAGTATTTCTGTTGCCGCTATAATAACAAATACTAAAAATCTGAATAAAATAAATATTTTTGGTGGCTCCCGTAAGTATACAATACAACAAACGTGATTATTTTGCCTGATATTGATAACGACAACAGGTAGAAGCTTGAAATGTTCACAGAATGTTTAGATATATAAATTTAAAAATAAATCATCTAATTAAAATAAAACAAATGTTAAAGTAAATTTATTGCTGTTTTTATAAATGGTACAGCACTCTTCGTGCGCGAGTCCGACTCGCACTTGGCCGGTTTTTTAAACAGTTATTTAACCACTGATAACAACAAGGACAGACAACCAACTATTTGATGGCGTTTTGCCTCGCTTGGCAATTTAAGATGTACCTGACGTCTGATGGGCACCCCTAGGGCCCCTAGCAGCTCGGCGACTATACGGGTCAAATCTCCGGCCCGGCGCCATCTCTTGAAGATAACACAAGCGTTGATGATTAGAAGGATGCAACCCGAAGCACATATGTAGCCCTGCAGACAAGGTGTCATATGTGTACGAGTACATCAAATCGAGATACAGACGTAGAATGGTTTGCGCCAGTAAGTGCGAGTGCTGATAATGTTTTTAGAATGTTATCGAGTCAGCACTCATTGCAGCGCCGGCAGATAAGCTCTGAAGAAGGCCAGTGAACTTACAAAAATGGTAATTTAAATAGTTCATGACCGTACGTAAACTCAACGATGAAAATCAAACTGCCTTTAGAATTAAAATACACGACAACTAGACCTGAAAAGCCTTTTCTCCTTTTTGCTGCAGCTCTGTTTCTAATGCCATCCCCAGCACGGCCACCACATAGGTCACCAGCACGCCTCCGCTGACCGACTGCTCCCACCTGAACACCCTCAGAGAGCGGATATGACACGTCAACAGGGCTACCAGCAATACCAGAGTGATCAGTCGCAGGGCCAGGGTGACCTTATTTGAGTTCAACATTTTTGCGTCAATTGATGTTGAAGCTGTCATGTCGTGTAAACTTACAACAGAAATCTAATTTTTTGTAGACAATTTTAGTTTGTAAATTATACCTTAAATTTTGTTGTTTAAAAGTTTTTACGCTAATGTAGGTATAGTAAGTAGTAAACGCAAATATATAATTTTGAATAATTTGTAAATTACTAATCATAATTCTTTCGTAAATCGAAATAAACAATGAATGAATCTATGGAATGCTTGATGGAATGAACTTAAAATCAGTGTCAAAAGAGTACAGAATGTACGAATTCACAGTTGACACCATGGTTGACATAGATAAATGAAAATGACGTTAAAGAAGTTTAGTATGAGTACTTTAGTATTATTTATCTGTGGTATGACCAACCCTTTGTCTATCATAATCATGAATCATATTCTGGGGCAACTCTACTGATGTGGCCGCGGTATCTGTATTGCAAAAGAGATGCCTTAGGATAATTACGTTCACAGCGCCAAGAGACTCGTGCAGAATGTTATTTGTCCAATATAAAATACTCACGGTTACTTGTGTTTATATTTTCGAATTGTGTCGTTTTATACGGAAACACAGTAGCTATTTTCACCGTTTCGACAACAAGTCAAGCCGTTATGCCTCGCGTCGTACAAATGATTTTATTCTACACACGGCTCGGCTTGCACTTTATAAGCTCGGTCCGCATTATATGGCTGTCAAGGTACACAATAGTTTGCCTAGCAGTATTAAAGCCCTTCAAGGTACTCAATTTTATATAGTATTGAGAAAATTTTTGATTCTGAAGGCATATTATAGTATTAATGAATATTTTAATGATAAATAATAATTGAACATTAATGTATATTTTGACATCTTCTGACCATTATCACTTAATTTTTATTTTATTTTCCTGACATTATTGTAAGTACTTAGCAATTGAAATCATTAATTTTTCCTTTGACATCTTTTAATTTTTTTGACACTATATTATTGTAATTTAATACTTAGTGACTTACTTCGTACTTAAATGATTTTTAATTTGATTGTAATATTAATGTGATATAATTATGTACCTAATTGACATCTATTATATCTGATTTATGAACCACGAATACGAAGTCGAGGTCATAATGTAATTACTTTTACCATCTCTTGTACCTAAATGTTTGTTGCCGTTCTAATTATGTTATGAGTGAATAAATGAATATGAATATGAATATCTAAATTATATAAGTTAAGTTTCTTTAGATTAGTGAGGAGTGAGGACCAATCTAAACTCAATAAAGAGTCGCGTCGCACGCGAGTTTATGAGTTTATGAGCTTTCACGTAATATAACCACAATCTCTAAGCAAGTAAGTAGGTACACATCACAAATGTCAATTGCAAACTTTTGATACTTCGCTTCAGTGGCTTTATCTGATCGATTTGATTGCAGGCCCGCCGTAAGCATCGCACGCGGGCAGTACTAGGGCATGCAGAAGCGTGTCCGGTTCTTTGATTTTCTATACCCGGTACCGGGTTCAAAAAGAACCGGGACTCCCGGTACACCCGGTACTTGGAGCATTTATAAATAATGTGAAAAGAAAACAGAAATATAAATACAATATACAAGAATTTAAAAGTAACAAAAGTAATGAACAGATCCAGTGCTAATAATAACAAGGTTAAAGGACAAATTTCTTAGCATACTGTTTTCTTGAGTTTACGCGAACACTATACATTGAAATGAAAGATAGTTTACGGATTTAGAACGCGTTTATTTTTGATTTAACCCGACGTTTCGAACCCTTTACAGCGTTCATGGTCACGGGTAGACTAAGGTGTTATTCGTCTTTAAGATGGTAATTTGAAAAAATGTTTAACTACCGCCTCTAATTTTTATCGTCAGTTATGTTCCTTTTCACACAAAATGAGCTAACTGTGTCCGGAGTCTTCGCAGTGTTGCCATGGTTTGTGGACTTCAATGATGATAAGACAGGGTCCCAAGCAGCTGGTAAATTCCAACCATCTTCTCTATTGAAATTAGGTTGTTTTTTAATTTCTATTGCTTCGCGTATCATTCTAGGTACATATCGGTTTTCCTTAGCAAGAACTTTAGGTTTATCAAATCTAATGAAATGGTTGGGCTTATCAAACGCATGACTACAGACTGCAGATTTGACACTGCGAAGACTCCGGACACAGTTAGCTCATTTTGTGTGAAAAGGAACATAACTGACGATAAAAATTAAGGACGGTAGTTAAACATTTTTTCAAATTACCATCTTAAAGACGAATAACACCTTAGTCTACCCGTGACCATGAACGCTGTAAAGGATTCGAAACGTCGGGTTAAATCAAAAATAAACGCGTTCTGAATCCTTAAACTATCTTTCATTTCAAATTTCTTAGCGTTCCATGGATTCACCGTGTGGGTGCCGGGTCCATCGAGTGGCAGAAAGAGGAAATCCAAGTAGATCCCGAGAGTTGTGACACGGGTGTAGGTTAAGAGACCCTTTCCGACGTACCTACATCAACACGCACCTTCACTACTCGTCTTCTCCCTGAAAATCTGGTACGAGCCTGCTAATGCAGCTTTAGACACTCGCTATAGTATAGAACTTACTGCAGTTCTGGCCAAGCCAAGGTCTTTCAACAGGTTATAGAGAGATTTTGCTGGTATACCTCTCGCTCCTACTACTACAGCATAAAGACTAACTACATAATCGTTTTTCGTTAATTCATTTAGGAGATTATAATATTTATTTTCTTTCATTGCGTGGTCTTTAGGTATGTTAATTTCCCACGGCACGGTAAACTCTACAAGTACTATCCGTTTCGTAGCTCTAGAAAAAAGAAAAATATCCGGTCTGGATGATGAAACAGCCACATCCTCTGGTATTTTATAGTGCTTTTCATACGTGTCCATTAAAATAGTCCGTGGCACCCACAGAACGGCTCGAAGAGTTAATGATGTGTATGGCGGTCGTGTCGCAAAAGAAAACACCGTGCGTTTTTGAAATTTCGACCCGCAGAACAAGCCCCGTGGACGGCTGGAGACCCTAGTTAATAATGAAGAATTAAAGGCTACCGTGGAAGCGGATTCATCGCAAACTACGACAGAGTTGGCTGTAGGCTGCGGTGTTAGTGATAAAACTGTTTAAAGCAAATCAGGAAGATTAAAAAGCTTGACAGATGGGTACTTTACGAATTGAGTGAAGCAAACCGCCAAACGCGCGTCGACTGCTGCGTTACATTACTTAACCGGCACAATAATGAAGGGATTTTAAATCGAATCATTACCTGTGACGAAAAGTTGATCCAGTACGATAATCGAAACCGCTCATCGCAATGGCTGAACCCTGGCGAGCCAGCCAAATCCTGCCCCAAACGAAAATTGACCCAAAAAAAGTTAATTGTGAGCGTTTGATGGACTTGCGCCGGTGTCGTTCATTACAGCTTTCTCAAATCTGGCCAGACGATTACGGCAGATGCCTATTGTCAGCAATTGCAAACCATAATGGAAAAGCTAACTGCTAAACAACCGAGGCTGGTCAATCGTTCTACGCCACGCTGCTGCTACTACTGCTTCAAGACAACCCTAGACCACATACTGCACAACAGACGGCTACCAAATTAGAGGAGCTCCAATTGGAATGCCTAAGACATCCACCGTACTCCCCGGACCTTGCTCTAACTGATTACAATTTTTTCGAAATTTGGATAATTTCTTGCAAGGGAAAAATCAACTCCGATGAGGCAGACATACCGCCTTCATAGATTTTATTGATTGCCGTCCGAATGTTTTTTTTAGTAAAGGGATCAATGAACTACCCATGAGATGGCATAAGTGCATAGATAACAATGGTACATACTTTGATTAAATAAATATGTAGGTATATTATATTAAAAAATATTTGACTTTATGTTCCTCTCATACCAAAATATCTAAGGACCTAATAATAGGGGTTAAAGTATGAAATTGCCGATTATTTTCCCACTTTTTATTTTGTTTATAGCTCTTAAGTATAGTCATATTATTGCGTAATTCTTTTTGTATTGTATCAAAAACTAAATAAAGTAACTTTTGACTAAAAAATGCAATAATTGTGCCTATTACTTCAAAGGAAGTCGTTGAAAAGACCCCTTACAATGTGTCAGCTGACCTTCTTGCTTCAATTAAGTATATTTGTATTATATACTTTATTTTCAGAAATTTAAATACTATAATGCGTAGCTTTATAACCATCTAACTTTCACCTTCAATTGCATCGAAAACGGTTCAGGCGTTTTTAAAAAAAATAAAAAATTGTTAGTATGGAAAAACGACTTTTCTCGATTTCGTCCATACAAAACGGCAATTTCATATTTTAACACCTAATATTAATACATAGATCCGAATTGGCGACGGCAGTTAGCAGCACCTTCGTTGTGCAAAATGATATCGCCCCGAAAAAAATCTAACAGATTGACGTTAGCACTGCCATCTATATTGGAACCCGTTAAAACAAAGATGCATTTTGCAGGAAACCATAATCCACAAACCCTTTTACAATATTTTTTTACCAATGATTTAATTTCTACATTTCCGAACACAGCAATAGCACTTAAAATACTTCTTACACTACCGGTTGCAGTAGCAGCCTAGCTGGCGAAATTTAATTTTCAAAATTAAAAATTTGTTTGAATACAAGAAACTTAATATAAGATTTCGCAAGTTTAAAGGCAAGAAAAGTTAAATTTTCATTAACAACATTCAAAAACACATTAAAACATTTGAGCATATCACAGTTTCACACATCAGTATAAAGAAAAGAGAAAAAAATTTGCTGTACGATCTCAGAATTCAATTCGCAGGCAGAGACAATCACCAATCAAAGAGACTGTGGAAGCCACGGTCGCTTGCTTAAAGATTATCCGCGTCTGCGAATTAAATTCTGGGATCGTAGAGCTTGTTTTTTTCTTTTCAGTTTTTTATATAGTTTTTTTAGCTGGTTCATTTCAAATTTTTTGATGAATCACGGTAGATAAAGCGGTGCCAAATCAAGAGCCAGCCAACGCCACACCCGTATGTTCCATTGACTTGTAGAGAAGAATTTTTTCTTGTTTCCACAAAAGATTTTTTATAGCAAAAGCCACTCCCACAGCGTTCAAGCAACAAAGAGTGCCAAACATTCGAATTTGGCGCCAAAAATCCGTAATTAATTAATTTATTTATTTAGATATATCCATTATCGTTCTGCCAGCAAATACCTATCTAAGGATACCTTCAGGGCAAAGCGTAGAGTGTGCTTAACAATTATACTTGCATACTGATAGATGGGCAAAGCACCGGGTTTAAACCCGGTGCTTTGGTAAAAACCCAATAAACACCTGCAAACACCCATATACACCCAAAAAAATGGGTGTTTACTTAATTTGTAAAAATATGATAAGTTATATTAAAAACTTGACAAAAGTTTGACAATATATTTTTATGAATTGTATTGATCAATTCTTCATTGTTAATAATTTTGGGAAACGTTACCTAATAATATTTTAGGAATATTAAAAATCATTTTAATGAAAACCGAGATGAAAGTAATAATTTTTCCGTGTTTTCATGTCGCAGTTGACCAACATGTTGGCCTTTCGCTTACCGTAGATATTTTAAAATCTCTTCAGAACACCTCGCTCGCGCACATGGTCGTTTTAAGTGAAAATTATGTATTTTAAGGGCCCGTTAATAGGCCATACAATTACAAAGGGCATATTTTTTTTTTAAATAACAAAGCAACGCAAGCCAAGCGATTTTAATCCGGATCCAGATAAAATGGAAGCCATTTTTGAAATACGAGTAGTGGAGCAAGGTCGGCATATCAGTAGTTACTCGTACAACGTAGCTGATAAACTTTACCAAAAAACAGTTTTGACGCATTCGAAATAAGCTGGATACTCAAAACATCTCGATATTTGAGTGTCTCACCAGTTTACTGAAAGAAACCTTTTCTGTGAACTTATTTGTGATTCTTTATTACGCCATAATGAAGCCGAACCATTTTTGAAAAAGCTGATAAGTGGTGATGAATTACGTATGATTTTTGATGATTACGTATGACAAGGATGTGCGAAAAAGGTCGTGTTCAAACTCAAAGGCCGGTCAGACTGCACAGGCTCTGGCGAAACTCGGGTTAACTCACTAAATGGTGGTATTGGAAGGACCATTGATTTTGAACTCTTTTGCGAACAACTGATGAGATCAAAGCAAGAAGTTGATAGAAAGTGGCCGGAAGTAATCAACAGAAGGGGTGGGGTTTTTCATCATGATAACGCTAGATCTCACACATCTTTAGCAGTATACGAGATTAACAGTTTGGCTCAGATGTGTTAAGTTAATGCATTCGCCGTGTAGTCCTGACCTTGAACCTTCAGATTTTGGCATGTCAGGGTCAGGTTGACATCAAGAGAGAACGGCCATAGTTAATCACTTGTCGCGGTTTTTTTTTATCAGAAGCCCAAAACTTGCTATAGCAATCTATAGATTGGCAAAAAGTTATTGAACAAAATGGCACAAACATACTTTAGTTAAATGTAACTAAATAAACTTTTTAAAAAATGAATTTTCATGTACTTAGGTAAAATGTGGAAAACCTTTTTACCCAACCTTTTATTTAAATTCAAGTCCAAAATACTCGTTTCTCTTATCGTTGTGCATTCAGAACAGTTTATTTCTTCTTTTTTCTGTAAATTTTTTTTCTTTATCTTCGATTTTTGTAAAGTGGGCAATGGAGAGAGCCGTGCCTGGCATTTCCTTGCGTGATAGAATCAGAACTGAGGAAATCCGTAGGAGAACTAAGATAACCGACATCAACTGAAGAATTGCCGAGCTGAAGTGGCAGTGGGCGGGACACATAGTAACCGAAGAACCGATGGCCGCTGGAGTGGGAAGGTTCTGGAATGGCGACCGTGCACCGAACGATGACCTGTTGGATCGACGATCTGGTTAAGGTCAGGAAGGGAAGCCGTTGGATGCGGGTGGCGCGGCACTGATCGTTGTGAACATCCTTGGGGAAGACCTATGACCAGCTATGGCCTCAATTGGCCAAGGTGATGATGATGTTGCGACGATGCTGGGTAAATCTTCTGGAAACTGGTTAATACTATCGCGAAATATATTTGGAGATCAACTACGGCTTTGCAGAATTATTTTTTTAAGCATTTTTTTGCCCAATGATAGAATGGTAGAGATTCTACGAGTATCATTGGGCTAGGCAGAGAAATTAAAAAGAATTAAATATTTAGACGACACAACAACGACAAGCACAAAGCCCAAATATTAAAAAAAAGGCAAAAAGTGCCAAAAAGGTTCCCACTCAGCATTACTCGTGACAGCTAGAGGCTTATCATGACGCTGATTGCTTGAGCGCAGGCTCTGATGTCGGCCCTAGCGTGTGTGTGACCCACCAGACCACTACCCAATCTCAGCCGATCCCGTAACTTGTAGCAGTAAGTAAAGGTAGGAACCTAAATTATGTTGGCGGTGCAATAAAATGGTTACAAATACCTAAGTACATACAGGGTGAAATTTTAATCACCTTTCAAATTTTAATATATCAATCTACGAGACAAAAAACAAATGACGTATTTTTTCTTTTGGTATAGTTCAGTACAAAAATGTCAAGATAAAGCACTTTGAAAATGTCCGCCTATAATCTTAAATTTTTAATACGTCTGCCTAGCAACACTTTTTTTACGCGATTCGCATCTCATTCATTCACTACGATACTATTGATATGTTTTTGATTTTCCCTTTATACTCGTACCTTATCAGGCCTATGACCGTAAAAATTAAAATATATTGCGAAAAAAATTTTCGGGTGAAAGCTTGATTTACATTTTTTACTTCATAAATGGGCTCTAAATACGATACTGAACGCCTAAAAAAATTTTGAAAAATGGTTAAAATTTCATCCTGTATAATATGATACCGAAAAAGTTACAAAGCTGCAAGTTCCAAATAAATGTCACCTAAATGTCACATTGAAATGAATTGTCTATCATAAAATATGTAAAACACCTACATTGAGCTTAAGATACTTATTTTGGTCAAGACACCTCGTTTTATCGCAAAAAAATTGATGACAATGAAAAAGACCGGAAACTGGTATTTAGAACTGTAGCTTAGATTATAAGATGGCATTTGGCCATGTCGAGTAACGTCAGAATTGTTCTAATTTAAATAAAAAATATAAACACCCAAAAATTTGGGTATTTATAGGGTTTAAACCCAAAACACCCGGTTTTAACCCACCTGGGTTTAAACCCACCCGGTGGATTTCCCATCTATCAGCTATACATACTCTAAAAAAAAAATTCAAAATATATAGCCCTCCTGGCGCAAACTGGTAAATATAAGTACTTATTTGATTAAAATAAATGTTTTATTTTCGTTATGTTGTTTTCTTTTTTTTCGCCACTATGAGAAGTCTTCATTAATTATCCATTTTTTGATAAAATTCCGAGTAGCTAAGTAGTCATAGGGCGGCATAATCGGTATTGCACGCGAGCGACGAAACAGCTAGCGGCGGGCCTGGTTGATTGTATACGGCAACTGATGAATTTATAAGCAAACATTTTAAAACGCATAGGTTTTCATTACACTTATTCTCATAATAAAAGTCTGATAATGTAACATTGTGTACACACCCGAATGGTTTCTAATTTTTTTGAAGGGTTTTGGCAACTACCTTTGAGTACTAAATTAATACTCAAAGGCAACTAACTAGATGTTACATCAGTTTTTTTTTTAAGTATATCTACTCGCAAACGGCCTCCTTTTTTGATAATAAAGACTTTACAAAAATAATGAACAATATCCAAACGCCTAGTCTTCGATTTAGACTTGTTTATTTTTTTTGTCTTTCGCTTAATTTCATTACCTTGATCCTCTTCTCTGTAGAGCAGCGGCGGGTCTGGTGCATGGCGGCTCTCGCTCTATTTCTGGTCACGGTCAAGAGTTTCGCTTATGTAGCACATTCTCTAATAGGTATTTACTACGTGTAGGTTCACCACACGTAAGGATATAGACGGACAATGTTGATTCATCGCTTAAAAAGACGCTACGATGTTTCTTAATTCCTGAGGTTAAATGGATTTTGTGTTTTATTCTAATTCAGTCTCGCAATAAACGAATCTTGGTTGGGATACATGTTACACGTTGACGCTGCACGCGCTGGACCGGCGCGCGGCGCGCGGCGCCCTTTGACAAGTGGCTTCCTAATATCGTATACGTTCGACGAATAGATAACAAATGTATGAATATGGCATTAACTTACTAGCGCGCTCCTATACGATATTATAAAGCATCTTTTCTAAGGCCGCTTAAATATAATATATTGCGCAGAGGTCGTGCCCTCGTTTCCTACTTCTAATTTACGACGAATGGTAACCCTAAAATTAACAACTGGTTGTTTCACATGCAATTAATCTTTACACGTCATACGTCATTAAAACGATTAAAAATGCAATTCCTGAAAGGAGCACCGAGCTGTTTCAGCATCGATCCGGTGTTAAATATTTCACATTGGAAAGACCTTCTCTTTACATAGTATCTGATCTATTATTTAGGGCTTCTAGTCGTACGTAGACTGGCCCATAATTAAATCTATGTAATCCTATCCTTTTATTCGTATTTCGCAATGTCTTATGTACAGGGCCGTCTTCAACTAGGCTGGGGCCCTTGGGCACACAAGAATTTGGAGCCCTTTTGGAAAGTAAAAAAAACTAATTATAATAACATTTTTTCACTAAGTTTATTTTTAATTATAATTGATGACTGATTTGTTAAAAAAAGTGTGATGTGCCCAACAAAAAGGTTTTGAAAATAAATGTGTGAGAGAAATTATCAGTCCTTCGGGGCCCCCTGAGAATGGGGGCCCTGGGCACGGGCCCCGTGTGCCCTTATGGTGAAGACGGTATTGCTTATGTAGTTATTTATGCGTAGAAAAATCAGTGCTATGTTTAAGTGCTTTGCGCTGTTTAAGCCAGCGCAGCGTCACCATTGTTTCTAGTAATGTTTTTCAAGAATCATAGATACCCTAACATTAGACAGGACTTTTTCATCACAGTCCAAATTGTATACCTAGTCAGGTCATAAGTTCTGTCACATGTGTAATATGAAATAATTTGGACATGTTTATTATTTATGTAACCATTTATACAGCAAAATAAACTTAATAAAACATAGATTCATATGGTAATAAAGTTTATTCAAAATGACCCCCGCGATTTTGAATACAGGCCTTCAATCTGCGCGGCCAGTTGTCTACCGCAGCACGAACGAGGTCCATGTCAATATAGGCGGCTGCCTTAATCATGGATGCCTTGAGTGACTCCAAATCAGGATGAGGCTTTGAGCAGGCCTTTTCCTACAAGTGTTGCCATATCTTGTAATCTAACGGACTCAAATCTGGACTGGAGGAGGGCCAGTTTCCGTGCCGGATGAAGTCGATTTCGCGCGCCGCCAGCCAGTCTTGTGTGCTTTTCGCTCTATGAGCTGGCGCAGAATCTTGTTGGAATACCCAGTGCCTGTTATTAAACATGGCATGAGAAACAGGTTCCACAAGGTTCTTGAGGACTGTATTTTGATACACAACTGCATTCGTTTTTACGCCTTTCTCACAAAAATGTACCTCAGTTAAGCCCCACTAAGAGACTCCCAATCAAACCATGAGCGAGGATGGAAAATTACCTCGTTGGACACGCGGAATACGGTTGCTCGCTTCTTCACTGCTGTGTGCGTACACCTTATCATTTTGTTTGTTGTAGCTCTCTTCCACGATGAAAATATTTTCATCAGAAAAAAGAATTTCCCGATGCTTTTTTCCCGCGTACCGCTTCAACAAAGCGCGGTTACTCTTCAGTCTCAGGTCCATTAAACGAGCATCCAAACGATGTCCTGTTTTTCTTCGATATGCCCTAAGCCCTAAGTCTTCATTAAACACCCTTATCACCGTGGTCCTGCTTAACCCCATCTGAAGGGCCAACAGTTTCTGCTTACGTATGGGATTTCTTTGAATTCGCGCCTTCACAGCTTTTATCACTGCTGGAGTCCTAACAGAGCGAGGGCGACCACTTCTTGACCTGTCATCTGCATTAGAGTCTTCATTGTATCGTTTTATGGTACGACTAGCTGATTAAGTGTCATCTACTTATCCGGGTGATCACATAGTTGTAGCTGGGGATTTCAACCTGCCATGTATTGATTGGAACACAGGAGATCCCATAATAAGAAAGACAGGGTCATCCGACCTTCAAACTGCGGCTTCAGATTTCATGGATATGACCTCTTATATAGGCCTATCGCAGCATAATTTTATAAAAAATCAATGTGATGGTATTCTTGGTCTCATTTTTTCAAACTTGGCTCTTGATGTTAGTAGATCTGGTTTTCCAATAGTTGTTGAAGACAGATATCATCCTTCTTTAGAAATATCTGCTACTGACATATTTATTAGCCTATTGAAGCCTAAGTTACGTTTGAAATATCAGTACTCACGTGCAGACTTCACAGCAATTAACAAGAGACTTAATGAGGAAGATTGGTCATTTGTATCAGACTTACGTTATTTAGGAGACATCACTGAACGATTTTATCAGATTCTATATATGGTAATTGACTTATACGTTCCAAAATTACATACTTCTTCTTCTCGTTCTTATCCATCTTAATATAACAGGGCTCTTATTAATTTAATAACAGAAAAGTCAAGACATCACCATAATTGGAAACTTCATAATAATCCAGTTGATTACCAGCTATTTTCTAATTTAAGAATTAAACTAAAAGTCTTACAAAAGAGTTGTTATGACATATATATCAAAAAAACTTAGGATGCTATAAAAACTAATCCCAAATGTTTTTGGTCTTTTGTAAAAACGCAAAAAAATAGACTTTCAAATTACCCTAGTGTTATGAAATATGAAGACAAAGTTTTAGATAATCAATTAGACATATGTAATGCATTTAATGATTTTTTTCGTAAAAACTTTAGGGAAACATTAAACAACTTTTCTAATATCTCTTCAGACATAAATGCGTCCCAGGATGTTGTTCACTCGATCGAGGTTACACCGACAGACATACATAAGATCCTAAGCAAGCTGGACATCTCAAAGGGTGCCGGCAGTGATAACATTCCACCTCTTTTTTTCTCGCGGTGCTCTAAAGCATTGGCTGTACCTATTGCTTTAATTTTCAATAGATGTCTACGTGAGGGTTGCCTTCCTGATATCTGGAAAATTGCACATGTGGTGCCCGTTCACAAAAAAGGTTCTACCTCTTCCGTCTTGAACTATCGCCCTATATCAATACTCAATGTGTTAAGTAAGTCGCTTGAAAGAGTGGTACATAACCATGTTTATCCTTTCGTATGTGCAATGACTCCGATTGAGCAGCATGGTTTCTTTAAGAATCGATCAACTCTGACCAACTTGGCAATATTTTCTGAGGATGTTCTGCATGGTATGGACAAAGGTCATCAAGTTGATGTGATTTACACGGATTTTGAAAAGGCCTTCGATCGTGTTGATCATATCATACTTATCAGAAAGCTTTTTGAGTTGGGTATACGGGGTAACCTCCTTAGATGGTTTGAGCCATATCTACGTAACAGATGTCAAGCTGTGGTGGTTGGGGGATATCGTTCAGATTATGTAAATGTCTTGTCAGGCGCAGTACCGGCGTTAGGGTAGGGCGCGGTTGGGCGACCGCCCAGGGGCGCCGGACTTTAAAGGGCGCCGTTAAGCGGCGCCCCTTTATATTCCCATCTCTGTAAGCGAAAAAAAAAAACGATGTGTTGGCAACACTAGAATGGAACGCAGTGCTCAATCCGTTCGGTCAGAGCACTACATACATACAGTTCATTTTACTGGGAATCCCCGACCACAGAGAAACACATTATCTATCTCTTTTTAACATTTTAGTTCAAAAGAGTTGGCGTTATTTTTGATGGAGCGGAACACAGCTCATTCTTATTCATTCAATCGGTGCACGCACTTAAAAACAGTTATCGCAATTACATATTTTAAAACAAACAGACGCAGTAATCAGGCGGTCCACGCTAAGTTACGAAGTGCATGTTTTTTACTTTTTGGTTGTCGTTGATTAATATACTCAGTTTCTAAAAATCGAGTTTACTGTTTTTGTTGCCGGCTATTTGATAGCAGCTCAACGTCGAATTTAGCATCTGAAGGATATAACGACTGGAAACACTTATCAGAAATGTTAAAAGTTCATGAAAGTAGCACTTTTCATAAGAAATTTTACCTCTCATGGATTGAGGCTGAACTAAGATTAAAAACGGGAAAAACAATAGATTGTCAAGAGCAACATTTGATTAGAAAGGAAACTACAAGGTGGAATAATATTTTGTCTAGATTAATGCATATTACACTGTATTTAGCTGAAAACAATATGGCGTTTAGAGGTACTTCCGACAAACTATATACGCCAAATAATGGAAAGTTCTTGGGTTTAGTACAACTACTAGTCAAATTTGATCCAGTTATGGAGGAGCACTTGCGGTTATCTGTAAAGGGTGATGTTTCTGACCACTACTGCGGAAAAGACATTCAAAATGAATTAATAGAGCTGATGGGTGAAAAAGTGAGGTCAGAAATCATATCACGTGCAAAGAAATCGAAATATTATTCTATTATAGCTGACTGTACTCCGGACATTAGTCATATAGAACAGCTTTCACTGACAATACGATTTGTTGATTTATCATCAGATGTCGATAAAATATCAGTAAAAGAGCATTTCATAGAATTTATACCTGTTAATGAGTCGACTGGTGAAAGGCTGACTGAAGTTATTATTGATATTTTAAATAAATACGGACTGGAATTGAACGATTGTAGAGGTCAGGGCTATGACAACGGAGCAAACATGAAAGGAAAAAATATTGGAGTTCAAAGGATAATTCTGGACATAAATCCTTTAGCTGTATATGTACCGTGTGGCTGTCATAGCTACAATCTCGTTCTATGCGATGCCGCTAAGTCATCTGTAAAATCTGTCACTTTGTTTGGAGTACTTCAGAGGTTGTTTACGTTGTTTTCAGCTTCTGTTCATCGATGGAAAATTCTGACCGATCACTTGGGATTGTACACTATAAAAAAACTCAGTGACACGCGTTGGGAAGCAAGAATAGGCAGTGTTAAAGCAGTCCGTTATCAAATTAGCGCCGTCCATGACGCTTTAATCACTTTAGCTATTGAAACTCAGCAAACTGATGTTCAAGTCTCTCATGAGGCTACTACTCTAGCCGAACAGCTAAAAGATTTCGGCTTCATAGTTTCATTGGTTGTCTGGTATGACATACTTTTTCAAATTAATGTCGTTAGTAAATCTCTACAATCAACAGACATGGATCTCGGTAAATGCACAGACATGTTGAAAAAATTCTGCAATTTCTTGGAAGAATATAGAAATACAGGCTTTAAAAGCGCCATTTTAACTGCGAAGGAATTGGCTGAGTTAGAAATAGAACCTGTGTTTAGAGCGACAACAAGAATTCGACGTGTTAAGCGCCAAGCTGGTGAAACTGCCCAAGATGAGCCTATAACTTCTCCAGAAAAAAAATTTGAGGTTGAATTTTTCAACTGTCTTTTGGACACGACGTTAACTTCACTCAACGAAAGACTTGAACAGTTATGTGAGTACTCGGAATCTTGGTCTTTTTTGTACAATTTAAAACAGATTCCAGAAAAACACGACCTTATCAAACTCTGTAGTGATCTTCAATTGAAATTAAATGTAAATTCCAAATCAGATATAGATGGATGTATGTTGTGCGATGAACTCGTAAGTCTGAAATCGTTTTTGCCTGATCAGAAAGTGGTTACTCCTGTTTTTGTTTTAAATTTTATCAAAGACCGCAACTTACAAGAACTATATCCAAATGTTTGGATAGCATTACGAATATTATTAACTATTCCCCTAACGGTTGCTAGTGGAGAGAGGAGTTTTTCTAAGCTTAAGCTGATAAAAACCTATCTGCGATCGACAATATCTCAATCTAGATTGACAAACTTGGCAACTTTGTCAATCGAAAATGAAATTGCTGAAAACATCGACTTTGATAACTTAATAAAAGAGTTCGCCGATAGAAAGGCTAGAAAAGTAAAATTTTATTAGTTTTTTTAATAAATGTTTATTTCTTTTCATAAATGGTTATTTCATTATTATCCTTCGACTTTTTTCGTATGGGTTTGAATTGCAGTTAGGGGGCGCCGTAGAAATCTCGCCCAGGGCGCTGGTAGTACTAAAACCGGCACTGGTCAGGCGTTCCTCAAGGATCAATACTGGGCCCGCTGTTATATGCTTGCTATTTATACGACATAAATAAATGTTTTAAGTATTCCAAATTTTTAATGTATGCTGATGATACAAAAATATATTTAAAGGTAAAAGATATTCAAGATTGCATCTGTTTACAAGAGGATTTGAATAGACTTAGTTTATTCTTCAACGATAATAGAATAAACATTAATGTCGATAAATGCTCCTTCTTATCGTTCACTAGCAAAAGAAATCCCACTTTATACAACTATAGTATTGATAATCTTACTATCAAACAATCATCAACGGTAAGAGATTTGGGCGTGCTACTGGATTCAAAATTGACTTTTGCGGAACATCTTGAGGCTGTGTTATCTCGAGCTTTCCGTAATCTTGGTTTCATTTTGAGGGTAAGTAGACCCTTTTCTGATGTAAGTTGTTTAAAGTACCTTTACTTTACATATGTCCGAAGTGTTTCGGAGTACTGTAGCAGTATTTGGAATCCACAATATAATACATACAAAAATAAGTTAGAAAAAATTCAACAAAAATTCTTTAAGCATCTGGGCTACCGCAGTCAGCAGAGGTACTCCAAAAATTATTAACGAGTTAAGGATAACCACTTTCACCCGAACGCACTCACACACATACTTACCTACACACTCAAACACACACACACACACACACACACACACACACACACACACACACACACACACACACACACACACACACATACACAGTATTCCGTATTACTTTTATAATTTATTATTTATTTAGATTTTAACTTTTTGGCCCTTTGACTGTATCATGTTCCAGTAATAAATTGGAAATCCGTAATTGGCTGTAAGTACGATCTGTATAAGTGTTTTGTATTAGTTTTTTTTAAGAGCTGTGGATTTTGTTGGAATATAAAATAAAAAATAAAAAATAAAAAAATAAAGATACCCGCGGCTTCGCGCGCGTGGATATTGATCTGTTACAAAGTTTTCGTCATGACTAAACCCCATTTCCTCCACTTTCTTTGCCTACAGTGCCGGGAGTGCCCATCAAGGGCGAGGTGGTGTTGGGTACTTAATGGGAGCCGGTACGTCGTTGTCGGCATACTGGGGTCCGTTACGCTGATACAATAGTTGGATGAATGGGGCTGAATTATGCTACTGTTTGAAGGGATCCGGTGTTGGTTCTTTCAGCGTACCGTGGTCCAAGCGAGCTCGCACCACATCTGTTTACATTTACATGAAATTTGAAGTCTAATATAATTTGAAGATTTAAAACTGTCAATGCTGTAGTACAACAAAACTATTCAAAGCAGCTTGCAAGGCTTTATTCGAATATGATCAACACTGCCTAGAGCCCTGGAAGAAGTGGTCCTGTGTAAAAAACCACATTCTTAATTACCAACCAAGTAGGTAAATCCATTTCTCGATCCTTAAGCATTGTAAATGCGATTTCACAAAGACAATTTGCTTGCATACTACGTTTGGATAAAAGACCTAGATCGGACGGTGGACGACGGACCTAGACGGTGTAGTACCAGCATCGGTGTAGAGCTCTGGAATAGACAGTCCTATGTCATTCTCCCTTTATGATCGATAGACAAAGTTTCGTTTTATTGTCATGTTTTAAAAGATAAAATTTAATAAAAAGATAATTCGGATGCGTTAGATAGGCAGTTTCACTAAACAAACTTTGCCAGGCCCTCAAAAGCGGTGCGTCCTAGATAAAAAAAACGTTACTAAATGGAAGTTTATCAAATTACCTACTAAATGGAAACTTGTCAAATGGTTTACCAGTCTATATTGATTTAATCCACCAGTCAGCTGCTTCGTGTTGTTGCAACACATCTGTTACCTTATTCTGCCTGAGATACGGGTCTATGCCCAGTTTAGGAAGTATTTTCGTACTGCTTAATATAGTTAATAATGTCATAAGGTACAACAGTGTAGTTTATAAGATTCGATATTTCATTTACCTACTTATTCCATTTTAACCTAACTTAAGTTTTGCATGCATATTGCATGTAATGGAATTAGGCGTATATGTAGTCTTGGTTGTACAAATAAATAAATTCACTCACCAATTTTATTCGATTTCCCAACATTTTTCTCTACCGTATACAAAAATCGGCCAAGTGCGAGTCGGACTCGCGCACGAAGGTTTCCGTACCATTGATTACGTAAACAACAGTAGGTACCTACATTAATTTAGTTAATATAGTGCTTACCTGTTACCATTTATTAATATCGAGCAAAAATAGGCAAAAAAATGGCATTTTATTGTATGGGATTAAATATTCATTTTATTTTCATTCTGTTATTCCCTCGATCGTGAGTTATTCCAGACACAATTGAAATCAATTGTTATCGCGGCACGCGCGTGCCTCCTGGGGGTTGAGGGATTATTTGTTGTTAAAGTTACAAATATAACTGAGTGTTTTGTGAATATTTCAAGTGCCTACCTGTTGGGTTGGCATTATTAATATCGAGCAAAAAAGGACAAAAAATCGCGTTTGATGTGAGCCCCATTTAATATTCATTTTATTTTGTTTTTGGTATTTTTTGTTATTGCGCTAACAAAAATACATAATTTGTGAAAATTTCAGCGGTCTAGCTATCGCGGTTCTTGAGATACAGCCTGGTGACAGAATGACGGACAGACGGACACAGCAAAGTCTTTTAATATGGAGCAAAAAAGGACAAAAATCGCGTTTGATGTGTGGAAGCCCCCTTTAATATTCATTTTTTTTTGTATTTTTTGTTATTGCGGTAGCAAAAATACATAATTTGTGAAAATTTCAGTTGTCTAGCTATCGCGGTTCTTGAGATGGCCTGGTGACAGGCACACGGACAGACGGACACAGCAAAGTCTTAGTAATTGGGTTCCGTTTTTACCGTTTGGGTACGGAACCCTAGAAATGAGTTAGTTCTAAATAATACCATTCTATTACAAATAGACTGATATTTATTTTCTAAATATGGACCTAAATACAGATAAGACAGCCAATAGGAATTTTCAAGTTTTATCAAAAGTTTTCGTTACATAGCCTCCTATTTTGTCGTTCATGGCGTATGGAATACGTCGCGGCTAGATGTCACATTTTCTTGAAGCTCTTATAGAGCTTTATAGTTTGATATGCAAACAAGAGTTTCGTCAAACACTATTGATAAATCTTCTAGTAATCTGTCCAATTTTGTGTTGTTGATAATTTTAACTAACTCCTCAAATTCTGACTCACAAGGATCCCGTGGAGCACATAAATATAATTTAATACGTTTTCTGATGTAATTCTGGGCTCAAAGATGATAGAAACGTGTATTTCCTTGTATAGATATTTCAGTTTTAGGTAAGTATCCAACCATTTAATGATGTTTTTGAATGTTTCGTCCTTGTCTGATAGTACTGAGTTCAATTTAGATGTGCTAAGGTTTGCTTGTGTTGTGACCGACCTTTGCTTCTCGGTCCCTTCTGCATACATGGAATTGTTTCGTGCTATTGAATTCAAATTCTGCAGTTTTAGATTAAGCCGTGTTGTAGTTCCCTGAAGGTTATTTTTTTCTTCAATCTCATTTTCCAAGTGTGGGTCATCTCATTAGTAATACCAATATTTGTAGTCGTATCTCTTCCCAATTATTCTTGGTAATTTTGTACATTTGTGACTGGTCACCAGCTGGTCACTTACTAATTTTAATTCATAATCAGATATTTCTCGTAGGGTTTGTATCTGGCTGCCGAATGTTTAATGCAGCATTTAATTGAAGTTCGTGTACGTTTTAACTTAGTTAATCCATCCATTTCGGCACCAATTCTTATTAAATTCTAAAATAATACCCTTCTATTTGCAAGCAATGATATTTATTTTATGATTGACACATTGAATGTCATAAGTGACATCAGAGAGTACAAATATGTAAAGAGTATGGATTTGAAACGGATCGGAACAAACTTAGCCTCCACTTTTTATCTCTTTAAAGACTAAATTCTCAAAAATCCTGAAAGACGTCATTCATAATTTCTAATCAGGTAGCTGGATATCAATTTTCATCGATTTAGCTTCAAAACTGACGGAGTTTCATACAAACTTGTTGGGCCCTTTTTACCCCCTTAGAGGCGGAATTTCCAAAATCCCTTTCTTAGTGCTCACCTACCATATAAAAGGAAGCGTGGTGAAAATTTTCAGATTTTAAATCCCATAAGTTTGGGCTGTATGTTGATATGTCTGTCAGTCAGTCAGTCAGTCAGTCATTAAATCAGATTTCACTTTTAAATATTTAGAATTGTATTTAGATAAAAGAATTTTTGATTCAAATTTTTCAGTAAATCGAAAATCTGAATTGGCGCGTAACCGCAACGATGCAACGCAATAACCGCGACACGGTTTTCTTTAAGTGTCCACTCCATATTTAAAAATGAGGAAAATTCTAAAAAGTACACATTTTTATTTTCATGAAAAATTCGAATTCAATAAACTTTTTTGTGGCCAGCATTCTAAATTTAAAAGTTTTTATTGTGTGACAGAACTTATGACCTGGCCCCCAATTCTGCTAATTTACAATTGGCTCAATAGAATCGCAATTGTATATTTTGGCACATTTTGTATGGTAGTAGGTAATGTCAAAATATACGATTGCGATGCCATTGCGCCATTTGTAAATTAGCAGAATTGAGGCCCTGACTATGTATAGGCGTTAAGTATCGTATTTAGATGTTGGTTTATTGCTCTAAGATTTAGAGCCCATTTATGAAATAAATAATGTAGGTCAAGTTTTCACACGAAAATATTTTTCGGAAGATAATTTTAAATTTTTACGGTCCTAAGCCTGTGAAGGTATGAAGGGAAAATCAACAACTTATGAACATGGCAGTATCAGTATCGTAATGAATGAATGAGGTGCCCGATGCGTAAAAAGCAGTATATTAAATGTATGGTAAAAAGTGTGTTGCGAGGAGGCCGTATCCAAAATTTTAGATTTTTGCGGAAATTTTTTAGGTGCTGTATCTGTACCTACTGCGCATCCAAAAGAAAAATTACATCTTTTTTTGTCTCGTAAATGGTAGTATTTTGGATGGTGATTAAAATTTCATTCTGTAGTAGTGTGTTTGATCTATAGATATAAGGGAAACTATTTATTGCACTTAATTAAAAACTTAATTGGACACAAACAAGGCATACATTAAGAGATGCACAATTCTGGCGGCCATAGCTCTGGATCTGGAAGAAAAAAAAAAACATTTCTGTTCTAATATAATCAACATATTATTATGAATTTTCATAAAAATCCGTCGAGCCTTTTCGGAGTATTGTTACAAAAAATTCCAACACGAGCATTCTTTATTTGCGACACGAGCTTTATATATATATATATATATATATATATATATATTAGAAATCAACTAAACGTTCTTAATTGCAAATTGCATTTATCTCGGCTCTATTATCGATGGATATTTTTCACAAACTAAAAATATATCTGTGTTGTTACGATTAGTGGTGTTAGTTTCTTTCTGATAATCCCACGTAATTTTGTTTATTGACATCTTCTTGTGCGCGATACTTTTAATCCGTGGTGGTCGTTATTTGATTAAGATAAAGAGATATAAGTAATAAGTAGAATAATTATTAACTACCTACGCCGAGGTCCGAGGTTTTTCGCCTGTTTTCTTTATATTAGGGGTTAAAGTATGAAATTGCCGTTTTGTATGGACGAAATCGAGAAAAGTCATTTTTCCATACTAACAATTTTTTAGTTTTTTTAAAAACGCCTGAACTGTTTTTGATGCAATTAAAGGTGAAAGTTCAAAAGCTACGCATTATAGTATTTAAATTTCTGAAAATCAAAGTATATAATACAAATATACTTAATTGAAGCAAGAAGGTCAGCTGACACATTGTAAGGGGTCTTTTCAACGACTTCCTTTGAAGTAATAGGCACTAGTATTGCATTTTTTTTAGTCAAAAGTTACTTCATTTAGTTTTTGATACATTACAAAAAGAATAACGCAATAATATGACTGTATCATGCTCCAGTAATAAATTGGAAATCCGTAATTGACTGTAAGTACGATCTGTATAAGTGTTTTGTATTAGTTTTTTTAAGAGCTGTGGATTTTGTTGGAATATAAAATAAAAAAATAAAATACTTAAGAGCTATAAACAAAATAAAAAGTGGGAAAATAATCGGCAATTTCATACTTGAACCCCTGTTATTACATACATCAATAGTCCCTCGTTTCCTTTTGCTTACTTACATAATACATTACAGATGTGTTTACCTGGGACAGACAGTCCAGTTAGGTAAGTCCAACTTCGAGAAAGAGATCTCTCGTCGAATCCAGCTCGGATGGGCAGCGTTCGGGAAGCTCCGGCATATATTCGCGTCCGAAATACCTCAGTGTATAATAATAAAATAATAATAATAATAATAATAAATAACTTTATTCAAAAAACTGACATTTACATTTCTCCTTATAGTTAGTGTATCAAGGTGAAAGTCTTTGACCAGTGTGTGTTGCCAGTAATGAATGGGAGTGAGACGTGGTCGTTTACTATGGGTCTCATAAGAAGGCTCAAGATGCGAGCGAGCAATGGAGAGAGCGATGCTTGGTATTTCCCCACTCGATCGAATCAGAAATGATGAGATCCGCAGGAGAACTAAAACAACCGTCATCGCTCGAAGGATTGCATCGTTGAAGTGGCATGGGCGATTCGAGACACAGCGCGGAGAACTGATGGCCGTTGGGGCGTAAAGGTTCTCGAATGGCGACTGCGTACCGGACGACGTTCCGTGGGCAGGCCCCCTACAAGGTGGACCGACGATCTGGTCAAGGTCGCGGGAAGCCGCTGGATGTGGACAGCACAGGACCGATCGATGTGGAGATCCTTGGGAGAGGCCTAAACCCAGCAGTGGGCGTCATTCGGCTGATATGAGGATCGAATCTAAGATGAGTGCTGCCAGCAACTCTGCACCCGCCTGAGGCACCCGCAGATACTAGCCGAGTAGCAGGTGGTCTCTCACCGACCCGTATTTTGCAAGCATGGTGATGTCTGTACCCACAGAACATAAAAAAAACTAAAAAACCACGCTTTTAAAACAGATTGAACTAAAAAATTAAAAATAAAACTGTAGTAATCAATTGAAAAATTCATATTATTGTACAAAAAGCGTGGGGTGCTTGTTATGATTTCCACAGATATAGTAAATTATTGATAAAATATTTACAACAATCTAAATCAAGACCCCCACGCTTTTTGTACAATAATATTAATTTTTCAATTGATTACTACAGTTATATTTTTAATTTTTTAGTTCAATCTGTTTTAAAAGCGTGATTTTTTTAGTTTTTTAAACTATAATTTATTTTTTACTTTTTAGTTTAGTTTATAAGATTTGATTCCTTCTTTACCGACTGTAAGTCCAAACCTATGCAGGAAACATAATTGATACAGATCGCGCGCTAGCTCTATCTCTTTTACTCCCTCTTACAGAGGAAAACTGGGAAAACTGTTATTAAATTATTGCATTGTCATCGGCCCTTGATACGTGTGCAAAGTTTCAAATTAATCAAACTTCTGGAAATCGGTGAAAATTAAGCTCAAAGATTCCATTACATACATAGATACAACCCAAGCTAATAATAAAAGCGATAGAAGTAGTATCCACTCCTATTTGTATGAAAACCAGTGTAACCAAACTAACACATTTGTGATTATATCACATTATCACGCACACCAAGAACGTCTTGTAGCGATTGGTTACTTCACTGTCAGATAGTTCTGCTACCCAACACTAGATGCCTCTTATTCATATAACTATCAAATAGTTCCGCTACGCGACGATAGATGCTACTTGAAAACCATTGATAACTAGGGGTGGGGTAGTTACGATAATCGTAACAAGAATATCGACACTTGTTAGTGTCGACATTTTTGAAGAACATAAGAGAGACAGCGTTATGTTTACTCTCTTATCTTCTTAATTTTTACAATATCTTAAGTAACATATTTGTGTATCGCATTCATTTATTACAATACTATTCATTTTTTCTATACTATTCAAGTTTTTTATTTTCTCTTTATACCTTAACAGGTCTAGGACCGTAAAAATTTAAAACTATAACGCGAAAAATATTTTCGGGTGACAACATGATTTACATTTTTACTTCATTAATAGGCTAAATACGATACAGAACACATAAAAATTTTGGAAAATTGTTAAAATTTCACCTGTATACGTACAACTACACTGAATATACAGGGTGTTTAGTAAATGGCATAACAAGCGGAAACCAGCCTATGTTAACATAATACGCATATAAGTACTACGGTGAAGTCAGAAATATTTTAATTTTTTTTAAACTAGCAAATTGTAATCTCAAAATTTTAGTTTAAATAAATAAAATAAATAAATCATTTATTTGCCAGATTATGGATACAAAAAGTTCGTAATAGTTATAGGTTATCCAGCATATTCTATCGCAATGTGACGTGCAAATATTAAGTCAATCTGATATTATCACACATACAATCAAATTAAAATTATGTCAAATTATACAAATGTCAAATAAGTATTACAATTATATATTATATATTAAATCTATGCATATTATGCTACATTAAATGTAAATTTTTTTTTATTATATTATTTATTAGTTAGAATGTAAGTAAAAAAAAAATGGATATCAAATGTCTGAATTCACCAGTATCTATGTTAGCATAATCTGTTTTCAGCTTGTTACACCGTTTACCTAACACCCTTTATGTTTTGCTATTGTGTCACATAACTTCTTAATTTGTATGTGTGTTTGTGTGGACAATCTTTGGATTCGCAAAAAAGCTTTGCCAATATTTAGTAGTAGTCTTAAAAAAATATGTAGAACGAACCAGGAATATGTAAAAGAAATAATTTATAAAATACAGCCCTTCACCGCGTCGGGTCCCTCAGTTCTCACAAATTGTAAGCGAGAGTTCAGAAATGATTATGAAAATCAGCTTGCTTTTACTGCAGATTTTTTTAAGTAGGTACACAATTTGTAATGCTAAAGTAGGTCTTTCATTGGATATTTTCTTTTTATATTAGGTACTTGTACAGTAAACATAAAATCATTGCAAAAGGATAGTATTTAGCTACAACTACAAACGAGCTCTTTTTTTCTCCTTCTTATTTGGAAATTGCTTTACAAAAATATTAAAATAGTTAGTAGTAATAGTTAGTTCAGTTATGTTATACATAACATATGTATTAGGGGTTTAAGTATGAAATCGCCGTTTTGTATGGACGAAATCGAGAAGTCATTTTTCCATACTAACAATTTTTTAGTTTTTTTAAAAACGCCTGAACCGTTTTCGATGCAATTAAAGGTGAAAGTTAGATGGTTATAAAGCTACGCATTATAGTATTTAAATTTCTAAAAATCAAAGTATATAATACAAATATACTTAATTGAAGCAAGAAGGTCAGCTGACACATTGTAAGGGGTCTTTTCAACGACTTCCTTTGAAGTAATAGGCACTAGTATTGCATTATTTTTTTTTTGGTCAAAAGTTACTTTATTTAGTTTTTGATATAATACAAAAAGAATTACGCCATAATATGACTATACTTAAGAGCTATAAACAAATTAAAAAGTGGGAAAACAATCGGCATTGTCATTTACTATTTCACATAAGCAGGCCATCACATTATATCAGGCGTTCTTTACTTTTTAGATGGCAATTTCAATAGTCAACTTCATACATAATAAAAAAAAAACAAGTATACTTTCTAGCTCTTCTGAGCAAGTTACGGAAAACCAACCTCACCAAAATCCTCCACCTAACTCTGCTTTTGTTACAAATCCATCAAGGGTATGGTTCAGAAGTAGGTATACTGTTACAGGTTAAAAAATAATAGACAATTTAAATAGTATAATCACATCGTTTATTAGTATATGTTTAGTGTACCTTATTGCATGACTTGATATAAGCTATAAAGTATTTCATGTAGCTTGGCATGGCAACACTCGGTTCCGAGTCGGACAGGTGGTGACATTGTTTCAACGACAACATTCAAAACTGTACAGATAGTATAAACATTTGGCATTGATAACTCATCTAATACATACATGAAGAGTACCCGTGAACTAAATAAAAATAAACTCTTTGCGTATAATTTAGAAATCAATTTATTTCATAGGTTTACAACGATATAACATTTTTATTTTCTTTCGGTATGGCTCATACCATAGAGGTTCTTTTAGGCACTGAAGTAACTCGTTTCGGTTCGCCAAATTCGTATCTATATGAAGAACTAGAACATGTGAAGTGGAACACTAGTTCGGCCAGACCTCCGGGCTACAGCCAGGGAGACGGCCGGGCGCCGCGCAGTGCGTCTGCGCTAGCATTAACCCCTATGCCCGCAGGCGCACTCTCGTACACTACAACACCGAATATGCCGATTATTACATGTCACTATTACTATAAGGTTACACGCGAAGATATATGATATCAGCAAAACAAGTCTGTCCACATTAAAGCATAATATAAGCATAAAACGTTTGTTCAAAATTCCTATTTCTCTTTGGATTTTTATAGTAAGCTTTATAATTACTCGTTACGATTTGAATATACAAACACCGAGCAGTAGCGGCGTGCCGCTCGCCTCGCCGCCCCCGCCCCCGCCCCCGCCTCCGCCTCCGCCTCCGCCTCCGCTCCTCACGCGCACGCTCACACAACACAGTATGAGATTGTTATGAAAAATATTTGTCTTATGAATACAAGTTTTAAGATTAGGCATAGCTTATAATTTCGTACACCTAATCTACAATTGGGTCCTCGAGTACAATGTCAGCGTTGAGGTGGTTAGTAGGTTAAACGGTAACGAGACTGCACACACTGGACGCCGCGCGTGCGCCGCGACGGCCTCGTCCGTAATCTAATCGCGTAAAGGGTTACTTCCTATTGTTCAGTCTTTGGTTCCGTTCCAGTTCGAGCACGCGGCGGGCGCGAACGAGGCGCCCTCTAGCGCTGCCAGGACGACGACCGTCTATAATTTAATATTCATTACAAAATTTTATTGCACTTAATTTTTTCGATCACAGGTAGTTTCGCGTAGAGATCTAACGTGACAGCCGGCGCAGCGGGTCACCCCGTCACATAACATACGAGCACGACTATAAACACTTAACACCATTACTATACAAATCAAAGTCCATTCTTAATAATTTAACTCGCACACGCCAGATGCGTTCGGTGTGAGGCCACAAGCATCTATACACACTACACTAAGGGACTATATGTACACGGCCGCGGCCGGGCCTCGGCAACCCGACAAGCGGCTCGCGGAATTTTGAACAACACGTGCCATGCGAAAAAGAACCTCTCACTTGTGAAGCGGCGAGCGACGAGCGACGAGCTGACGGCTCCTACCTGATATGTGTCTCGTGGCCGGTCCTGTGACCGGCGGGCTGACAGTCGTCTGTTACAATTTCATTTCCTACGGTGAGTTAAATTAACAAATAATTTTTAAATGCTGCTAAAGATAGAGGATCAGTCAGTCTCTCGTGGTTACAAAGAAACGTTTTGAATTTGAAATCAATCCACAGATGTCGTACATAGCCGTGGAGCGTCAGGCCGCGGGCGGCGTCGCGGCGCCCTCACTCGGCGAGAACGTCTGCGGACAAAGGCGGCAGTCAGTATATCAGCTATTACAGGTACACCACAGAACATGGAAAGAGGTTAGAAATGCGATGTAGGCGGGCGGGGCAGAAGCGCCACAGAGGTTATGAGAAAATGCTTATTAAATACTTCTGCCCAAACAAGAATGTAAGCGAGTTCTGTGATCAGTTTCTTTTGACATCGCGACGTGAAAATAATTCACTTGATTGGCGGTCTTTGAACTCGATTATGTATGCGAGAGCTTGTTTAATATGTGCACAAGTAGTGGTGGGGCGCAAGCGGCGACATCGGTTCTCATGCAAATGGTGCAAGACATCCTCACTAATCTTTTTCCATGTTCTGTGGGACATGTACAGGATATACTATTAAGTAGTGACAGCAGTAAACATATTCAGTTGTTTGCAGTGTCTATGCAACACCGTGTTCTAGAAATGTTGTCCCGTATACCGTGTGGTGCTGACACAGTAAAAGGATAGCACCACCCTTAGATTGAGCATCGCAGAGGCGACTGAAGTCGTCGTCTGTGCACCATTGTTCAAACTGCGAGCCGATTATAATAAAATCCTCCGTTTGCGACTGATGATGATGATGACGCTCTATACCGCATTAGTACACAAAAAAATTTCGTGGTAGTAGCACTCGTATTTAGTTGTTCGATTTAATGTTTAGAATGCAACAGTATTTCATTTCATTTCATATTATCTACAGTTATTAGAATTTACTTTGTATATTTATGTATAAAATTCTAAATACATAAACAAAGAAAAAAATTTTTATTAAATAAATAAAAACAGAAAAAGGATCTAATAAATAATAATTTTGTTATTGTGTAAAATATAATGTTTCTTCAAATATAAATTTAGGAGTGCGAGTTCATTTGTACGTAAATCGTTTTACCAGGAAAAGCTTTGTGCGCAAGTAGGCGCGTGTGTGTAGTAGTGTGTGTGGGCGCGTGTGCAGCCGGCTGGCGTGCGTAGTGTGTGAGCGCTAGGCACCAGTGCAGCGATCAGGAGACCAATTCTATTAACGTAAATTATCAAAACGTAAACGCAACAATTGACGAAATGCAACTAAAAACAATATCGATAGCGTATTGATCGATTCGAAACTGAGTTGAACGATTTCCACCGAAGATCAACGTTTCAACTGTCAAAATAACCAGTCGAGCATAAGCTGATAAAAGGCTACTTTTGTTGGATCGATAGCTAGCGGTTCAGCTTACGTTAAGATGTCGTTTAGTAAAAATGGTTACTAGAATACAGTCTTGTTTGTTAACCGAAGTTGACATTTAATTGCGTTTCGTCAATTGCTGCGTTTACGTTTTGATAATTTACATTAGTAGAATTAGATAAAGATAGACTGTAGTCTGTAGACTTCTGTAGTCTCATATACAACATGGTGGTGGATACTGTCCGTACGGTAGGGTCTAAGTACTGTAAAACCCGCCGTCCCAAATCAAGGAAACTCTCCAGTCAGACTCTCCTACTAATGGATCACAGAACCGAAATGAGACTACAGAACTCAGCGGATGCCCATCGCTATCGGCAACTCAATAGACAGATATCTAAGTCTTTGACGAGCGACCTTCGTCAATTTAATAACCGACGTATTACAGAGGCCATTGAGCGGAACAAAGGCTCCAAAGTGTTCGCCAAAGATCTATTGTGCAAAGCCAATTGACGAGGCTGAAAACTAAGACAGGTAGCATCATTGCGTCAACACCTGAAATCCTGAGGGAGATTGAGAGTTTCTATGGACAGTTATATTCCACGAAAACACCTGTTGAAAGCAAGGCTAAAGACCCTAGAGCTAAGCTTACCCGACACTATTCTAAAGATATCCCGGACGTCAGCCTGTGCGAGATTAGAACGGTTCTCAAGCAGCTTAAAAACAACAAGGCAGCGGGTGATGACGGAATCACAACAGAGCTTCTTAGAGCAGGCGGTAAGCCGATACTTAAGGTCCTACAGAAGCTCATTAGTTCTGTCATCCTCGAGGGCAAAACGCCAAAGGCATGGGGCAGAAACGAAGTGATGCTGTTCTTCAAAAAGGGTGACAAAACTCTTTTGAAGAACTATAGACCCACCTCGCTTCTGAGCCATGTCTATAAGTTGTTTTCGAGAGTCATTACGAATCGTCTCACTCGCAGGTTCGACGACTTCCAACCTCCCGAACAAGCCGGGTTCCGAAAAGGCTATAGTACCGTAGACCACATTCATACGCTGTGGCAAGTTATACAGAAGACCGAAGAGTATAACTTGCCACTTTGCTTAGCGTTCGTGGACTATGAGAAAGCCTTTGATTCGATTGAGACCTGGGCAGTGCTGCAGTCTCTCCAAAGGTGCCAAATAGACTACAGGTACATCGAGGTACTAAAGTACTTATACCAAAACGCCACCATGTCGGTCCGATTACAGAACCAGAGCTCTAATCTTATCCAACTAGAGCGAGGCGTGAGACAGGGAGAAGTTATTTCTCCGAAACTGTTCACAGCTGCGTTGGAGTATCCTTCAACTTTTCAAGCTTCTGGACTGGAAAGGACGCGGCATCAATATCAATGGAGAATACCTAACACACCTGCGGTTTGCCGATGATGTAGTTCTTATGGCTGAGACCTTGGAAGACCTGAACATTATGCTCGAAGATCTCGGTAAAGCTTCGCAAAGAGTGGGTCTTAAGATGAACATGGAGAAGACGAAAATCATGTCAAATGCCCATATTGCATCCGCTTCAGTTAACGTTGGGAACAACATTGCACTCGAAGTTGTTGACTACTATGTTTACCTGGACAGACAGTCTAGTCAGGTAAGTCCAACTTCGAGAAAGAGATTTCTCGTCGAATCCAGGTCGGGTGGGCAGCGTTCGGGAAGCTTCGGCATATATTTGCGTCCGAGATACCTCAGTGTCTCAAGACGAAAGTCTTTGACCAGTGTGTGTTGCCAGTACATATAACATATGGGAGTGAAACGTGGTCGCTTACTATGGGTCCCATAAGAAGGCTCAGGATCATCCAGCAAGCAATGGAGAGAGCAATGCTTGGTATTTCCTTGCTCGATCGAATCAGAAATGATGGATCCGCAGGAGAAGTAAAACAACCGATATCGCTCGAAGGGTTCCATCGTTGAAGTGGCAGTGGGCGGGACACATAGCGCGGAGAACCGATGGCCGTTGGGGCGGAAAGGTTCTCGAATGGCGACCGCGTACCGGACGACGTTCCGTGGGCAGGCCCCCTACAAGGTGGACCGACGATCTGATCAAGGTCGCGGGAAGCCGCTGGATGCGGACAGCACAGGACCGATCGTTGTGGAGATCCTTGGGGGAGGCCTATGCCCAGCAGTGGGCGTCGTTCGGTTGATATGATGGCGGTGATGATTGTGTATGTGCGTGTAGTGTAGCGTGCGTGCGCTAGGTAGCTAAAGATCAGGATAAGTGTGTGCGGATACGTGTGTGTAGTATGTAGTGTGTTTGGCTGCATGCGCTATGTGTATACACCGTGAAATTTAAGTGGTTGTTTTCCCGCAGTAAAATGATTGTATCTTAGTAGTACAATAGATTTGTGCAGTTTTTTTTTTCTGGAATAAAAAAATAGCAGTTTCACGATTGTGATAAACGAAACTCGAAAGCAAATTCGAACCAATGGTACCAGCCGCGCCGCAGCCGGTCACCGGTCGGGGTTAATGCCCCTCGCGCTTATCAATAGGATTACTCACTATACAAGTTATTTCCATTTTCTCTTTACACTTTAATCGGGCTTAGGACCGTCGTAAATACTTTTATCTACACTTAATTTAATACTAACATAATTTGCTTTTTGGAGCGTGTGTGGTGCAGTTTATGCTGTATAACTTAGTGCGTAGAGCTTCTTTTGCTTTGAACATTGATTTCGTGTGGCAAGCAGTACCCAAACACGTCACATTTTGTAAAGATACTATCGTATCTCACGCTTTTGAGTTGATGATTATTTTTTTGATTAGTTGAGAACAAAATATAATTCGCACGATTCGATGGTGCTACTAAAGGTAAATTGTTCTGTTGCGGGAAAACAACCACTAAAATTTCACGGTATAGATGTAGAGGTGTAGAGTTGTAGAGGTGTAGAGTTGTAGAGTTGTAGAGTTGTAGAGGTGTAGAGGTGTAGAGTTATAGAGGTGTAGAGTTGTAGAGGTGTAGAGGTGTAGAGTTATAGAGGTGTAGAGTTGTAGAGGTGTAGAGGTGTATAGAGGTGTAGATGGAGGTGTAGAGGTGTATAGGTGTATAGATGTAGAGAGGGCGGGCACCTGCGAGCGGGCGGCGGGGCCGGAAGCCGCGCGAGCCGTCGGGCCCGCGGGGCGCGCGCAGCACCACGACGCGCGGCGCCGCGTCCTCCAGCGACGCCGTGCGCAGCCGCGCCAGCAGCCGCTCGGGCCGCCCCTTGCCGCCGCCGCCGCCCCCACCGCCCCCACCGCCAGCGCCGGGGGGCACCTTACTGAGAGATAACAACGTTATTATATACTATCTACCAACCGTTGCACGCGACTTCCAACGAGTACAATATTAAAATAAAATCTATGCTAATATTATAAAGCTGAAGAGTTTGTTTAATTGAACGCGCTAACCTCAGGAAGTGCTGGTCCGAATTAAAAAAATATTTTTGTGTTGGATAGTACACTCGACAGCACATAAAGTTAAACAGTTGAACTGCGACAACCACATTTATTACATATGTCATAAAAACAGTCACGAGGTCAACATGTATGTATAGTCTGATGTGCCGCCGTGTCTACATTTATCAAATAAAGCTTTAGGCTATATAACATCACGCTACGACCATTAAGAACCAAAAGTCAATGAAAATTTTTGCTAAAATAATCGTGATCACAATAACAAAAGTTTTGACGAACATAGTCGCCAGCAACAACTACTAATGTTTAAATGTGGACAACAACACATAAATTCTTTTAATCCTAATTTAATAACTAATTAAAGCACTCATGAATTGGTTATAAAAATCAACAAAAGTACCACAATCACCCAAACCCGACAATAATAAAAAAATAAACTTTTTTCCCTACATTAACCCGTCCGATAATCAAACCCGATACCACAGAGCAAGAGACACCTTAAAAACGGATGTGTACGCCACTCCACCACAAAATCATCTGATTTTAGGTAGAGTTTTATTCTCGTAAGAAAAATTACATCTCACTTATAATGAGACACCTACATAGAATTAAAAATAGTTTTCCGAAGTATTAAGCGCCGCTACTTGCTGCTGTTATATAATAATATATTTTTACGACATGCCTCACTGGGCCACTCAGAACCATCTAGTCCCAAATTAAGGTAAGGTACTATTAAGTACCCTGTAGTACCCTGTCTGTACTAGACAACAGATAAACATACTTATATACTTTTTTTTTTAAATACATAGAAAACACCCAGACCAGTACAAACAGACATGTTCATGCACACAAATATTTGTACTGTGCAAGGATCGAACCCGCGACCCATGGCTCAGAAGCAGCGTTTACTACCACTGATCCAGATGGTCGTTATATGTAAATTAAGATTGATTTAAAACATTTATATTATTACAATTCTTCAAATCGTTCGGCAATATTTTAATGAACAGCTGTACTCCCTAAAATAGTATAGTCTTTGCTCCATAGGTAGTTCTCGGCGTAATTGTTTTGATTTTATTTCTAAGGTTATGCGTATTACTTTTTATATTTATTACAATTTAGAACAACAATTAAAATCATTCTTTAATGCCCGTACGGTACGGTACGGTACCTTTTTCCAGTATAAAAAGTAGTCTATATGTTATTCCAACCAATTTACCAAATTTCACTTAAATCTGTTAAGTAAATTTACAGTATACATCCATATTAACAAACTTTCACATTTATAATATTAAGTACAATATATATAAAAAAATAATCCCAATTTATATACAATAAATGGCTAGACCGATTCCGCTAATCCTTTTTTTTATATTATTATTGTCAAAAAAAGTCCTTACGAAATAAAACTCCGAGTAGAAGCAGCCCGTACGGTTCTGCCGGAAAGCTGTGAAATCAGCTTTAAAAGTTTCACCAAAATACGTTGAAAAATTTGACACACAAGCGGCTTCAAAAAACTTAATAAACACACATTTGACATAAAAAATATTTTTTCCTATTAATTTAGATACAATTTTATAGTAAATTTCAATGAGTTTCTGAATGGTTGAAAATCAATTTCAACCGCCAGGTGACGCTGCTTTACCGGGTTCTTTGATTTAATTAATTCTAAATGTAATAATTTTACTTTATTTGATATTTTAGCAACTTAATTGCAATTATAATATCAGAACATAAACTTGAAAAATTATGTCTCATTTGTCAAGTTTGTATACTGATATGTAATAATTTTGATAAATGTTCGTTATTCCACCACGCTAAAACGGATTTAGATGTAATTTGACACAGAGTCAGAATATAAGCTCTAATAACACATAGGGTACTTGTCACTCGAACGAGTTTGTAGACTACAATTACTAAATAATAATGATAATATTTAAAGACATGCCACACTGGGCCACACAGACCCATCTAGCCTCAAATTAAGCTACTACTAAGTAGCTTGGCATATAGGGTACTAGACAACTGATAAACTTACTTATAAACTTTTTTTTTTAAGTATATGCTTACTAGTTTTTGCCCGGGACTTCGTCCGCGTGAAGTCCGCGGTATTTATGGTAGTTTTTTTAAATAAATAACACTTTCCCAATTTTTAAAGTCAGTTAAAAATCCTGGCTAGCCTATATCCTTCTCAAAGCTCTGATCGACCATTGTATAAAATTTCATCAAAATCGGTTAAGTGGTTTTTGAGTTGATTCATTACAGACATACACACACACAAAAATACAAATCTTTCCTCTTTATAATATTAGTGTAGATTATACATAGAAAACACCCAGACCAGTACAAACAGACATGTTCGTGCACACAAATATTTGTACTGTGCGGGTATCGAACCCGTAACCCATGGGTCAGAAGCAGCGTTTACTGGCACGATCCAACTGGTCGTCATGATAATAATAAACAGTAAACTCACGCGACTTTGACGACGTTGCAGGCGGAGGACTTGCCGTTCCGCGGGTTGGTGAGCATGACGAACTCGACCGTGTCGCCGGGCGCCAGCTCCGCTGGGTTCCCGCGCACCTCCGACATGTGGAAGAACAGCCGCCGGCACTCCTCGCCCTCCACCGACAGGAAGCCGAACCCGCCTGCAGCATCAAGCATACACTTTGACAAATGCTAGGACATTACTATTATAAATATACATAGATATGGTTACGGATTATTTGCGATCATTTTTGGTTATCTCTATAACATAAAATCAATCGTTCAATCGAGGACACATGTGTGTGCCCCGTTGTCAGCTACGGGATTCGGCCCAGCGGGTCGTGGCGTGCAGTAAGCGAGGCGGGCTAGATACAGGCGTATTCATCACCAGCCTTCCGCAGTCCACTGCTGGACATAGGCCTCTCCAGTTGCACGCCACTTAGGTCGATCCTCGGCTTCTTGCATCCAGCTCCTGCAGCCATCTTGCGCAAATCATCACTCCACATGTTTTGATTATGGTCCTTCAAATATAGCTTGATGAGAATAACTGTGGGGGCTACTCCCACACTTTAGGGATGATAATGATGAGAGGGCTTTAGGGATGATAAAACAAACCACTCTGATTGAATGCTGCTAGTGCACTGATTTATTGATCAAAGTTAAATATAAAATTTGATGAGTTCACATATTAAACTCAAGTGCGGTGTCGACATGTAAAGGCACCGCTACAGTGCTAATGATATTGATTAGCGATAATATTTCTACATAAATGTGCGATGGCTCGTACAATAACAGTTCCCACTGATAGAGACGATGTAACTTTGTACCAACACCAATCCAGTGATATACATTAGCACACGAAAAAATAATAGTATCTGGCAAGTTAAGAATTTTTATACATTGCTACACATATTAATCAAAATATAATTATATTAAATTAGAATAAACATTGAAAGTCAAAAAACTTCATAATTACAAAGATTAGACTTAACTTTAAAAGACCTCTTTCATTTTACATAATCACTAGTGAAGACGTAAATTGATGAATCCAAGTCGACAGACTTTAATAAATTCAGAATCAAAGTAATGTAACATAAATGTTACAAATGAAATAAGCATAGGTTAATTCTAAGGACATCAAATTTAAATAGTTATTTGTTAACGAAAAAGTTTGAATCCATGTACGATAAAGAGCTGCTCGCAGATTTTCATGATTGGTCTAGTGATTCTGATTGTGATCATGATACTGATTTACTGTTTAATCTTAAGAGGAAACACTACGGGTGAGAGAACTGAAAAATAGGTATTTGTAAAATCTATTGCTGTCGCGCATTGCCAAACGCCTTTACCGCAGAGTGTGATAGAGACAACTGCTTCTTGGACCGAAACTACCTACTAAAAGCACACCAAATCAACATTTCGTAGTCCCCCGATTACTTATCCAAAACTAGACCGATTTTATTCGCTATAACTGTTTTCTTTTTCGTTAGATCAGTCGGGTAGTGCCCCCAGTTGGACAGGTGTCATTGTAAGCGAGCTATATGTTAGGGAGTGCAGGTGAACGGTGGTGGGTTGTACGAGTTACCGTACATACAAGCATATTTCACTTCCATATAGTTAATAATTATTGCAAGTAGGCGTTTATATGAATGACCTAGATTACCGTAAAACGCCGTCCAAATGAGCAATGAATAAATCAGTGTACTTTCAATTAACACTCAAACTGGTCGTTTCATTCCATCTGACTCCCGACTTCACAGCATCCTCCCATCCTTCATCAGCATACCTTTTCCTACCTATCAAATGTCTAGTGTCGGAGTTACGGCCGACATGGGTACCTTTGATGGCGTCGACAGTGGCGCGGCGCTTCTTGCGCACGGGCACGATGTTGGCGGCGCGGCCCTCGGCGTCGGCCTGGAACGTGACCGGGTCGCCCACCTGCAGGATCTCGCGCTTGCACGCCAGCCCCGTGATGCCGAACTCGTACGACGGGCCCATGCCGTCCACTTGGATCATGCCTGAGGACCAATCGATTATAATAATAATTGTATTCCTTAAACAACTGCAGATTTAAATACTTATTATCCTATTCTTGACAAAGACAAATCCAAAAACACCGACTTCATAAAAATTTGTTCAGTCGTTCTCGAGTGAAGTGGTGTAATTAACACGACTTTCCTTTATAAATATTGATTTTTAGGCTTCAGTGGTAAAATCGGGACCCTATTACTAAGATTTCGCTGATTGTCCGTCACTAGGCTGTATCTCAAGAGTTGCGATAGCCAGACAGACAGCTGAAATTTTTACAAATTACGTATTTCTGTTGCCGCAATAATACCAAATACTAAAAACAAAATAAAATAAATATTTAACAAAGGCTCCGATACAAAAAAAACTCAATTTTTTGCCTATTTTTGCTGAATTTCAATAAATGTTAACAGGTAGGTATTACGTTTACTAAATTTATATACCTAATTATGTTTACCTAGTCAATGGTAATCCTTCGTGCGCGAGTCCGACTCGCACTTGACCGGTTTTATTATAGATTCAGTGTTGCCACCCATAGCTTCTACACGTTCGCTATAATATATTTATTAGTCTAAACTCGTAGCAATATTTCAATTTTTGAATGACCGACAACTGGAATGCAAGGCAAATTTTTCGCATTCAACCTTATACAGGTGAAATTTTAAACACATTTCAATATTTTTATAGGCGTATCGTATTTAAAACCTATTTATGAAGTAAAAAATGTAAATCAAGTTGTCACCCAAAAATATTTTTCGCGATATACAATTTTTACATTCCTAGACCTGTTAAGGTATAAAGGGAAAATGAAAAACTTATAAATAGTATCGTAATTAATGATTGAGATGCGCAACCCGTAAAAAAAGTGTTGCTAGGCCGTATTAAAAATTTTAGATTTCTGGCGGACATTTTCTTGAAATTTTTGTACTGGGCTATATCAAAAGGGCGGGTTCGATCCCCGCATAGTACAAATATTTGTGGGCATGAACATGTCTGTTTGTACTGGTCTGGTTGTTTTCTTATGTATTACCTTTAAACCGCTTTATCAGAGAGTATAACGGATTGTCTAAGAAAAAAGAGTTGGACCTCTTCACGAATGGCATTCGCAAGTTTAGACAGTCGCTTCTTTAGTTCTAGTACTTTTTTCTATTCATTTTTATTATTTAGTTAATTTTAAGTTTCGATAAATGTATTGGATGTGGTTTGATTTTAAGATTATTTTACAATTATACTGATAATGTTAACTTTTGCTTCTTTGATGAATGTTGTCTTCGCCTGTAATTATGATAGCATTCAGCGTGTCATTTTTTCCTTAATATAGATTATGTGCCTTTATTAATGTATATCATGTTGGTGAACTTAAATAAATAAATAAAATTATAAGTGTGTATTAACAAAAAAAAAAGTAAGTATTTATGTAAGTTTATCGGTTGTCTAGTACCCATACGACAGGGTACTTAATAGTAGCTTAATTTGGGACTAGATGGCTCTGTGTGGCCCAGTGAGGCACGTCTTAAATATGTAAACATTTAAAATAAACTAGTGCGAGAGCACTGACCCGAGTAGTGCGGCTGGTCCGGGTTGAGCGCTCGCAGCGTCCTCGTGACGGTGCCGTGCAGCGCGGGCTCGAGCGGCGGCGGCGCGGGCACCGAGCCCCGCGGCAGCGCGCGCACGCGCTCGGCGCTAGCGCAGCCGCCGCCGCCGCCGCCGCCGCCGCCGCTGCCGCTGCCGCCGCCGCCGCCGCCGAGCGCGCCGCGGCCCACGCAGTACTCCACCTCGGCGCCCGGCTCCAGCGCGTCCGGCGACCCCTCCAGGTTGCTGAGCACACGACACGAACACGATACTATGTATACTGTCTCATCGTTAATTAAACTGGATACGAAGCACCGTAATGACCTCAGATCGTATAAACAAGGAGATATGAAATTACAAGTAAATCCTTAGCGAACACCCGTGTCTCCGAATTATTTATGTGTGCGACGCAACTACAATAACACTGCTGTAAGCATAAGGACCACACTATATCAATTTACAACGGTCGTTGGTGCGCACACAAACATGGACCCAATCACAAAGACTACCACTTACTCGCTTACACAATACGTCACTTGGTGTGTGCAAATTAGTGTGTCGCTACAAAGTGTCGTCGCGACGCACACGTCGGGCAGTGAACGCTTTGATTAAACCTCGATACATTGCGCAGTCGCATAGTACTTACAACACAGCTAGTTAGTATTAAACCTTCAATGTATATTATGCCGATACAATTATCCTTACATGGTTTTTTTCATAATTCGCCGCGGTGTGCAATAGTTCTGTTTGCCCATATTGGATTCACGTCCCCATTTCATACCTATTTCTTTATATGATCTGAGGTAATGACCAAAATTGTTTTTAAAACAGTTAATTTACTATCAGTTTTATCCACCGTTACTGATAAACTAACTTTTCCCTGCACTGGGAAGATTATAGGCCATTTTTATTCAAACTACAATAAATATGTCCCAAGCGGGACTCCATTCCGCACCTCCATGCATTCCGGGTGCAAATACATAATTTTCAAACTTAAATACTGATATCGCAATTGCAATTAAGTTGCTAACATATCATAATAAATATATAATGTGGTTCTTTTTCATGAAACTATATATTTAATTCTTTTTTATTCTTATAATAAAAAACCAATAGGTCACTTTCACAAACATTAAATCGCAACAAGACCCACTTTTTAAATCTCTCTATAATCTTTCCTCAAGAAATTAAACTACAACAATATTAAACATAATTCTTCTAAGCCCAATAAATACATTAATTAATTCCTCGCAAGCGCTAAGCGATAAATATGTTCTTATACACAACACTAGACACTGCTAAACAAATGTAATACTCTAGACAACACCCTCTCCAAATACAAACTTTCTTTATACTCGCCGCTCTTAACAAAAACCAGTTGTCTTTTGCAATTTGAAAAACAGAAACTGCGCCTTCTCACTAAAACAAGAATTTCGCCATAGTCGCCACGTTTGGCAAGCGGATTGGCGATCGCGGTTTAACCAATTGACGAGAGAATACACGGCTACCCTTCTTCTTATGACAGTACACTTTTAATATCAGTATATAAACTTGAAAAATTATGTCTCTTTATAACTTTTAGTTGCTTTTCATTTTTATGTAGCAATAATTGGTGAACATGGAACCAATATTTATATTTTCAAATCACATTAGCTAATTTAATTAGTGAGTATAGTTTTATTATTAACTAACTGATTCTCACATATTACGCTAACTTACGGCATTAAAAGGAAACGCTACGGGCGAGAGAATTGAAAAATAGGTATTTGTAAAATCTATTGCTGTCGCGCAGTGCCAAACGCATTCACCGCAGAGTGTGATAGAGACAACTGTTTCTTGGACCGAAAATACCTACTAAAAGCACACCAAATCAACGTTTCGTAGTCCCCCGATTACTTTTCCAAAACTAGACCGATTTAAATACTTTTTTCATTAAAAATTAAAGAAAGGCTTTGGCCGTGTTCGTATATTTTCCTTTTTTTCTAAAATTTAACCAAATTTGTTTTCTGGATGTTTGAACACAGCGGAAAATCTGGCGATTTTTTTCGATTTTTGAGGGCTCATATCATTTTTTTTAATTAATTTATGAAAAAACAGAAAACATAGAAACATGCTAATAGTGACCATAGATTTTTGAATTAAAAATGATTGCTCTACTGGCTTTATCCAGGGAGGAAACAGGGGACTACGTTTTAATGGAAAAACGGCCCTTGTGTTTCCTCTTAAGCCTCGAATAAATGAGTCGACAAAATTAATTTCTCGATGTCGGCAACAGCAGTCGCCGGCAAGCGAATGGTTCGATTCCTATATAAGAGAGTCAAGCAAGTTTAAAAAGTTTTAAGTAATTAGGTCGAGCTGCAACTATTCTAGTTGCAGTGTACACATACATAAACAACAACTGTCCAAAATCTACTACAAAACTACAACATCCATAAATACGAGTAGTGACATTAATAAGACTGCTTGCAATAAAAAATAAAACAAGTCGCTACCACGTTGCACATTATGTCGATAAGTAGTTTGGCATCGACTCGATATTAGGGGATTATTACCCGCTTTGCTTATTTATGGAAAAGTTTGGTGTATATTTTATAGCTCTGGGGATGAGTCGCACCCTATCTTTATTCCAGAAATATTAACAAATCCCGTGGGATGTCAAATTCAAAATTAAACAGTCCAAAGTTACGGGTAACAAGCTAGTAGTAATACAGTATACATATTTGAACGGGACCATCATTTACCAAGCAAAATTTTACTATTATTATTTTCATAATGCCTAACTATTGAAAGCGTAAAATAATTACACGAAATTATATAAATAACAACTCGCATAGCCAAAAGAAAAGGAAATTACAACCAAAATTCTTATAATACCGATTTTCCTTTAATTTGCAGAAGAAAATGGAAGCAGCAAGCATAAAGGAATAACATTTATTTAACCGTCATTTAGGCGAACTCAAAGCATCTGCTTACAGAATGAGGCTGAATACAATACCCTTGTTTACTAATAAAATGGTTTGCATTTAAATAAAACCACATCATGAGACAGTGGGCCAAATCTTTCCTCTACCTCGGAATCGAACCGGTAAATACTGCGCAGTTCCCAAACACAAAATTAAGACAAATAGGCTAAAATATTCGCTCGGCATGAATAGAATGAGATGCAAGGCTTTCATCGGTCAATCAACAGTAACTAAAAATAAATAAAAATGATTGTTGCCAACAGACTACAAGAACTTGAAGTAATAATAGGTAACTATGCAACCATGCATCAATTACTAAAGTGCATTTATTATTTCAAGAAACTATCTACTTTAGAAACAATAAAAAACATTCGCATAGCTAGTCCAATACGTTACAAAGCATACAAATATAGTAAAACAGTTTTTAAAGCAAAAAAATTGGTAGTGTAATTGGAAAATACGATTCCTTGAATAAATATTTAAATTGCCCAAATAGATTTCTTTTTTATTACCTAACATACCTTTCGACGTAAAGCTTAATACACACACTCAGTCTATAAGTTACGGTTATGTAATAATTTAACCCTCATCCAGTCGTTTTATTTGAAATCATTTTGGATTTAAATCTATGTATGGTAAGTCAAATGTGGAAGCACTATAATATCAAGTTAGCAGTTATATGTATAATAGATAAGTACCAGTTTTTCCCGTTTTTTTTATGAAATTCAGAGGCGACTATAGGAATACAGTCAGAAAGCAACATATTATTATTTTCCAATAAGCTTATTTCTAAGCTTGATGATATGAATTGGATTCAAATCAATTTGATTTCGTAATTTTTTTACACATCAACCACTTACAAAGTGGTTTATCGTTGAATATCTTACAAAGCACTGTCTCGATCGAGATCAAGTTATGAGCAGTCTATTTCAGACTCACTGGAGTTTAATATTCGGTCGGCAAGATTCACAAATACAGTCAGAAATTTGATCCTGGCAGGAGCTGGAAGCGAGAAGCCGAGGATCGACTTAAGTGGCGTGCAAACTGGAGATGCCTATGTCCAGCAGTGGACTGCGATAGGCTTATGATGATGATGAGGATTGACAAGTCAGATAAAGGCGATCACAAATGCAATGTTTACCTGAAGTGGAAGAAGACCTCCTTGGTGTGGTCCGCGGTCTCTATGAAGCCGAAGCCGTCCTTGAGCGCGGCGATGAAGCCGTGCACGAGCGGACGCGACGCGGAGCCGTTGGCGCCCGCCCCCGCCCCCGCTCCCGCCCCCGCTCCCACTCCCGCTCCCGTCGCCGCTCCCGCCGCCGCCGCGGCCGCAGTCGGCGAGGTCGTCGACCCCGTCGTCGCGGTAGTGGGGGCGGCGGCCGACGCCAACGACACGTTCTGCGCCACCAGCTCCTTGCTACGCTTCACCTGCACACGATAAAGTGAGAAATTATACTCAATGTAACATGTACACTAAACCGATATCATTTATGTGAAAGGTATCATCATAAAATGACCATTATGTCACTTGAAACCATAATGTTCAACAAAGTACAATTAAACATAGTTATAAATAAATGGCAAAATTGTTATCTTTTTTATTGCATAAACAGATTCATTACAAGTTTTTCACTCCCGGCTCTGCCCGCGTCAACTACACGTTACATCGCGCTTGCGAAAACCTGTGCCGGTTTAATCTATCTTTGTACCAAATATCGTCATAATAGGTTCAGTAATTTAAATGTAAATGAGTAACAGCCAGAGAGAAGGACAGACAAGTTACTTTCGTATTTAAAATATCTGTAAGGATGCACTGACAACGGCAGGCCAGCCGACCCAAACAGTTAAAGGTCTACATTGATTTTCAACTTTCCAACAAGTAGAGATCAATATCAATTGAGAAAATTTGACTTTTTGTGGTAGGCTGACGTGCTGTTGTCGGTACAATATTATGGTTTACTATACAGTTCTTGATACAGTAAATTGGTTTAAAAAAAAATTTGCTATATGTAATAAAGTATGAAATTGCCGATTATTTTCCCACTTTTTATTTTGTTTATAGCTCTTAAGTATAGTCATATTATTGCGTAATTCTTTTTGTATTGTATTCAAAACTAAATAAAGTAACTTTTGACTAAAAAAAAATGCAATACTAGTGCCTATTACTTCAAAGGAAGTCGTTGAAAAGACCCCTTACAATGTGTCAGCTGACCTTCTTGCTTCAATTAAGTATATTTGTATTATATACTTTGATTTTCAGAAATTTAAATACTATAATGCGTAGCTTTATAACCATCTAACTTTCACCTTTATTTGCATCGAAAACGGTTCAGGCGTTTTTAAAAAAACTAAAAAATTGTTAGTCGATTTCGTCCATACAAAACGGAAAATTCATACTTTAACCCCTATTATATGTTACGCTTCGCTAGCGGGTTGTCGATCGCAGTTTCATTAATACTACCCGTATTTTCTGGCTGTACTGAGTTAGTCGAAAGCGCCACCGACAACACCCAAGGGAAAGAGTACTGCTTCTATTATTAAGCGGGCAGAACACGGCACTTGCGTCATATAAGCAAAACTTATAATAACAAACAGTCGCACCTGGTAGATGTCGAAGGTGACCTTGTCGCCGACGCGCACCGCCGTCTTCGGGTCGCCCTTCCTGGCCGCGAACGGCAGCATCTTCTTGGAGCCGTTGATTTGGCACGAGATCAGACCGTTGCATTCCTGTGTTCAAGTCATTTTATGATTTATTAAAAGGCGATTAAGTATTTTTTATCAAATATAAAAACTAGATTTTCGACGACCTCCGTGGCGTAGTGGCGTACACACCAGTTTTCAAGGTGTCGCCTGCTCCGAGGTCCCGGGTTCGAATTCCGGACTGGGTGTTTGTGGTACCTTCGTTGTTTCTGGTTTCCAAAATACGAATGCTTTAATAAAATAGTTATTCAAATTAGGATCAGAACAATGTATGTGATGTTGTCCACATTTATATAAAAAAAAAAGATGTTAACAGATAACAGATTTTAAAAGATAATTTTGATGCTGTAACACAAATTTGTCCTAACGGGATCGAACATGAAATTTGAAAAATAATTAAATAAAATAAATGTGGACAACGTCACATACATTGTTCTGATCTCAATTTGGAAACCAGACACAACGAAGTTACCACAAACACCCAGACCCGAGAAAATGTATAAAAACACTTTTTTTCTACATTGACCGGTCCGGAAATCGAACCCGGGACCAGTGTGTCGGAAGAACGTTGAACATACGAAAATGAGAGGCAGGTGAGGTGGTCTGTTAACTAACTAGCCCAAAAGATTTTACCTAGGTCCCAATAAAAAAATAAAAAACTTGAGAGGTGTCAAGGGACGAAGTTCGTTTTGAGTGAAGGAATTGTAACAAAATTTTATTTTATTTTATTCTCTCTATCCCTCTCCCTCTCTCTCATCCTTGCCCTCTCCCTCTCCCTATGAAGAAGTGTTCTAGCATATCATAGAAACAAAAAGAAAGTGATTAAGTTTCATTTCACAGGTAAGTACTTACCATTTTATACATTTTCTGTACGTAAATCGAATTAAAAACGAATAATTTGAAACACAAAACCTATCAACATGAGTGTTGCTAGTTGTGGGAAAAAAATTGCACACAGTTTTTTTAGTTGATTTTTAATATTGAGAAAAATATTGAATTTGCCATAACTGCTATTTAATACTGTTTAGACTAAATGTTGGTGTTATTAATACTATGAAAATAATTTCTTAATGTGAATTTATACAATCATACAGGCATTTAAATTTAAACACATTGAACGGTGGCATTCATAATTAGATTAATAAATAAATATGTAATATACTTATGAATGTAATCATATTTTCTTATGCATTTAAAGATCATATCAAACACATGGCAAATCGTCGTATAACAAACAACACGTTTTCCCATTTTTTGAGGGTAAACGCCCGATGATGGTAACACTGAAGCCATATTTGTGTGTGTTAGAAGAGCGTAGATTTATTCAGCTTACGCACACAAAAATAATTAAATGGCACGCGTTTACGCTTACGTTTTGGTTCAGACGCGGCTTCTAGGTGTCATAATGGGGGCTATCGCTAGTGAATTTGCCACTAGAGGCGCTAGTGTCGCGTGAGGTCCAATATCATTCACTTTGTACTGGTTTTAGCGGAATTTGCTGCATAAATTATAATTTGTTTAATTTACCTGCTGGAAAGTGATCTCCGTCGTAAAATATCGCAAATATGGATTATTTGGCGATTAATGTAAACGCTTTAAAAGCGGAATTAAGAAAAAGCGCAAAAATAGGCGGCCTCAAGAGCAACTATTTCAGAAGTTAGTTTGTTGATATCAAGATAGTTATTTATAAACAATATAACCTTAATTAGATTCAAGATAAAACACTTTGTTTCGGCGCCAATCGCCTTTGACAGCTATAACTCCAGACCTCAGTCTACAGTGGCGCCAACTGGTGAGCAAAGAAACGGTAGTCCCCATTCTAAGTATACGTCATAATCCCTATCGCTATTATACTGACACGTGAATTTTTTTCAAAACTGGTACACCATTTTCTTGGACGACCGTACTTTATAGTCCGTAAAATATAGCTTGATTAGAATGACGGTTCTCACTAAAAGAGACGACGTAACTTTGTACCAGCGTCACACAAGTGAAACATATATGCACACGAAAAAATATTGGTATCTTGCATGTAAGAATATTTTTTATACATTGCTGCACATATTATTCAAAATAATAATATGAAATAGACATTTAAAGTTAAAAAAAGACGTGTGCCACTCGGAGACTGCCGCGGTGAAGCTATTGCATAGCATTTTTTATCTACTTATGCAATTATAAAACTAAAAAGTATCACCGCTGTGCCGGTCGGAGTGGGGGGGTGTTAGGGTATTTTATTTACGGAATTTCTGGATTCGGTCTCTACGCTCAAGGTAGAAGTTATGCAATAGCTTAATATTTTAATAATCCAGTCACAAAAATTAGACTTATTTATGAAAGACGACAAGGTTACGTTATTTTTCAAAATAGCTAGGTGATGATGTAAAATGGACAAATCGAAATCGACAGACAAAAATACATAATAATACAAAATTGAAGTAATGTAACAAAAATGTTGAAAATGGTTTAATAAGGATTGGTTGACGCTAAGAACATTAAATTGCAATTGTTATTAGTTTACGAGAAATGTTCAAATCTATTACATCCTATAAGTGGTAAAAAATTCTAATTAATCTTTATGATTGTTCCAATGATTCTGATGATGATCACAATACTGACTTACTGTTAAATCTTAATATACCTGACCTGTCATTTTATTTTATTCACTTGATTTTTTTTCGATTCATCAGTAGAGTCCGTCCCACCAATAGTCTCCTCAGATTGACAGGTGTCATAGTAATCAAGCTATATTTTATGGACTATAGCCAATGTGTACAGCGTCGGTATGTGCGTGTGCAGTAGTCCACGTACCGGCGGCGGCGGGGCGTTCCCTCCGTGCGTGGGGCTTGGCGGCGGCGTGTGCGGCGTGTGCGGCGGCGGCGGCGGCGGCGGCTCGCGCGCCACCGCGCCCCGCGCGCCGCGCTCCACCAGCGACTCGAAGTGCACCGAGCCCGGCGGCAGGTGCTTGATGCGGATGGCCGACTGCCGCGAGCTCATGTTCGAGAACGTGCTCACCGGGTCCACGGTGAACTCCACCTGATGACGACCACGAGGCGCACGTCATTTAGTGTTAAGGACATCGAAATGAAAGATAGGTTTGCGGATTCCAACTCACGTATATTTACGAGTACATTTTAATTATCCCGACGTTTCAACGAAACATCTTGTGATTCGTGAAGCCATAGAAATTAAAACATACACTAATTTCAATAGCTACTTGAGACCACGTCACACCCTCAATGAAGCCTGCAAAGACTCATATAATATTGCATGGTAAGTAACGATAAAAATTAGAATCGATAATTTATTTCAAAATTACCTTCCATAATACCTGTGACCAAAGCCATTGTAAAGTATTCGAAACGTCAGGATAAACTAAATTAAAATATAAATATACGCGAGTAACTATCCGTCAACCTGTCTTTGCTTACGATGTTTGGTATTTATGTAAATCTAAGAAAACAGTGACTGTAAAGAATTATAGAAAACGGCTGACTTCAGTGAATCTAATAAAACTTACAACATTTGATGTGGAAGTCATTCAAACCCTTTAGACACCGCTAAACTTGCCTGCGACAAGGTTTCGGTGATTCACCAGTGACAACAACTTGTTTAATGTATTTTATGTTGTAATTTAGTTGATTAGACTGACACACTCTGTAAAAGTCCCATAACTAATAAATAGAGAAAAAACACAAGTCATGATGATGCACAACTACCTATCTGTAAAAGAGTTACACCGAGCTCAGCAGCTGACTGACTCAAGTTTACTTTCCTCACTGAATTTAGTTCAAATATGGCGAGTTACGCGCTTCCAGCGAAATGCATTAAGCCCTAAACTAGTTTCAAAAGTTGAATTTAATGATTGACATATCAATGAACAGCCAGGATTAGGGTGAAACAACTTCTGAATATCGCACTATTATTGAATTGTCGTTAAATTTACGATTATAAAAGGATAAGTATTTTGACTATAATAAATAATAAAAACTCTTGAGAGTGTGCCCTTGGAAAAAAAATCGAACAATACGATTCCACGCGGATTAAAAACACATTGCAAGCTTAAGTCTTTGTGTATATATTTTGAATCGTTTAAACAAGAACCATATCAATAGTACCACGAGCGAATGAGAGTACAATACCTGCTAAGCCGAACGAGGCAAGAGCATAAGCGACTTGAACGCTCGAATTTAAATATTACCAAGGTGTCTTTAGCATGAAAATACTACTAACGGCCGTTCCCAATAATCAATCTATCATTAAAGGTAGATATGTATCCCCTATCATTAGTAACTATCTATCCATCTTTAAAGTTGGCCCAATAATATGGATAAGCGTCTCCTATCTCCATTTAACAGTAGTTATGTCGGCTATCCAAGCCTTCTCTTACGTTCTCAAAAACTCATTACTTGGCGGACTTCATGATGATTCAAAAAATTCCAGTGGGAATCATTGGAATCACTTTACTACAAATCTATACAGCGCTACCAGCTGTTACATAAATAGCGTGCTACAGTGTCCACCAAAATGTATGGAAAATTTTGCTACATTTACTCGACGTCACAATTGACTCCATAGTAAAAATTTGTTTATATCTATAAAAAAACAGACTAAAGTAGATTGGATAAAGTTGTACTTAACATCTTGTAATTACGCAGTGATGATTAAGCTGGCTAATTGCTGTGACTCGCTCTGTAATCCTGATAACTGAATGTATGAAATATAAATCTGCGTGGTTACCTCAAAGCGATTAAAAGATATTTACTGTGTAATATAGGTACTCGTATTTAGAATGATGTCATAAAAACATCTTTTTACATTCTGACATGTTCCATTATTTCTCCAAGAACAGTTAGTGAATTTGAATGAACGACGGAGTCGGCGATAACAATGACCTATTTTACAAAATTTAATACAGCCGATTTATTTATAAGCCCCGAAACGTTGAATATGTTAAGAGTTCAACGGGTACATTGTTTATGATTTCGTAGACCTCATTTAATTATATTCAGTGTACATTATTATTTTATTATTAGATTTAAATTGTTTAAACAATTCACATACTGGGTCATGAATATTATTAGCCATGATTTAATAATATATGTCTGTGTTTAAACTTTCTTAAGGAATTAACTGCTACTTTAAATCGAACAAACGGATATTGGAAGTCCATCATAGTCATGAATTAGTTCGTCGAGACAAGCAATATCTCGGTAGCTAAAAAATTGCTTTAAGCAGTCGCTCAGTAAGCGACAGCTTGTGGGTTCGAGTCCCGCCTTAAAAACTATATTCAAGGATTTGTAATTCAAAATACGAAAGTTCGGCGCCACTTTCTTTTACACCGGTAGTAATTTTCCCCTATCGTACAGAGTTGAGGGTTATTATGACTATGTTGCGTGTCATATCAAATCCTTTATTGCGTGTCATATAACTTTTTAGAAGGTGGTAAATAATTTAAAAATATTTCACATGCGACGCCCTGCACAGGGCATAGCAACAATAACAAAGACAATAACAAATCTCATTGTGCGCTCGCGCTCGCGCTCGCGGTGCAAATCAGTTTGATTGAGCGCCGCTTCCCTCCGCGTCCGCTCCGCAGATGGCTCGTGCCAATCTCAATCAATCACGCTCATAATACATTTGGAAGGAATGCACTGGCCGACCGTCACTACCCAAGTACATAATCAAAGGATGTTTTTAGGTTCGCATCGAGATACGTATTACTCCTTACACTACGGTAGATGGGAATTCAAAACAAAAGTATTAATGCAAGGTGTGAGATAGAAAACATTCTAACTGTTTGAACAAATGGTTGGTCTAGCCAAGATCTCGGGGTCGTGGGTTCGATCCCTGGGTGGGGCCACAAGTTGAGAATTTTTAAACAATGCTCGGGTTTGTGATCACCGTCCCGCATTTGCCACGTGCGGTGTTTATGCATATGCCCATCATCGCTGTGGCAACTTGAACTCAATGATGGAGGCCTTCGCCCCGCTGTGGGATGATTACAGGCAGCCAGCCATTTTACTTTTTTACTGTAAGTTTAAATTAAAAGTTAGATTATAGGCTGTATCTTTACAATTCTTTTTAAAAAATGGTCTAACATTAATAATTTATTAGGCCGTTATCAGACATAAACGAAAGCTTTGTTTAGCTGAGTATTGAAGTCTATTAATGCACCGATCGATTCGTTCAGTCTTTAGAAATGAATTTAAAAATTTAAAACTGTCCCAGTTCCGAGCGGCGCTTTTCTTTTAACTAACATTTACAAAACTGGCGCTATCATTTAAAACGCTATCGCTCACACATACTTCGGTATTTGTTCTATTACTTTTATATCATGTTTTTGCACCTTAATTGCATTTATAATATCAGTAGGCATTCAATATTTTTATAAAATAATTCAAATACTGATAATATTTTTTTTTCATTTTTCTAAGCCTTATTTAATAAATAGAATAATAAGCTACACTGCCACGATGTTATACATAATGGTGACATAACGTGAGCTTCATCGGTGAGGAGGTTCAAGACGCACGCGCGCACGGTGCGTCGGTGTCTAGTGCAATTAATTGAATGCCATCAAACATAACTACTTCATTCTCGTGCAAATAATAATGACAATAATTCTTTTAGATCGAGTTAGGCAGGAGGAACTTACACATATTAAATGACTGTTTTTTTTTTTTTTTAGTTTATGTAGAGGGTTTTTTTCTTTTTAGAAAAATATCACCCTCATAGGAATATCAGAAATCAGATACAAATGGTCTTACTGGCTAATATCTCTACGATTTATACCCTTATTTACTAACCTATATAATGCCTTGGCAGGCTCTGAGGTTGGCTCAGCCAGTATGCTGTTACAAAATCCTACATTATTGATACTGATTTTATCAAAACAAACGGTCTAGGCAGGCTGCATTACTGCTTACAATCTAAGCATGTCCCCATTTGTATGGAAGCTACATAAATATACATTGCAGCGACAGTAGTACGAGAAAACTTTACAAGGAGGTGACGGCCTCTAACATGAATATGAAATGACATACGAACGTAAACACGGCCAGAACTACAGTTTTTTCAACAACAGATAATTAAAATATTTGTTTACTGCGTACAAGATTATGTACCATAGTATAAAAAGCAAACAATCGTGGTTTTCATCTACACAATAATGCTCTTTTAATTTAAACTTACAGTGAAATTGTGAAATGACGGCCAGTAATCATCCCACTTCAGGGTATAGACTATAGACATCCATCATTGAATGTTACCACAACAATGATTGGGACAGGCATAATAACCACGCTTACCAAATGCGGGTTGGTAATTACAAACCCGAGCAAATGATCTAAAAACTTTTTGTTGCCCGACCCGCAGTTCGAACCCTGGACCCCGAGTCCGAGATGTTGGTCCGGTATTTATACCGCTAGACCAAGTATATCATAATTTATCCATAGAACTCAGTTCTTCCGTGATAATGACGCTTGCAACAGTGCCTGGGATATCGGCAATGTTGCAATCGTTAGGTTACGTTAACTCATAGACAAAGTACATGGTAGAAATCTCAAATTAAACTCCCATGATAGTGACTATGAAAATTGAAATCAGTGTATCCATGTATAAGGTTCCAATTACTTCGTTTTGTGTGCAATAATAAGTATTCCGTCTATCTTCTTCGAATCATTTTATGTAGTGTGTCGTGATAACAAGACTTGCTTAACGGCCGGTCTAACCTATCTGTCTTCAGTTTTGGCATATCAGAGATAGAAAACAACTTCTGTCTTTGTTTCTCTGGGCGGCAAAAACAGAGACAGAAGTGGTTTTCTATCTCCGATAATCCAAAACTGAAGATAGATATATTACTGGGACCGGCCGTTAGACAAGTTGCTTTCCAATATCGTGTATGCTCGCCGAATAAGTACCAAAAGGTATGACAATGACATTAGCTTAGTCCATTTTCATACATTCGTTACCTATTCGTCGACCGTATCCTTACTAATATTGTATGTATATGTGAATGTTAGTTTGTTTGTTGCGCTCTCACGTGAAAACTACTAACCGATCATCGTAAAACTTTGTACACACATTCTTGGGGCTATTGGGAGTAACACAGGCTATTCGGTGTCCCAGTGTCGGGCACAATTATCGTAAAGCTAGTAGGAGCTTACCTCGTCGCCGACGCTGAGCTCGTGGCCGAGGCGCAGCACCTCCGCGAAGTGGAAGAACATCGTCTGTTCGCGCTCCACGCAGCGGATGAAGCCGAAGCCCTCCCGCAGCGAGCACACCACGCCCTGCTCGCGACTGTACAACACACACACACACACGTTTTATTACTTTTTAGGGTTCCGTACCCAAAGGGTAAAAACGGGACCCTATTATTAGTAATACATCGCTGGTTGTCCGTCTGCCTGTCACTAGGCTGAATCTCAAGAGCCGCGATAGCTAGACAGTGGAAATTTTCACAAATTATGTATTTCCGTTGTCGCAATAACAACAAATACTAAAATCGAAATAAAATAAATATTTAATGGGGGCTCCCATACAACAAACTCGTTTTTTTTGCCTCTTTGATACGGAACCCTTCGAGGGCGAGTCCGACTCGGACTTGGCCGATTTTATTTATGAAAATTAGTAGGGCATCAACGGCATCACACAGAATCATGCATTGTCATCTAAACTGAACATCAAGACCAGAGAAAACGTAAAAACAATTTTTTTTCTACATCCATCGAACCCGTGACCTTGGAGCAGGCGACACCTTTTAAAAACCGATGTGTACGCCACTCCGCCATGGAGGTCGTCATACACACATTGACAATAATACATTTTGTTCAAATTACTCATTACGCATAGCAACACTGTTAAATTTGAAAATCATAAAATGTTTTATATACCCCCAAACTACTTCTTGTATGTTTTTAATTTGTTTGCTTCAAACTGAAACCATACTTTTTACGCGGATTGCGGTTGGAGAAATATTCATAGTACGAGTAACTTTAGTATGGCCGTGCGGCTGATTCAGTGTGGAACCGCAGCATAAAGTAGTGTTGACATTAAGACGCTGACTGCAGCCGATGACCTTGAGCAATGAACACGCCCACAAATTTATTCGTCTTTGAATTTCTTTGGAACGCGCCACAGCTATCACTGTCGATTCTCGTAGGAGTGACAGAGAAAAAGCGCATGGAATAGAAGGGCCTAAGTGCTAAACAACAAAATTCGTTGTGCAATTTAAAATTGCCATTTTATTAAAAATCTAAATCAGCCATTTGCTTAAGCAACATGATACAATATAGCAAAATTTTATTATCATTTATTATCATTGTTATACGGACTGCTGAGAAAAATGGTAATTTATGTATTTTCAGAGGCTACTTTGAGATTTTTTTCTATCTAGAAAAGTTTTTAGAATCGTGTTTTGAAAACAGCCACCTGGTCGAAAATATGATCAATTACAACTACATAGAATTTGGCAACAATACGAGCCATAGGCTTAAAGCAAAACAATCTTCATTGAGCTCAATTTGGCTCATGTCAGCGTCTTAAGTAACTTTTACTAAAGGTAAATTAGCAAACCGAAGGTTGAGGAGCTTTTGGAGGCATCACATATTGCTGCAACATCAGCGATGATGGTGAACATTTACTATCATTCTTAATCTTTAAGCGAAAGATTAGTTTTAATATAAATTTTCGTTATTGCATTAATTTTAAGTTTCTCAAATCATAGGAAAAAAAAACAAATACAGTCCCACTTTCCACATTTTTTAACAACTAAATTGCAATTAATATACAGGATGAAATTTTAACCACTTCCCAATTTTAATATATTAATCTACGAGACAAAAAACAAATGACGTATTTTTTCTTTTGGTATAGCCCAGTACGAAAATGTCAAGATAAAGTACTTAGAAAATGTCCACCAAAAATCTAAACTTTTTGATACGGCCGCCTAGGAACACTTTTTTTATGCGATTTGCATCTCATTTATTCATTACGATGCTATTTATACGTTTTTGATTTTCCCTTTATACCTTATTAGGCCTAGGACCGTAAAAATTGAAAACTATATTGCGAAAAATATTTTCGGGTGAAAGCTTGATTTACATTTTTAACTTCATAAATGGGCTCTAAATACGATACTGAACGCCTAAAAAATTTTGGAAAGTGGTTAAAATTTCACCCTGTATAAGTACCTATTTAAATTCGAAAATTTCTGTCTCAGGCGGGAATCAATGCTATGACGTCATGTCTCAGTAGCTTTAACGGAAAAAGTACCGCGCCCGCCCGCCCGCGGGTATGCGGATTCAATGCCCACCTAAGGTCAAAATTTTCAAGTTTAACTTCTGAATGTAAATTTCCCCCAATTCTGCTAATTTACAAATGGCTCAATAGAATCGCAATTGTATATTTTGACCCATTTATTATAGTAAAAATGTCAACATGCACACCTGAGGACCTGAGGACCTGGGGCCCTGGACACTTACCGCTCGCCGGAGACGTAGAAGGACTCGTCGAGCAGCGAGATGTTGGTGGCTCGCTTCAGCTGGTCGCGGCGGTCGGTGGCCACCTGGAACTGGACCCAGTCGCCGTGCCGCAGCGTGAACTCGCCGCACTGGTCCTTGTCGCCGAACGGCACCTACCGGCACGCACACCACGCACAATTGATTATCTCAACAGATAGTTAAAGGCCCATAATCATCCCACTACACGGCAAAGGCTTCCAGAATTGACGACCTCCGTGGCGGAGTGGCGTACACACCGGTTTTCAAGGTGTCGCCTGCTCCGAGTTCCCGGGTTCGATTCCCGGACGGGTCAATGTAGAAAAAATGAGTTTTTCTACATTTTCTCGGGTCTGGGTGTTTGTAGTACCTTCGTTGTTTCTGGTTTCCAAAACACGAATGCTTTAAATAGTTATTCAAATTGGGATCAGAACAATGTATGTGATGTTGTCCACATTTTATTTATTATTATTATAGAATTGAATTCAAGATAAACTTGCCTTCCAGTAAAGTAAGATTTTCGTTCATGGAAAATTGTATTCGTATATTCAACAAATTACCACAGGGTATTGCTGAACTCCCTGTAAACTTAAATCATATGACAAAGTAATTTTAGTGAAAAAGGGCTATTACACTATTAATTATTATTTAATTAATGATATAAATGTATGGCATTCATTTGTCCGAACTCGTACTTGCTTAAACATTTTGTAAACTTTTATTCATTTAAAAGAGGCTGATGATAGTGACCGAGTTTCTTGCGCTGCTTCTTCTCGGCACTAGCCCAGACTTGTCCCGAAGCAGTGGTAGGTTTAAATATTGGGACGTGTAAAAGCGCCTCCAGGGGCCTGTTTGCAGAAATAAAACTGATTTTACTGATTTTACTGCAGTGTACCAGTGGCTGTGTCGCGCTCGTTGAGGCATCGCCTCCTACTTAGCGAAGACCATTTTGGTGTCATTAGTTTTAATTTTTATTGTCATCTGTTCCTGGATATTTCGTACTAATCTAGTGCATAAATGTTAGAACAGTAACTGTTCGTGCCAATTTTTTTTCTTTCTTTCAGACTGCAGGCATAGTCACAACAGGTACTTAGAAAATGAGCACTCAACGAAATGACGTGTGGTGCCAGCACGTTACAAGAAAGGCACCGCCCCTTCTCTTCCTGTGAGCGCCGTAAGAGGCGACTACAGAAAGGAGACTGTCAGCGTCTTCCGTGCACTATTGGCCGAAAGGAAAAAAAAAACACTTTTTGGATAGGTGCCCAGCAGTGGGCTGACTAAGACAATGACAAAATAACAATATTATGTATTAAAGGTTTTTAAACTTACTTATTGCTTGCATAATACACATAAACCTAAACATTTGCCAGTATTTTTAAAGATTACCTTTCCAAGAACATTCAAAAGTGAAACATTATTTTTTATTCTTACTAAACAGTGTAGGTTCTATTAATATCATCATAATCGAATACGTCAATCTACCTTACGAATTAAGCCTTTCGCATTGATCGCTAGTGGGAGTGATCCTCGGCTATTTTTTCGTTGATTTTTTCGTTGATTCTCGATTTTACAGTTACATAAACTTTCAGCAAACTCCCTCTATAATACTTTGAGCTACTTTTTAACGATGTAGGTGTTGGTCGCACCCTCAGTACCTCTGTGAAATAATTGCTAACTGTACGTCATTGGCAATAGAGACTCGATAATGCCGATACAATAGGGGTAGGAAAACTTAAGCGTGGTCAAACAATTTGTGACTAATCAATTGAACTCTATGTAGATCTCCTTAAGTAATAGGGGTTAAAGTATGAAATTGCCGATTATTTTCCCACTTTTTATTTTGTAATTCTTTTTGTATTGTATCAAAAACTAAATAAAGTAACTTTTGACTAAAAAAAAATGCAATACTAGTGCCTATTACTTCAAAGGAAGTCGTTGAAAAGACCCCTTACAATGTGTCAGCTGACCTTCTTGCTTCAATTAAGTATATTTGTATTATATACTTTGATTTTCAAAAATTTAAATACTATAATGCGTAGCTTTATAACCATCTAACTTTCACCTTTAATTGCATCGAAAACGGTTCAGGTGTTTTTAAAAAAACTAAAAAATTGTTAGTATGGAAAAATGACTTTTCTCGATCTCTTCCATACAAAACGGCAATTTCATACTTATATATAGTACAATAAGTTCATATCTGTATAGTTTACTAACAAGAAGCTCAAATCTTCGAATCAATATTATGGTACAGCCAAAACAACACATGTAAATTCAATTGTTATGTTCTCACGTCGAGTATAATATGTATACATACACATTATTTACATTTGTTTGTCAGGCGTGCCCTATAACCGGCACTGGTGATCGAAAGCAATGAATAATGCACCCGAGCACGGCGGAACGGCTCGAGGCCATCGATCTAATATAAAAACCTAGAAACACAAATCAACGTCAAACAAGTGTCCCTACTATAGTGCACTCGTCTGACATAAGGGTGCACTTTTAATACAATTCATTTCAATCAAATAGTTATTAAATAATATCCATAGGTACTATTCAGTGGCATGCAAACCATACGTGCTTATCAGCACTGTATACCCTGCCTACTACGTCTTAAGCAAATAAAATATTGACGAATTAATAAAAAAAATATTGTTTGCAGGGAGAAAAGTTTTTAAGTAACATTTTGTAACAGTTTTTTTGTAATATAAAGGAAAAAAAATGTGATTTTAACTCAATTGCTGAGCGAAAACTTTTTTGAAACTCAATTTTTCGATTAGTTTTAATTTAAATTATTGTTCATGGAATGTTTTGTGCATTGTTCTCTTGTTATTTATTATTCATTATTGTGTCAAATAAATGAGTCTTTCTTTCTTTCTTTCAATATCTCTGGAACCAGTTCCCAGGCATGGCCTTGAAGAAAAAAATTATCCCAATGATAGGGACAATGCGTGGTTTTCTGATCAGTGAAATCAGTTTTATTCCTGCAAATAGGCCCCTGGAAGCACTTTTACAATTTCTAATGTAAACCTACCACTGCTTTGGGACAAATATAAGGCTATATTTGTTTCAAGCCACTCATTCTTATCATTTATATTATCAATAATAGTATAAAATATAATACCCTTTTTTCATTAAAATTACTTTGACATAAGATTTAAGTTTATGTATAGAAGCAATACCTTGTGGTGATTTGCTGAAAATTCAAAAACTATTTCATGAACCGAACGGGTTTCCTTTTCGCAGTCTATTTCTGGTATTGAAATTGTGTATGTCATTTTTCTTAAGAAATAAATGTATACTTATGGTCAGGTACGACAATAACATATAAGACATCAAAATCCTAGATACGTGGTCGACAAGCTATATGTAGAGTGTTAGGATGATATTGATAGTGATAGTGGGCTCACCTCGACCTCCGAGTGGTCGGCGGCGCGGTACCGGATGCGGCCGGGCAGTGGGTCGGTCATGGGCGCGCGTGCGGCGCCGCGCTCCAGCGGCTTCAGCACCTGCCCGCGCAGCACCTCGGGGCTCACGTCCTCGAACACCACCGAGCCGCTCGGCAGCGCCGTGATGTTGCACGCCACCTCCTTGCCCTGCGCACACACCGCCGCGTTACACTCCGCACGCACACGCACCGCCCCTCCCCCTCCCTCCCCGCCCCACACACACGAACACCGTTCCACTGAGCTTACGTTTCTAGTCTGGATGATGAACTCCACGTCATCCCCGAGAGTCAACTCCTCCTTGGTTTTAGTTTCAGAGTAGTGAAAGAATATTTCCTTGACCACGTCCGCTCGTTCGATGAATCCGAAATTTTCCTTCATAGAACACACTACGCCGTGGTACTTGACCGGGTGTACGGGATTCTCGAAACGTACATGACAGGCGCCCAGGGTTCCCCTACAACAGGCAACATTCAATGAATCACACACGTCCCTAAAGCCGGATTCTGGCACTATTCATACTCAAAATTCAAATATACCTTTGGTTGGTTGCAATCTGGAAGCTTACAGCATCACCAGTGCGTAACGTCACATTACCCTCGACGTCGTCTTTCGTATACGGCAAGAAGAAACATTCGCCGCGGTTCTCATACGAAATCCTCCCTGTATTGTCTCCGGACCCTTCGCCCTTCACCTCGGTCGTGACCGTACCGGTGACACGAGCTTCGCTCAGCACCTTCATTTTAAAACCGCGTAATGAAAATTGACGTTTAAACATTAAAATATTTTTAAATTATACACAAATCTTAAAATGCTTTTGTTATTAACAGTAAATGATTACTATTACCGACGTGTCACATTCTGTTCAATAAATTAACCAACTACCCACTACTAGCTAAGGGTATTGGTTAAATACAATCAAGAGTTGCATGATTAAAAAATACCTGTTTGTAAGTTATAATAACTAAAACTGATTGTGTTTGCTTTTAAGAATAGTTAGGTGCATAATTGAACAAATAAATGAGGTGAGAACAGAGGAAGGCGGCCTAGAGATCCACATTTGAAGCAACTGGTTAATTGTAGTTTTTTCAATGACACAGCAATAGTATGTAATGACTGGACATTATTAGTTAGGTACTTAAATTACTAATCACAAAAAATAAAACTTATAATTAAAAGTTGTACAAGTGCATATCAGGCTACACGCAGTAAGGGGTTCTGAATTTAATTTACTATCAATTTCACGAAAGTAATTAATTCCTTTGATTAATTAGATTTAAATGAATCTTGTACAAATCAATTAAAACTTATTACTTTACAAACAGATCCCTGAAAGCAATATTAGTGTTCATAAAAGTATAGTCTTGTGAAAAAAAAATATTTTAGAAGATTTCAGAATTTTGTCAAATTTCTGGTACTTAGTCTATGAGATTAAACAGAGACAGACTGACAGAAGTACATGGTGACACTAGGGGTGCCTTGTTGACTATGGAACCCTACCAAGTAAGTGTTCACTGAGCCGCTATGGTAATTTATGTCATTATGTGTATAATAATCTACACTTCGCTGCAAAGGAATCCAAAACCTATATCCAAATAGCTAATTATCCCACATATTATATATCAAGCATTAAGTTAAGACCGCAGAATTGTGCAGATCTTAATGTTTTTTCTGCAAATTTATTTTGTGTAGTGTGCAATTAAAATCTACTTTTCTATCTACCATAATTATTCCTCTTTGATATAAATCTACTTGCTTCAGTTGTCAAAAATAAAAAAAAATGTAACATTATCAATGCCAAGAACTCATAATATTCCCTCAACCCCCAGGAGGCACTCGGGTGCCACGATAACAATTGATTTCAATTGTGCCAGGAATAACTCACGATCGAGGGATTAAAGGTACTGAAAAATATAAGTACTGTGTTTATCTTGCCTAGCAACAGCATATTTTTATTCACAACTTTAGGGATGATAATGGTTAAATACTAATAAATAAAGACCCCAATAAGACTCCTGTTGGAAGTATCAGTAAAATGTTTTGTTCCTACAAATCTACCATTAATCCCTCAATCGTGAGTTATTCCAGATAAAATCAGATAAAATCAGATAAAATCAGATAAAATCAGTAGTAACATATCAGAATTGAACATAAATCTCCTAATAAAAAAATCAAGAAGATAATAATTGTTTATAATATTGGAAAAAAGGCACCCACAAAATCAAAACGAAAAACTTACCACTTCCGGAGCAATCTTGGTGACAGTAGATGCAATAGGTTTGCCCGTACGCCGATCATATGTCATTTCAAATTCCACAGGATCACCGATTTTAAGATGTTCAATGTTACCACTGAATTGACTAAAGTGAAAGAACAAGCGTGCTTGCCTCTCACAACACTGTATAAACCCATATGAATGCTAGAACAATAAATGTTTTGTCAATAATTGATGATAAATAAATAATAAGTAAAATACACCTAACGTCTAATTAAATTATTATGCATAATAGAGAAGTGAGGACACTCACCAATAATTTTTCAATGATTCCTGTCTCTCTAATAGGGGGATGATTCATGGAGTCATACTGAGATGATGAGTTGTTGGTGGAACCAGAGGATGAGAACACTCCAACAGAATCCCCCATGGGGCACCCATCCATGTTGTAGTTTCCGAGAGGGAACCTACTTCCACCACCCGTCTTGTTCATGTTACTGAAGTTGTCTCTGGGAGAGCTGGGGTACTCACTGCTGAAGGTGCCTGCAAGCAAGGACACAGTGAGGGCCGGGGCGCGACGACGATCGCGTCGCGCACCGGCGGCGATACTTACCGTTGCGGTAGGCCTGTTTGGCCTGCATGTTCGAGTGCTGGAGGTCTAATATATCCTGCAGGGGTGACGGGTGGGAATCTGGCGGTTGGAACATTTTCCACTGAGGATTACTGGACATTGCGTCTTGATTGTCTTCCTTGTATATAAGTCGAAAATCTCAGTACTATTTATGAATATATCACAGAAAATCACGTGGTGTTACAGTTCCTAAACAGCAGTTGTATTTTTTTTTAAATCAAATCACATTTTTAGTCTTTGTGTTCAAGAGAACACCACCGTGTTTATTGCAGTCACAATTTAAACACCAAAACCACTAGTGTTGGAAAATAAAACTAAGACTATGATAAAATATATCCTCAGATGTCTTCAATGCTTGCTGAATCGGAGCTCTGTGTCTGTGGTGCATTAGATCGGCTCGGGAGGTATGTATCGTGTGCGGTCACTGTCTGTGTCTGATACGTCCTGACCCGACTCTCACAAGCTGCAACGGATACCGAGATTAATATCGTCATAAGCGAAGAGATGCAAAGTGATGCTTATATATTGGTTACAGTAACGTCTGATTACAACAAAGTGTCGCTTCAGAATCTTGTTCTACATTTTAGTATTGCTATCTAAGTAGATAATATCGGCTGCCTCAACCGACCGATTTGCAAAATTAAAACGCCGTACTAACTGAATTCGACAGACCTACTTCCATCAAGGCAATTGGTGTATCACACACAATTCTAATCACTTGTTCCTAGTTTTAATCGAACATAACAGTATATTTATAGAAACTAAAAGTTGTAAATTCATGAAATTAACAAATCTCTCTCACCACGACACAGCATAGCACTGACGACATACCGCCATATTGAATGTCAACATTATCACTTTGATTCTGCCATACACAAATTGGTATTTTATTATTTGTTAAAAGCATATAAAAATATTGACTTCAGATCTGGTCGACAATAATTATTACGGAAATATTTTCTATTTCAAATTTGTGCTTATTTTTTTGCCAAATGCGAGAGACTATCGTTAAAATTAAATTTTTCTCTTATTTTGTGGCTATAGAAAAGTGGCCATTTATTTTGTCGGTATAATGATTATAGTAGTTTTGAATAATTTTGACAAATAAAAATCACTATGTGGAAAGGTTGTATTGCTAAATCCCTACAAAGTTATTTTATTGATCGTCAAATATTAAAGTTTGTAGTCAATTTAAAAATGCCGCTGATTTGTGTAACGAACGCGTCGACCGGCTTTAGTAGAGCAGCTCCATAAAATAGTTGATATCAAGTTAATCTAAGAATAGTAGGTACACATAAATCGCTCTTTCTGGCCCTCCCCCGTTCTGATTGTTATTACGTTTAAGGATTCTAAAAAAATACAGAAAAATAATTTTAGAAATGGGTCCTGAAACTACTATAGTGTGATCATATTTTTATAGTGGCAGCATTGTTGTTTTTTGTTTCTTTTGAAACCGGCTAAGGTCTTTAATACTTGTACATGATAACTTAACAGATCCTTAAATGTATGGGTGATTTATACATTTAAAGATCAAGGGAGTTTTACATGATATTAATAACAATGATACCACTTTATAAAAATATGATGCGACAATTTCACAAAAACATTTATCATCATTTTATCTTTTCGAGTCTTATGTCTTATCTGGAAAACAAATATGGCCGATCGGCAGTGATGGGACTCGAATCATAACTGATTCGAATTATTCGAATCATGGCGTTCCGAACTTGATTCGACATAGATTTCATGTTGATTTGAATTAACCCCTTATTCGAATCATCCTTTTGATTCCAATGAATTTCCTTGATTCGAATCGTTTATTGAATGGGAAGCTTACTTAAGCACGTAGAGCACGTAACATACATTAAGTTTTTTTTTGCTTGTCTCGATACATTGATTCAAATTGTCCTTGAATATTTTTTTCCGTCTTAAGGGTAAACTAGTATTTTTAGTCTATATATATATATAAATGTTATGTTGGCTTGTGTACGCATCAAAAACTCAAAAAGTTTTGGACAGATCGAGCTGAAATTTTAGCATAATATATAATCCGTATCAAGGATTGTTTAAATCAATTTATCCGCGACCGCAAAAAAAATCATAAAAACAATAAAAAACAAAAACCATTCAATCACAATGTGCCACAGCGAAGCATGGCTGGGAACAGCTAGTTCAAATTAGAAATTGAAAGTGAGGTTGCAATGTTTTTCATAATGATATTATGTTCTTTTTTATCTCAATATTTTCAATATAAGATTTGATAAAAAAAGAGCACAATTGCTTTTGTTTATTAAAATATTTGATATTTGGTGTTTATTATATAATGTCCTTTATTACATTAGATTTTTAATTTTGTTAAAATTACTATATACCGACCCCACATCGAATGTGATGTCAGATGTGGCTAAATCATTTCATCTCCACTAAAAAGTAAAACAATTTGTATAATGTGCAGTGTCGGTCTACACATTAAAGATTGATATTGATGCTGTGAGTGCCGAAAACTGATGTCGATGTACGTAATGATAACAGAGAAGTCGATTGTAGCAGTCTTTAGTCAACACTTAAATTCATATGTTTAATTATAATAACAAGTAAAGTATAAACTAGGCTAAGTCAATTTAATGCCGATGTCGTGAAAATATAATATAATACAAATGTACGGGTTTACTCGTACACAATTCATAATTATAAATGGCTTACTTTTATTTGTCTTACTTATTTCATAATTATTCGGCATGTGACGATGCACAAGAGATTGCGTCATACATCGCTTTCCTTATTTCCGGTCATTTGCAACATCTTCCGTTTCTTTTTCGGCCAATCAGCGTTGAGTAAATTGTCACGTGGTCTCCGGAGGCCTCTTGCGGTCGGTTTGCACCGACTTGATTTAGCGTCATTTATCTCCAAAGAAGCAACATCATCATTCGATACTTAGGGTATCATTACATTATTTTTGTCTGTGACTACCGCGTTTAAGTTTAAAGAGATTATCGACAGTGTAAAGAGTAAAGTGCAATGTTGGGCGAGCGGAGACGAATGAAACAACGTGTTACTGTAACGATGCGCGTATAATTAATGTATTCTCTTAATAAATCACAATACATATATAGGCAAAGGATTATGTTAATGTGTGGGTGGAGCGTACACATACTACACCTCCCCGCTTTTAAAAAGAAAAAATAAATTAAACAATATTTTTTCGTACTTTTTGAACAAAAACATACAATTTCAAATTTCAATACAAGACAGAAAACAGACAACATTATCAAATATCATTGAAGTAAATTTTGATTTTAATTTCGTATTATATAACAAAAATATACTTATTTAAATATACATAACAAATAACAATCTATAGTTAATGGATTAATTTCGGCAACAAAAATTATACGGTGTAATTTGAATTAATTTTAATAAAATAAAATAATATTATTACAAATTTTTGGTATCAAATCATAACTGTTCCGTGCGATATGGTCAGTGTCGCAAAGGCTGCGCGCACTAAAAATGGCAAAAAAACAAAATCGCCTAAACACTCCTTCGGGACCCGGGGGAAGTAGGAGTTGGAGGGGGGGGGACCGAAAGGGGGGTACTATACTGGATGACCTTGACCTTGACCCCAGTGACCTTTGACTTTGAATCCGATGACCTAGGTATGAGCGTAACCCCTGTGATCTTTGTCCGTGACCTCTGTGACCTTTAGCCGTGACCTCTGTGACCTTTGACCGTGACCTCGATGACTTGACGGTGAGTAGTGACGTTTAACCTGCCAATCGTTTATTTTGACCTCTCACCCAAAAGACATTGACCTTTGACCTCGATGACCTTGACCTTTGACTTAAGTGACGAAAAGGGTCCGATTTGGAGGGGAAGGAAGCAATTAATAGAAAAGTGGTCCATACAAACGTTGCTACCCCCACTAGTTGAATCCAGTATAAAAAAGGGGGATTAGTGTGACGTCACCACCCTCGCGAAATCGGCTAAGTCCTTGCGCACCCTTACCTACACCGGGTCCGATCAGGACGTGATGGAAGCAATTAATGGAAAATTGGCCCATACAAACGTTGCTACGCTTAGTCCCCACTAGTCGAATCCAGTATAAAAAAGGGGGGTTAGTATGACGTCACCACCCTCGCGAAATCGGCTATGTCCTTACTGCGCACCCTTACCTACGCCGGGTCCGATCAGGGGGGTGAAGAAAGCAATTAATAGAAAAGTGGTCCATACAAACGTTGCTACCCCCACTAGTTGAATCCAGTATAAAAAAGGAGGGTTAGTGTGACGTCACCACCCTCGCGAAATCGGCTAAGTCCTTGCGCACTCTTACCTACACCGGGTCCGATCAGGGGGTGAAGGAAGCAATTAATGGAAAAGTGGCCCATACAAACGTTGCTACGCTTAGTCCCCACTAGTCGAATCCAGTATAAAAAAGGGGGGTTAGTATGACGTCACCACCCTCGTGAAATCGGCCAAGTCCTTACTGCGCACCCTTACCTACACCGGGTCTGATACTGCTGATCTACCCATCACAGAGAACACATCGCCGGTTTGAAACTACTTAGTCAACCGAAATGTCTCACCAAATAGACTTATTACTCCAACAAGGTGTGCTGGAAGTGCCAGACCAAGAACATCTGGGTCCCAGTTTTTGTCAACGATGTTCCTGACAAAAAAGAGCGACGGGAGCACCAGGCCAATATTCAATTTAAAAAGATTGAACCAATACATAGCGCCAATGCCTTTCAGTCTAATATCCCACTTCCAGGTACCTCACTTCCTTCAAAAGTTGGATTGGATGGTCAAGATCGATTTGTCATCAGCGTATTTTCATGTGAACATCAGAGAATACCATCGAAGGTTCCTGAGACTGATGACATGTTTGCCCTTCGGACTGTCATGTGCACCCAAAATCTTTTCGTCTTTAACGAATTTTGTGTCACAACACCTACGTTCCAAAGGGATGCGGATCATAGTCTACTTAGACGACTTCCTGATAGCCTGCCAGGAAGAGAGCTTGTTACGATTACAGGTACAAATAGCCCTGAACACTCTCGCATCGCTGGGGTGGACTATCAACTACGAGAAGTCAGTGATCGAACCAACTCAAGTGATAGAATATCTAGGGATAGGTTGGAACACGAAACAGAACCTCAAAATACTTCCGCAGAAGAAAGTACAAGTGACGCTCCACCTCTTGAGACAGGCTGTCCTCAGAAAAGCTATGTCTTTGAAGGAGACTCGAATATTGTTAGGAACCCTGAACTTTGCGAACTTTGCTGTATCGAGAGATTCAGCTTCCAGCGTCCACCGTAGACGATCTAAAGTGGTGGATAGCGGCTCCAGAACATCTCAAGTGAAAAGCAGCTTATTCCCAAAATCAACCCAGCATTTTCTAACTACAGATGCATCCGACTACGGATGGGGTGCACAGCTGGACGACATAGTAACATCAGGCAGTTGGAAGCCCAGTCACACTCTATTACAGAATCGCTATTTGACAGTGCAGTCGCACAATCGCACAGTTGTCTCTTACATACAAAAAGAGGGGGAACAAGATCCACAGCCCTGCTCGAGCTCACTCACCATCTTCTGAAGCTGCTAGACAGATGGACTATTTCGATCGCTGCCGAATGTATACCAGGGAAATTCAACGATATAGCAAACAAACTGTCGAGAGGGAAAAGTCCATCCAAGTGTGCCACTTGGCGGCCTTCAACCGGCGACTATGAAAATATTTCAGCAAATGGGTACTCCACAAATAGATTTATTTGCCAACAGGAAGACGACGGTTGTAAAGCATTACGTGTCGAAGGACAGTCTAGATCAGACGGCCCAATTCTGCAATGCCTTCAGTCGACAATGGCGGTTTCAACTGGCGTGGATATTTCCTCCCCCGAGTCTTATTCCGCGCGTTCTGCACCATCTGAACTCTGCAGAGGGAGTGTTTCTGCTGGTGGCCCCGATGTGGAAAAGAGCATTCTGGTTACCAGATCTACGTCGTCGAGCACTCGGGCAACCGATGAAAATACAGTAATTACAACAGGTACTGATAGACCAGACTACCGGGATATCCCCTCCTTGAGTGCAGAGCATGGCACTTTATATCTGGAAAATTGGGGCTGGGTCGATGTTACCAAGGAGTGGTCGGACGCCGAAAAGTCCTTACTCAAATCAAGTTGGAGAGAATCTACCTTAAAAACGTACCAACCTACTTGGCGTCGCTGGATCAGGTGGTGTGGTATAAAAGATTTGACTTTAAAAAACCAAATGGTGTAAGTTTATCAAAATTTTTAGCCCATTTATTTCTTGTTAAAAATTGGCCTACCCTACTATCTTGTTGCATAAATCAGTAGTTCTAACTTTTGGCAAGGCTAATAATAAAGAAGATTTAAATTCTAATTTCTTGGTTAAACATATATTGAAAGCTATCTTATCGCGTAAGCCTAATGTAGAAAAACCACCAAATTGGGATCCCAGCGATTTAGTTGACTGGCTGCAAACAAACACACCAACTTGTGAATCATTTTTTATAGCTTCGCGCAGGTTAGCCTGTATACTTCTCTTAGCTTTAGGCAGGCGCGTGCATGATCTGACATTACTAAAAATTTCTCCTGAATATTATGTTGGTTGTGGCAGTTATTGTATATTACACCCATCATTTGGTTCCAAGACAGATACATGCTCGTATAGGCAGACAGGTTGGAAATTATTAAAGCATAATAATTCTAACGTATGCCCTATTTATTGCCTTCGAAAAGTTATCGATTATCGCAAATAGGCGCACAACGGAGTGTGGTAATGCCTTATTTGTTTCAATACGAGGTAATAGTCAATCGGCTTCACGAACTGTAATCAGAAACTGGGTGAAATCAGTACTTAGAGACGCGGGCATATCCGCTTCGCCGGGAAGTGTGCGCTCAGCAGTGGCATCCTTAAACTGGTATGAAAACTTTCCAGTAGAAGAGATCCTCGCGCGAAGTAATTGGCGTAGACAAAACACCTTTGCCAAGTTTTACTAAAAGCAAATTTTTGGTAAATCAAGACCGTCAGAATTAAATTTATCAACTAATTTTGAGCCCGTTTTATAGACTAACTAGATAACTAATGTAATGTTATTTAAGAAAGATTATTATTATTTTTTGTTATTAGTAAGTAATCAAATCATTTCCAATTATGCAATTTATAAAATATGTATGATCACATATTAAATAATTGTTGATATAACTTATATCTACTTTGACTTGTTTATTTCATTTTTGACTATGTAGATAGTTCCTATTACAGAGCATTTATGCTTATGGATCACATAGCGTCGCGTGGTCACCATGAGCTATAAACAGGTCTCTCACAGATGCTGTGCATCGTCTCTGCTAAATAATACAAGTTTTATTGTTATGTACAACTTGTACTATTAATTTTGATTTTAGTCGATTCGAATCAAAATTTTTATTCGAATCAGAATTATTGATTTAAATGACGGTTCGAGTTACCTCATTGATGATTCGAATCGATTCGAGTAACTATTTTCGATTCGAGTCCCATCACTACCGATCGGATGCCAATCAACCATTCGCTCAATGAATAAACAGCAAAACAAAATCATTCATTCAAAATCTAAAAATGGATTGCGTACCTTTGTTATGGCTTGTCTATGGTGGTCTCTAAATTTTTTCCAAAGGGTTTTTGGCGGGAGTTCGTGAGATACGTTTGGAGTCCGTTTATTAATTCGAATTTTTATTGTTTATAGTGATTTTTGGGTCGTAAAAATGGTGTTATTTTGCGAAACAAAGTGTCGTGCTAGAAAACAATATACAGTTCGGTGAAATAACATGGTGTATGGGTCGTAACCAAGAAAAGTGGACCGTGAATTTTGCGCGGGAACGCGAACAGTTCACCTCTTTCTTGGGGACTTCTCTTCATTCCTTCAATCTTTCTACTGTCTCCAAAAACTCCATCGAAGCATTAAAACGTCCAACATCAACGTTTTAATGCAGAAATAAAGACAATATTACTAAAGAATTAACTGTATGGACAAGTATCCGAGGCCGTTAAACTTATTAAAAGAAAAAAAAAATTTTTTCCAAGACTTTTTGGCGGGAGTTCGTGAGATACGTTTGGAGTCCGTTTATTTTATCGAATTTTTATTGTTTATAGTGATTTTTGGGTCGTAAAAGTGGTGTTATTTTGCGAAACAAAGTGTCGTGCGAGTGAACAATATACAGTTCGGTGAAATAACTGGTGTATAGGTCGTAACCAAGAAAAGTGGACCGTGAATTTTGCGCGGGAACGCGAACAGTTCACCTCTTTCTCCAAAAACTCCATCGAAGCATTAAAACCTCTAACATCAACGTTTTAATGCAAAATAAAGACAATAATAATGAAGAATTGGCTGTATGGACAAGTATCCGAGGCCATTAAACTTTTAAAAATAATTTTTTTTTCAAAGGGATTCCGAATCCGATTCCCTGCCGTGGATTTGTCTGTGGTTTTCTTTAGTACAACAAACAAAGCAAAAATCCCATGTTTGATTGAGTTGGGATGTAAATACCGATTTACCGATATATACTTACCCTCAGATCAAGAATAACTCAGTGGGAGAAGTTGTATAATTGAAATGTATTAGAGTGTTAAATCCACCTTCTACAATAAAAATGCAGGCACAAGAATCGGGTGAGTTGATTGAAAGAAATTATGTGACGCACGATTATCTTAACCACGATGGTCATTTGTTATTTGTTATGCTATAAAAGGGTCGTTTTGGACAAGATTGTTAAAACCTCTTCCTATATAATATTTTATATGATGTACACAGATACTAGCAATTTGAAAGGCGACCTTGGCGAAAGTTGTGTGGAAATGTACATAAATCACAGGCTCATAAGACCGCCGGCGGTCGCGTTATCAATTAATTTCAATTGTGTCTGGAATAATCTACAATCGAAGAGATATGGCTGATTTTAGAATCACGCTGATCTTACGCTGACCATCAGCGTCATCATGCGCCGAAATGTATAGAAATCGCTGTCAGCGCAGACCGTCTTTAACTGTTGACTGGACTCAATCAGGAGACCTGTGACATAAACATGCAGATACAACTTTTATTTTGGAGTTGTTTGTTTTTTATTCATTAAATTATTTGAAGAATTATAATGATAAAAGATGTCAGCAAATGTTTTCACATCAGTAATCAAAAATTTAAAATCGAATTTGCTAAGTAAGATCATGAAATTGCATACTTAAGAAAAGTGGGGGTACTTGTAATTGTCTAATTAAATTAGCTAAATGAGTAGAGTAACTTTGAACTGTAACATGGTTGAAAATGAAAAATTTATAAGGAGACTATACCATGCTGTCACACATTGAAGCTTTTTATTTTTATAAATTTTCCAGTAAAACAAAAATTTTCACATAAATAAGTTAATGATTTGATGTTTATACCTTGCACCTTGTTTTTTATGCCCATAGTATATAGTGATGTTTCAATGAGTTCCACAAGACACAGAAAATATCTATAAAACGTAAGTCCTATTTAGGACCCCTGGTTCATTTGCGTTGCATAGTTGTGATGAAGTATTTTTCAATACTGTAGGTATGCTGTTCAATAAAGCAAGTGCATTCTTCTTGTTTGTTTGTTTGTTTGTTTGTTTTGTCAGGGCTTTGTCCGCACTTAGCCTCTTTATTGGGCCATTGTACGTGTTCCCCGTCTTCTACTCCAACCAACCCAGGTGACTCCAGAAAGCCAGAATCTTCCTCAGGTTTCCACTGACTTCCGAAACCGATGTTGGTGATTGGATTAAGCGTGCCCGTTCCGCGGCCACACTGTTACACTCAGTGAGACCATGTTGTGGCGTTTTGTCTGTCTCCATGCATCCTCTGCTTAGGGGGCTGTTTGTGACACCTAGGGTAAATAAGTGCTTGTTTAGGGGACAGTGACCGGTAAGAGTACCTACTATTTTAGAGAGGTGGTCCCTTTTTAGCCTGAGCAGTTTGCGGGCGAGCCGTTTTGAAGCCACCGGAACAGCATTTTTGGTTTGCCTGCAACCGTCAGTGTTGTTCCATACTGTTGTATGTGTTTGTTCAGTTTTATTACGGAGCCATGTTTTTATTTGAGCCTGTAATGGTTCCGGTCCATATACTGTGGCTGATGCTCCCCTTTTGGCTAGTTCATCCACTGCATCATTGCCTAGAGAGTTGCTGTGTCCCTTTATCCATTGCAAAGTTACGGTATTTTTGTTTGCGATGGATTGGAGTGCGTTGTGGCACTCCAGTATGAGGGTAGATGTTATATTGTTGTTTTTTAGGGCTTGTAGTACGGATGCGCTATCAGAGACGATTTTAATGCTAAGATCTTTAATGTCTCTGGCTGCTACCGCCTGTGCCGCTTTGGTTATACCGACACATTCTGCTTGAAAGATTGTGTTTAGTTTGGATAGGGTTGTTAATATTTTTATGTTTAAGTCATTTGAGAATACACCGGCACCTGTTCCACTTGTGGTTTTCGAGCCCTCTGTGTATATCCTTACTTCGTTAATGTCGGAGCAATCCTCGTGTTCCGCGTAAAGTTGGATGTTGTATCCACGATCGAACATGTGTTGGCACATGGTCCTGTCCGTGGGTGCCTCGAGGAGTGGAATGTCTTTGAGGATCCCCTGCAGAACGCTTGAGTGTGTTGGCTCTGTGCCCTGTTTCCATAGTCCATTTAGTCTAAGTCTTAGAGCGGCTGCCCTTACCTCCTCTTGTATGACCAGATCTAGTGGTCTTAAGTTTAGAATATGTTCCAGTGCGGCTGATGGGGTAGTTCTCATACACCCTGTAACAGCCAGACTGGCTAGACGTTGTAGGCTTTGGAGTTTCATTTTCACGGTTGACAGTTGTGTGCGGGGCCACCATACAACTGAGCCGTAGGTCATAGAGGGTCTGATAACTGAGGTGTATAGCCATAGTGTGATCTTTGGGTTTAGACCCCATCTTTTGCCGATCATTCTTCTACATTGATTAAAAGCTATGCAGGCCCTCTTTGTTTTGGAATCAATGTGACTTGCCCAGTTCAACTTGCTATCAAGAGTTACACCTAGGTATTTCACTTGATTCGATAACTTAAGTTGGGTTTTAAATAGTTTTAGTAGCTGCAGTTTTGGTAACTTCCTTTTGTTTGTGAAAAGGATGAGTTCTGTTTTTTTCGGATTTACTGACCTGTTACTGTTAGTTTTTCGGATTTACTGTTAGTTTTTCTACAATCTGAAAGGCAGAACGCATTATGCTGCATAGCATGTTCTCAGCGTTGCCACTTATCAGTATTGTAAGGTCGTCTGCGTAACCAATAGTAGTGTAACCTCTGTCGTTTAGCTTTCTTATAAGGCTATCTACCACTATGTTCCATAGAAGCGGAGAGAGCACCCCCCCTTGGGGGCACCCTCGGACTACCGTTGCTCTTGTGGTAGAGTCCAATGCTATCCGAACCGCCCTTTTACTTACGAGCTCCTTGTTCCAGCAGCTGGTGACTGGATCAACTTGAAAGTTTCGTAGGGCGTGGTTGATGCTGTTGTGTATGGTTTTGTCGAAAGCTCCTTCTATATCTAGGAAGGCAGCTAGAGTTGAGTTTTTGTTTGTGATGGCCGACTCTATTTTATGTACTACTGTGTGCAGTGCCGACTCTGTTGACCTGCCTTGTCTATATGCGTGTTTCTGGGGGTGTACTGCTAAGTCTTTTAGCACTCCGTCCCTTAGGTATCGATCTACTAGTCTTTCAAGCGTTTTCAGGAGAAACGATGTTAGACTGATGGGCCTGAAAGATTTCGCGATGGTGTAGTCCTCCTTACCTGGTTTTGGTAGGAAGATCACCTTCGCCTCCCTCCAAGGTTTGGGTATGTACTTAAAGGCTAAACAGGCCCTATAGATTGTTAGTAAATGTTTTATTACCAGATTGGGTTGCCATTGTAGTAAAGCCGGAAAAATTCCGTCTAGCCCTGGGGATTTGAAAGGTTCGAAACTCCTCAGGGCCCAGGCTATCTTGTCCGCAGTAACTATCTGCTCCGCGGTTTCCCATTCTTGGCTTGTTGGCGTGTCGTAGTGTAGGTCTGACCACTCGGAGTCTGTTGTAATTTGACAGCCTGGAAAGTGTGTTTCTAGTAGGACTGCATTAGTTTGTTCCTCTGTGTTAGTGAAAGTGCCGTCCTCTTTTTTGAGAAAGCCCAGAAGACTGAGGTCATCTTTGGCTAGCACTTTCTTAATTCTCGAGGCTTGATTTGTTGAGTTTATACTGCTACAAAAGTTACGCCACGATTCCATCCTGCGGAAACGGACTCGTTTTTTTACCACGCTTTTATTAGCTTGGGTTGTATCTATCTATGTATCTATGTATGTAATGGAATATTTGAGCATAAATTTGACCGATTTCCAGAAGTTTGATTAATTTGAAACTTTGCACACGTATCAAGGACCGATGACAATGCAATAATTTAATAACAGTTTTCCCAGTTTTCCTCTGTAAGAGGGGAGTAAAAGAGATAGAGCTAGCGCGCGATCTGTATCAATTATGTTTCCTGCATAGGTTTGGACTTACAGTCGGTAAAGAAGGAATCAAATCTTATAAACTAAACTAAAAAGTAAAAAATAAATTAAAGTTTAAAAAACTAAAAAACCACGCTTTTAAAACAGATTGAACTAAAAAATTAAAAATAAAACTGTAGTAATCAATTGAAAAATTCATATTATTGTACAAAAAGCGTGGGGGGCTTGATTTAGATTGTTGTAAATATTTTATCAATAATTTACTATATCTGTGGATATCATAACAAGCACCCCACGCTTTTTGTACAATAATATGATTTGTAGTATTTTTGTGCTGTTTTATATTCATCCCAGGCTTCTATGGTCCTGGAGTGTTTCGCTCTGTTAAATAGTGTCCTTAGTCTTTTGCGCAGTCGTTCGAGTTCTGGCCCCCACCAGGAGCTCTTTCCCGGATTTTTGTGTTTGACAATAGGACAGATGCGCTCGTAGCTGCTTATTAGTGCGTCAGTTAAGAGTTGTATTTTTGTCTCTATGTTGTTTGTGCTCTGTGTTGTGTCTGGCATGTTTGTCTTGATTAGTGTTTCGGTCAGTACGCTTGTGTACCCTGTTATATCAGTTTTACGGGGGTTACGATACGGAGCAGGGTCTGTTAAGTTGAGGTTTATTTGAAAACAGACACGGCTGTGGTCCGCAAAGGATGGCTCTTTTGACACGTGCCATCGGTCGATGTACTTTGCTGCCGTGTGTGTTGCCAAAGTTATGTCGATTGTAGTTTGATACCTTGAGCTCACAAAAGTAGGTTCTGTTCCTATGTTCATGATGTTCAGGTTTGTTTGGAATAGATATTCAGTTAGTAACTCACCCCTTATGTTTGTGTCCTTACTTCCCCACTGCGGGTGGTGTGCGTTGGTGTCTGCGGAGATGATTACGTCCCAGCTGTGTTTGTCGCAGTGTTGCACCAGGTCGGACAGTTCCTTTTGGGGGACCTCTCCCTCGCTCGGCATGTACACTGAGGCTATCACAAGGGCTGTTTGGTTTTCTGTTGGAATTATCACCGCAGTGAGGTCTCTAGAACAGAATTGGTTTAGCAAAGTTGTTGTTATGTATTTAGGCATGTATATATATGGATGACGTTGATTGAGGTGGGGCTAGGGACTACGCAGGACGTCATCTTCGTCGCTGGTGTCTCCTTCTGCACTCGGCGGTGAGCTTGTCTCCACTCCGCTCAGACCCTTTTGGGGAGCTGAAGTGGAAGGCTTTGGAGCTGCCACTTCCATCATGTCACTCGCTGGTGCAGGCTTCGTTTTGGCCAGTTCCGTCGCCTCTGAGTCAAAGAAACGGATGTACCCTCTTCCTTGCCCTTGGAACCTTCCTGAAGCTGTTTGTTGTCCACGGTCATGTCGAGGCACTGCCACGAGTCCACTTTGTACCAGGGGTTCTGGGCAGCGAGGGCTTTTTGTAGCGTGGCGGCATTGGTAATGGGGGTGTGGAGAAGAAGCCCAGCTTTTAGCCTCTTCCTGAGTTGGGACTGTTTTATGACCGTCAGTGTCGTTCCCGGCACTGGTGAGGTCATCGTTTTGACTGCGTTTTCAAGCCAGTTCTGAGCATGCTCATTCTCACACCACATCGCGAGAGCCCCCTCCAGTAGGAAGGGGTTCCCCCTGAAATGCCGGAGCCTGGGCGCTCGCAGTCGGTGGAGATAGAATAGCTTGAAGGATGCTGTCATCGACAGCCTCCCTAAGCCGATCTACCTGGGTTTGCGTGAGGTCCCTTGGCGGGACGGTGGTTATCGCTATTTTCAGGTGCGATTGACTCGCATCTGCATAGCTCACCGTCTGCCTCAGTTTGGCATCGGTTTCGCGCGTTTGGCATCCCCCCTGGGAGACTGGGTCTCGTTAGCTCGAGCACGCTTAGTGAAAGCTCGCCCTTTCGGGCCTTTACCAGTCTCACCAGGCTGCTCCTTTTCGGGGCAGTGGTAGCCATTGCAGCGTACTCCCGTAAGCGCTTACCTCTCGCAGTACGGCACCGTTTTGGCTTGTTTGGTTTTGTTGGTGGTGACGTTGGTGCTGCCTGCGCCGCTACTCGACTCGGTTGCGAGGAGTTTGGCGGCGCAGGGTCGCACTGCGTTTCCGCTGCTGCGTTGGCTGTCACGTTTGTAAGGGGTTTCGAAGCATTCCCGCTCGCGCGCCGGTTGTGGTTGCAGCGTTCAGGTTTGCCTTTCGGCCCCTTTGTTAGGTTGGGTTTAGTGGCTCCTTTGCGGGAGCGTTTGTGTGCGACTACTGTCCACTGCGATGTGGCAGCGTTGTCAGCAGTCGCTGCTGGCATTGCATCTGCGAGGCTTGACAGGCCCCGGGATGAGTCTGAACCTGAGCACACTTTGGACCCCCCAGAATACGCGGGACAGACCGAGTTGGACTCGGTGAGGGATTCTCCACTGACGGGGCCAGTGGTACCCTCCTGGGGTAGTACTTCTTTAAGATGTGCTTCCATTTTGGGGGTTGGGGCGATGGGGGACTCACACCACCTGCCCATGGTGGTGTGGTACAACTTTCTGGGGAGATTTAGGACCCCAAGGCTATGTTGGCCTTGAATGTGGTTTTGCGCCGCCACGGTTCGGCTATGCGGGGTTGGGCAAGGGATTAGGTTGGATGGGAGGGAAAGTGATTGTTTTGTGTGTGTGGGATTCTGTGTGGAGAGACTGCAGGCAGACCCTCCACCCCGAACCACGTGAGTGTGTGTAGTGAGGAAGAGTGTTTGTGTGTGTTCCTGGTGTGTATGGGAGACTGACTACAGATTCAAGTGTGCCCTCTTTTGAGACCATTGGCTCCTTGTGCTCTGCATTCAGGTGTACCCTTACCATTTATCCGGACTTGGGACCGGCACCCTATGGTCTGTTACTACCACGAAGTCGTAATAGGCCACATGGTGGTTGGTTTTGCATTCTTCTATTAACTAATTGTTTCTGCTACCTACCCTCTTAAATCCGAAAAATAATGCGAAACAAATAATATAATGCACTTAATAATAGGTCTTTACCTATGAAATTGCCGTTATAGGTCTTTACCTATGAAATTGCCGTTCTGCAGTACTGGCCATTTCAAATCAAAATAATTTTTGTTTGGCTAAGAATTCTAATTTCAAATTAATATTATTTTAAGAACATGGAATTCTTTTTCCAAAAGTAGTCACTTGTTTATTGATTAGTGTTACATTTTCATCGCATTTCAATCTTTTTCGTCATCATGGATATGTTAAAAAAACGAGTAATTATGCAATATGAGCATCGATCGTTTCGACCTGAAAAATGAACCTCGCTCTCGTTCGAAGATTTTGGTCGACAATGACGAATTAAAGGCGATTGTGGAAGCTGATTATACACAATCTACGGCTGATGATAAACAATATTGGTCCATTTGCGTCAAATTGGCAAAGTAAATAAGCTTGACAAATGGGTGCCCCACAAACTCAATGATCGCCAGCGCGAAGTAAGCGTCGAGACGTGCCTTGCACTGCTCAACAGACACACAAATGAAGGAATTTTGAACCGCATTGTTATCTGCGATGAAAAATGGATTCTGTTTGATAACTGCAAGCGCTCAGCAAGTTGGTTGGATCCTGGTTCAGCACCTAAACAATGCCCTAAACAAAAACTTACCCCTAGAAAAGTGATGGTCACTGTTTGGTGGTCTAGTGCCGGTGTGATTCATTACAGCTACCAAAGGTGGTGAGCATTACTGCAGATGTGTACTGTAAAGAACTGAACACAATGATGGAGAAGCTGGCACATCTCTGTAATGTAGCTATACGCATTGTTAAATAAATGTAGGTAGCTATGTAGATTTTTGTGTTTCACCAGTCTGCGAATAAATGATTGAACGGTTAGACGTGCGTTTCCTTACATTACTACTACGTAGTCCAGCTAAATATTTCTCAGTGGCGACGGGTCATAATTGGACTAAACGTGTGCATCAGCGCATTTACAATGCCTATCGGGAAAATGAAGGAGTTCGATGTAAACAAGGACGACTGGAAGCTTTATATTGAAAGGGTGGAACAATATTTTGTGGTGAACGAAGTGAAAAGTAGTTTACAAGTGTCGACATTGATAACGGTTATGGGGACAGAAAGTTACGAACTATTAGTGAACCTATGTACACCAGTGAAACCTAAAGATAAAACGTTTATCGAAATTGTAGACATTATGGAAAAACACCTACAGCCTAAGCCAAGTGAGCTGGCCGAAAGATATAAGTTCAGACATAGAACACAAAAGAAAGACGAGGGTATTTCGGAGTACGTAGCAGTGCTGAAAAAAATGTCCAAGTCTTGTGGATTCGGCAGCTGGCTAGAAGAAAGCTTACGGGATCAGTTAGTATGTGGTATTAATAGTGAAAGCATTCGGCAACGTTTATTCGCAGAGACCAAGCTCGATATTGCAAGGGCGTACAGCATCGCCGTTAGCATGGAAGCGGCGGAAAAAGACGCAGCTACAGTGGAAGGACACAGGTCACGGTCGCGTGAGGACACGGTGGAGTGCCAAGCGATGTCGACAGGATCGAGACCTGCCGTAATTGCGACGAAGACGCCGAGGCGCGACCACGGCTACGACGGGGCAGTACGTGAGTTCTTTTCACGAGGTACGTGGCGGGAAAAAAGTACGCGCGCACCGACAGCGCCCGGGCCAGCCCGCTTGGGTGAGCGGGAGAAGCGAGGTCACATGTGCAGTGCGTGTGGTGGTTCGCATGACGTTTCAGGCTGCAAGTTTCGTGGTTACGTCTGTCGCGTGTGTAACCGTCTCGGACACTTAAAACGGGTGTGCCCTAATTTGACGAACCAACACTGTGTGCAGGCTGCAGGTGAATGTGATGATTACGGCAGTGATAGTGACTGTAGTGAAGAGGTAATTTTCATTGATGTAAATAAGTTAACTTTAAATGATTGCAAACCAATGTTACTTTCAATTAAAATTGACCGTAAAGTTGTACAGATGGAGTGTGATACTGGCAGTGCTGTAGCTTGTATTAGTCACGATATGTATAAAAAACATTTCAGTTATTTTAAAGTAAAACCCTGTAATTTAATATTAAGGTATTATACGGGAGAAATTGTAAGACCAATTGGAATGATACAGCCAGATGTTAGGTATCATAATGTAAATAAAACATTGGATTTATATGTGATTAAAAATGGCAAAACTGCTTTGCTCTCTTACTAAAAGCAAATAAAACAAAATGTGTTAAATTTACGATGCCAAACGTAAGGTTAGCTGCCCCTCATATAATTGTTAAAGATGAACCACTAAACTCTGTAGATTTTACTACCTTTTTGGGTATAACTGTATACTCTCATTTGCAATGGGGTGCTCATATTAGGGGGCTGTCTGGAAGACTTAGTTCTGCTGCTTATGCTGTGAGAAAGATAAGGCAATTGACTGATGTTGGAACGGCAAGATTAGTATATTTTAGCTACTTTCATAGCATAATGTCATACGGAATTCTGTTGTGGGGCTCAGCGGCAGAAATTGAGTCAATTTTTATATTGCAAAAACGTGCTGTACGGGCTATTTACGGCTTTCGACCCCGTGACTCGCTGAAAGAGCTCTTCAAAGAGATTAATATACTTACAGTGTCTTCTCAATATATTCTCGAGAATATTAATTACGTTATCAGTTTAGGGTTATCAGTATGATATTGAGTATGTTACCTCTAAGAAAAATTGTGCAGATGCATTGTCGAGGCTGCCACCGGTTAAAAATAAACGCGAGAAAAATAACAATGCCAAAGAGGTCACATATAGTAATTTTGTAGAAAAATTTTTGCCAGTAACGAATGCCGATGTCAAAGAAGCCACATCCAAAGATAAAACACTGAACAGGGTTAAATTTTATATTGAATCTGGTTGGCCAGTTACTTATCCAGAAGAAACGCTCGGTCCATATTTTATTAGGCGGAACGAATTGTATTTGGAAAATGGATGCGTAATGTGGGGTTATAGAATGATTATACCAGAAACGTTAAGGTCAGTTGTATTAAAGCAATTACACACCAGTCATTTGGGAATCGTGAAAACGAAAAGCTTAGCTAGAAGCTACGTTTGGTGGCCACGCATCGACGAGTGCGTGGAGCAGCAGTGTCGCGAGTGCGAGACGTGCGCGCAGGAGGCGGCCGCGCCGCCGCGGGCCGCCCCTAGCCCGTGGCCGTATGCGCCGCAGCCGTGGACGCGTATTCACATAGACTTTTTAGGGCCGTATAGAGGCTTTTCGTACTTGGTTTTGATCGATTCCAGTTCTAAGTGGCTCGAAGCTTACGAAATGAAACAAAAAACTGCATCATGTGTTATAAAAACATTGAGAAGCACATTCGCACGGTTCGGTCTACAAGTGGAATTGGTATCGGACCAAGGTCCACCGTTTACGAGCTCGGAATTTGAATCGTTTTTACGAAACAACGGCATTAGACAGCTATTTTCGACTTCTTACCATCCCTCATCGAACGGGGCGGCTGAAAATGCAGTCAAGCTATGCAAGCGGGCAATAAAAAAAGCTATACGCGATAATGTGGATGTCGATACTGCTCTTCAGACTTTTTTGCTAACTTATGGGAACTCAATTCATTGTACAACTGGAGAATCTCCTGCTAGGTTATTACAAAGGCGTTCGTTGCGATCGAGGTTCGATCTTCTTCGCGGTAATTACGGCGTGGAAGAGCGAGTTAAGCACGCGCAAGACAATCATGTAAAATATGCAGGGGGTGGGGAGCCAGGCTTTAGTATCGGCGAACCTGTGTGGGCAAGGGGTTACGGAACACAAGATAAATGGTTCAAGAGCAACATAGTTAGCAGGTTAGGGTCGCGTAGGTGTGTAGTGGAAAATGGTAATGGTCAATTTAAACGACATATCGATCAGATACGACGCAGATCCCGGCTATCAATCCCACATACGGAAGACTCGCCCTCAAATACTCAAGGCAATAGGAAGGAGGATGTCGTGTCGGTCGAAGGTGCAGTGGTGGATGGGAATAGCGGTACTGCGGTAGAAACACTGAATAATGAAAAAAATGTTGATCAACCAATGCGCGCTAATTCACCGGAACATATCATGCCGAAGGCAGTAAGTGCTGCACCAGACGCGTCCCATACACCACAGCAACCTGAGCCCAATAGCTCTAAAAGAATACGTAAACCCGTAGTACGATTTGGTTTTGTAATAGACTAGATCAATAAGGGGCTTGCTTCGAGAGGGGTCTCGAAGTCAATTTTTATTTTATTTTTTTATTATGTTATTTTTGCATTGTTATAATTTCTTGAGTTTTCATGAGTTACTTAAGATTGTTAGATTTAATGGTGGAGGTGTAATGTAGGTATACGCATTATTAAATAAATGTAGGTAGCTATGTATATTTTTGTGTTGCACCAGTCTGAGAATAAATGATTGAACGGTTAGACGTGCGTTTCCTTACATTACTACTACGTAGTCCAGCTAAATATTTCTCAATCTCCAACCAGCATTGGTCAATCGCTCGTCTTCGCTGCTCCTGCACGACAACGCGCGACCTCATACTGCACAGCAGACGGTCTCCAAGTTGCAAGAACTGGGGTTGGAAGCTCTCCGTCATCCGCCCTACTCACCAGAACTTGAGCCTGCAGACTACTACTTTTTCCAGAATTTGGATAACTTCTTGGCGGGAAAAAAATTCAATACCCGAGAGGCAGTACAAAATGCCTTTGAAGAATTTGTTGCCTCTTGTCCAGCTGATTTCTTTAAGGGCATCAATAAACTGCCACTGCGTTAACAAAGATGCATTGATTGCATGGGTAATTACTTCGATTAATACAAATAAAAAATACATGAAAAAAATCTTTTAAATTTTTTCATAAAAAACCGCAATTTCATAGGTAAGGACCTAATACAAGATCTATATTTTTTCCAACATTGGAAGCACTAACCTCGTCTATTTTTTCTATTTCTGCTGTAACTTCATTCTATCTCTATTATCTATTAGTCTACATGGTTGATGTTCTGAATAACATTTCCATAATTTTATTTTTCTTTTTCAGAGAAACAATTTGATGAAACACTAAATTTTAGACCGTCCCCAAATTTTAAGCATAAAAAGTATTTACGGTCAAAATTTGAGGAAGACCAGAATGGTCATAAATTAATTAATAAAAGAAATAAAGACATAACAGTGGTCCAACCACCACTGCCCCCCAACTCGCCGCCTCCGCACAGCCCGATCACGCTGAAGCAGGAGGTGGAGGACGACGGGTACGAGTGCGCGGGGCTCGCCTACGCGGCCTCCGACTCGCCGCCGGCGCCGCCTGAGGCCGCCGCCGACGCCGAGGCCTCCCCCGGCGACAAGGCCGACGAGGCTGACGCGGACGACGCCGCCGCCTCGCAGCCCGCGGGCGGCAAGAGTAAATTCGTGATGTGCAAGGACTGGGTCCGGGGCACGTGCACCCGCGGCCTGGCCTGCATATACGTGCACGAGCTGGACAAGAGCCAGCTGAAGGGCGTGTACCGCTTCTGCCGCGACTTCGAGAACAACTGCTGCTCGCGACAGGTGTGCTACTTCGTGCACGCGACCACATTCGAGAAGGAGCACTTCCACCGCACCGGCCAGCTGCCGCCGCACGCGCTGCAGCACCTCAAGGCCGCCGCGCCGGCGCAGAGAGGTACGCACTCGGGCAGCTTACCCTCCTTTTGTACGGACCCCACCGTCAGATCCTGACTTGGTTCAAATAGGACCATCTCGAAAGTGCACACTTTCAATTAGAAAAGTCATTTTGAAAAACAGGACACTATTTATTGACGGGGAAATCGATTAACATACATAATAAAAAAACATACAGACTAACATTATATAAATAACCTCCTCGATTTTTTTCAAAAATGACATCTGATACTGCCCTCGATCGAATGATATGTGTTGTATTATTAGTGGGTGCACTATTAGTTGGGACACTTTTTTCAGATTTAATTACTTTGGACTGTACCCTAGCACCCAAAAGGGATAAAAAACCAAATTTTATTATACTATACCTCTAAAAAAAAAACATTTATTCAAAACAATGCCCTAATTAGAGCCCAGATACAAAATGGTTTATGAACTAACACAGATCTCAAAAAAAATTGTTAATTTATTGACTGATAAATTGTACAGTGACAACGCAAAGTAGGCAATAATATTACGTTACTAATCACACTTTTTAGTAATATCTCATGTGAATCTGCTTTTATATTATACTTGGATTATTAAACTCCATAAATAATTTAATAAGCGCGTAAATGTAATTGCTGACGCAACGTTTGTTCACTCGATTCCAGGTCAAAAGCCACTAATGCCGGTGTGCGTCGCCTCCAACCCGCCGCCACCGCCGGCGCTCGCGACGTAAGTCTGCCCTTCACACTGAACTTTAGAGATGAACAGGGGGGCTAAAAAGGCCACATTGGCAGAATCATATTGTGATCCTATTATGAATTGTATTAGAAATCGCAAAATGGCCACTTAGAGGCAATTCCTTAAATGAATCATATTACGATTCATTTCCGCAATTCATCGTTTTGACAGTTTTCTATGGAGATTCGTAAAATGGCCTAATAATATGAATTGCTTTTGTGTCAAATAGCAGATTCATAAGAAGTTACTCTGGAGTAACTTTTTACAATTCATATTCACTAATTCAAGACTAAAAATTATGAAATATTGTTAAAAGTTAAGATTAAGGACTAAATTAAAGCTTTTAGAGCATCGAGAGCAACTTAGAGCATCTTTTAATGTTAGCAAAGTGAAAATAACCTCTTTAGACAAGACTGAATTTGTCCAATTACACGAAACATAACAAAAGTGTGTGCAGTGATTAAAACGAGTTGGAGCCCTATATTTGCTTACACATCATCGAAACGGAATAAACTATGGTGAGTCATATTTTCAAATCACAAATTAATCAGATTCATAAGTTCATAATACGTTCGGTTGTCTAGATATTATTCGTACTTAGAGCGTCGTATTCTACTTATCTCACATTGCATTGTCATTACAAGGTCTGCAGAATATAAAAAAAGATTCTTCAATAGGAAACTGTATCATACTCTACAAATAGTAAGTCCCTAGTGTATATAAAACAGAAACTTCTAACAAGGTGAGCCTTATAATAAATAAATACCTAACCTTATATAAAAATACTTAGTAAGAAGGGCGAGAAGAGGTCGTGCTATTCTGCAGGTGTATAGCACAAAAAAATTATAAACAATTGTTATAACAAAAGGAAAACTTACTAGCAGAATATCCTACTTATATAATAAAGGAAATAATAAGCAAGCTTTTATTAAGAAAATTATTTATTCGTTTAAAATTCAGTTTAACTCCTGTAGACTTAGTAGGAACAGCCATTAAGGATATAAAAAAAAGTGTTTCTTTTAACTTATATAATATACAAATACTTCTTTTACACATTATTATTATGTAAATAATTTTGTTTCAGGTTTGTGACTCCAACTCCCAATATTTTGATGATACATAGATGCCAGCTGTGGTGCAGCAAACCAAAATTCATTTGTTTGGAGAATTTATACAATAAAATTCCATCTGGAACACCTCCACTATCCTGAAAATGAAACAAAAAACATTTTTTTTAAGTATGTACTATTGATATAAATATTCATTATATGAGTAATGTGAAAGTGATACAAATTACAAACATACATGCTAGTACTTTTCTAAAAGTATTTGAATGTGTTACATTATTCTACAATTAAATTTTAATTTTCAGGCACATGTACAGACAACCCGGACTACCATGAAGCCGAAGGTACCGCAGTCAGAAATATCTCTGTACGGATAAAATCTAGTCAGCTACACATAAATTCCTGTGTTGTTTAGGGATTGTGTTTGAAGTGGTTAGAATAAAATATGAGGTGATGTTTTTATTTAAAATAAATGTGTACATTTTTAATTTAAAAAATAGTTTAATTTTACTTACCTAAGTACTAGTGTGTAGTGTGAGTCTAATAAATTTTAGCTGCCTAGTTTTCTAAAGTGGTCCTAAGGGTGACCATTAATATAATATATAAATATAAAATAATGTCAGTTTCTCTATTGTTTAATTTTAATTACTGCAATATCGAGTATAACTCATTGACAATTTGTTTAGGAAAATGTGGTGCAGCAATGTCTGTCTCATTATTATGGATTAGTGGTTTATGAAATTATACATATTGATGAAAGAATTTACTTTTACAAGAAATGAAAGTCTTGATTTAAATAAACCAAAACATTATTATCCATTGAAATCTCTCTATTTAAGCCACAATGCAGCTCCAGCATAAGGAATAAGTGTTTTCATATTCGTAGGATAAGCATTCAATTCACTTATCTAAATATATCCATTCAAAACAATACAAATTATTTCCAAGTTTGTTTTTGTCCAAAACATTAATATCATCCAATGAAACGTCTCTATTTTAGCCACAATGCAGCTCCATCATAAGGACTAAGTGTTTTCAAATTCGTAGTTTATGCATACAATTCACTTAATCAAATATATCGATCGTAAACAAATAAAACAAATTACTATTTCCAAATTTAGTGTTTATAAGTTTTGAGAGGTTAAAATTTTTTTTTTTTTAATTATGACATCAAATTTATTGCCAGTGTGATGAAAAAAATAAGTTTAAGTCGTAACTAAATGAGTTTGTTTAGCTCTGAGAATAGCCATTATAGCAAAATATATAATTTTCTTATCTTATTTCATTATTACAAACTCTTAAAAGTCATTAAAGCTAGTATAAAAATATTGAAAACATTTTTTTCTAATACATTCGTTCACTCGTTCTATGTTTTTTGCATGTTACAACATTTTCGTCAAATACGATTCATCTAATGAATTGAATTGTAAATGATGCTCCCCAAACTTAGGCCATTTTACGAATTTTAGAGGAATTGCAACGGAATTGCCCAAAATTCAGGATATGAATTGCTAACGGATGAATTGCTCTATGTGGCCTTTTTAGCCCCCCAGTACTATTACGACTATTTTTGGGTACTATTACTCCAACCAGGTTGACCGACGATCTCTTGCACATCGCCGGAAGCCGCCGAGTGCGGGTGGTGCGAGACAGATCGTTAGGGGAGGCCTATAGTTTGCAGTGGCTGTCGAGTAGCCAAGATGATGTTTTAAATCAAAACAATTTATTTTTTCAAATCAATCTTATTTATTTAAACTTGAATGTAAGGGAGCGCTGTGATTCGTTTCTTTTGACATCGCACTAATCTGTTGGTTGCGGGACGTCAAAATAACTCGCTTGATCTGCGTTCTTCGAACCCGTTCATGTGTGCGAGAGCTTGTTTATTATGGCGCAAGCGGCGTCAACGGTCCTCATGCAAATGGCAGCTGATGATCGTTTGTAACTTTTTTCCTTGTTCTGTGGATAATATTGGCTAGCGGAGTGCTGAATACGCGTGTGGTGTTGCAGCGGGTCTGTAGCGCCGGCCGGCCCGGCGGGAGCGGCGGCGGCGGGGGCGGCGGCGGGCGAGGAAGCGGCGGCGGGGGCGGCGGCGGCGGTGGGGGCGGCGGCGGCGGCGGCGGCGGGTGCGTACTCGCTGGACACGCGGTCCCTGCTGCTGGACGCGTTCGCGGCCGCCGCGCTGCCCGGCGTCGCGCTCAAGCGCAAGTGGAACGACCAAAACCGTACGTTTGCTCGGTTAACGTATCTTTTATAATTAATAACGCTTTACCTACGGTATGTATAAGAATGTATTATAAAATCTTTTATAGGAACATTGCCAGAAACAAGTTATGGTTCAGAACAATGACTAATATAGAGAAGCCATAACCTTTCGGATTGTCTTCAACCGATCGCGATGACTCAGCTGTGACTTTTTTACAATCTCCTACATTTATAGCATTTTATAATTTATTTTACAAATTGGATAAATATTTGCTAGGAAATAGTTGCTTTATAGAACGTTTTCCGTATGAATCGTCTAATAATTTTGAAACTGAAAATTTCATAACAATATAATGGAAACAAAGTTACTCGTACATTATTTTAACAATGAACGTAAAAATATCGCTTAAAGTCTAATTCGCTATTTTCACTTGCAAACTGAAAGTACTTATTTTAAATGCAGTGTAAACCTTTGATGGTGATATTTATTGATTTATGACCGGTGGGTGTACGGTTGGTTAAGAAAGTGGTGTACTAGTTTTGACAAAATTGTATGTGTCAGTATAAGTTTAATAGTGATAGAGACTGATGTTTTCGTATTAGTCGCTCTTGAATATATTTGCATGGGAAAATCAACCCTGTTGTACTCTGACGCGCGAATGACTTTCAACCTTATGGTGATAAAATAAAGCACTTTCTTGGCCGACCGCAAAATGAGTTACTTATGACACTCTTTGAATTTCAAGAACAAATCCACAAAATGAATATTGTTTTTACTAACTATTGCTGCAAAGCACTTCTGGATGAAATAACACATTCTGGGACACGACAGAGGTTTTATTGTGATCACGTCGACAGGGGTCTCGTGTCTCGTGCCTCGGAAAGTGTTTGTTTTCTGTTAGTTGAGGTGCTCGGGAAGGAAGGTAGGTGCCATGACGCATTTCTGCGGGCACTACAAAACTAAATAACCATAATTATTAGTAAACAATATTGTGAAGCACAGATGCATTTATTTTTAGAAATCATCTTGGTAATTTATTTCGTTAACAGTACTCTCTTCTGAGTTATGTGTTGACTAATTCTAGTTTTTTAAATTATGCGCTGTCTGTATTGCACTCAGCAAATGTAGTAAAATGTGTAAGCGTGATGTGCCTCGTGCCGTGTTTCAGCTGTCCTTACCGTTTCCCCGTAAAAGTATACCGTGCCTGAGCGCAGCCTCAACGCATGCGATGTGTATGTTGATAGTTATGCGTATGCGTAGCTTTTATTTTGTTTCGCCGTTAATGGTACCTAATCTTTGTTGGTTAGTAAATATTAGATTCAGATACATTTGAATGTTTACGCATGTCACTAACGCGAACGTAAAGCAGAACAAGCCATGGCGAGATAACGCTCCCTGCTTCATTTACTTGACTACTGACCTGATTGATGTGGCATTTTGCTTAAGTTACAAACACTGGATAGTTATTACTATTAGTTCTTACTGGATTACTTTAAAACATACAATGTAGAAAGCAAAGGATACGTTTAGCAACAATACCGTAGTTTTTTGATCTTGATTGATTAATCGAATCTACATATAAATACGAGTATGTTTGCTATGTGGAATTGTTATTTTTTTTATAATATCATGGCGTTTCATATATGAATCAACCTTGTGTTATTACTTTTTTTTTATCACTACTGATTGTATGTGAAAAAAATGATTGTGTGTGTGAGTGTGTGTGTGATTGACAACTAAGACAAGTTAATTTGATGCGTAGCAATTTTTCCTGGCATAATTTGACATTGCATAAATCCATTCTTGCCATTCAGATTACGTATTTTTGATGATCTACTTACATGTTCTTCATTAAAAGATGTTGAAGATTTTTTGACTTTCTATTGCACTAAGCGACGGTCGCCTAAGCATCATTGATAAATGTGACGTCACATCTGTACTCAAATTATTATGAAATACGTATTCTCATGCTCTATCATATTATTAGTACGTCCGATTAAATCAATTTAGTTTTATGTAATTTTATGCTATTCTGCCTATTACATTATTTTTTTACCATTCATGTTGTTTTTCCCTGACTATTCTATACAATTTTTTTTTGCTAGCATTTTGCGTGCTTCACATTGTACTGTATAGTGATTATTTTTACTTTTATAGTATTTATAACTAGTTTCTTATTTGTGCAGCGGATCACTAAAAAGATTACTACATATTATAATTAGTAACATTTATCATAGGAAAAATTATAAGCTAAATTTCAGCGAATGAAATACTGTCTAAACGTTTTCTATGCTAAATGCTACCAAAACTCTGTTATTTATAGTTATTTATATTCAAGTTTGTTTGTTGCAAAAACAACACAACGTTGCTATTTAAAAGAAATCTTTAGGGCCATGCACAGTGCACACCCAATTTACAGATACATTTACTAAAATAGTGAAGCGCCGCGCCGGTATGCGAGGATATGCGGGTTCGACTCCCGCCTGAGACATAATTTTTCAAGTTTATACACTGATATTATAATTACGATTAAGTTGCTAAAATAAAGTACATTACACACAAAATAAATATCAAATAAAGTACATTTCGATTTCAATCAAAGGAATCAATATTACTCACAGTTGCTTCTCAATACATTGACAATCTATACTAATATTATAAAGCTGAAGAGTTTGTTTGTTTGAACGCGCTAATCTCAGGAAGTACTGGTTCGAATTGAAAAAATATTTTTGTGTTGGATAGTCTATTTATCGAGGAAGGCTTTAGGCTATATAACATCACGCTGCGACCAATCGCTCCTATTGGTCGCAGCGTGATGTTATATAGCCTAAAGCATCAGCGAAAAATGTTGCAAAAATAATCGCGATCATAATAACAGTAATGATGCGGACGAAGTCGCGGGCAACAGCTAGTGTTATATACGTCCGTAAAAACCATCATTTATTTCTTAAGAACAGTGACTTACACAATTTAAATAACGACTTGATCAAACTTGCAGCGTCAGGTTTCAGATCGCGAAAAGTGGGTAAATCATGCATTTGAATTGCTGAACTCGCAGTATATGAACTTGAATCTTATGATAGCCTTCTTGTTTGGTTTCCCGTCATCGTAGGAAGGCGAACGGGGTGCCAAAAAAAGCGTCTCGGCGAGCCCTTTAATACTATGCAAAGAGAAGATGTGGTACAGGAACACAAAAAATCAACTTAAGGTCGAAAAACTATCAAATTAAATGATGGGATTAATTAAACTAGGGCTACTATGCTATTGTTACGAACGTGGAGTTCGGGATTTGGATAAAACACCGTTGACTTATTAGAAGATTTTATTAGGCGATGAACAGGTCGCAGACACTATCACCAAAGCCAAATCACAAGAATCGTAGTCCGGTGGGTCGATGAGGTTGTTGGTTTCAAATCACTATTAGTCAATCCGTAGAGTAGTCCTTAGATCCGTTGGTATCGCTAAAGTCGTCGTTACTTCGCGCTAGATCACTTTTCGCAGGTATCGCACCGAAAGCTCAGAATGAACTGACTGCGGCGTCTTAAGTCCTGTTATTTATATATCTCAACATCGATGCCGGTCGTACATACTAGAATGTTCATTTTCCAGAAAAATCACAAGGACGTTTAAACGTAAACAACTCTAGTGAGTTATACCATTTTGCGCCTTAATCTTTAAACTTAAAGTCCAATGTCGCTTGCACTAACATCTTGTTATTACTTTGAGGTTCAACTTAGGTAGTTATGTACATTCCTCTAGCGATATCTCGAAGCATCTAGCATGTCCGCGACACTGCCCTCCTCTTAGAGATGCTCGTCCCGAGCGTCATCGTTATTCCTGTTATAACGTACCAAGCGGTCGATGTGAACTACCTTAAGTGCTCCTCTCGGTGGCCTTTGGATCCGGTATGTAACATCGTTTATTCGCGTGACTACTTTGTACGGGCCTTCCCATCTTGTCTGTAATTTAGGCGACTTACTTTTTCTCCGTATCGGGTTATGCAGCCAGACTAGTGCTTCTTCGTCAGAGCCACTGGTATTCGCTTTCCGGTCATATCTAGTCTTCATGTTTTCACTCGACTGCAAGCCGTTTTCTCGCACCATGGTATAAATGTCCCGCATCTTGTCTTGCAAATCGGAGACATAATCCTGTACGATGACGTGATCGTCTGGCGCTCCTCCGGTTACAAGGTCTACCGGTAACCTTAGCTCTCGTCCGAAGTTAATATATGCCGGGGTCGTTTTCGTGCTCTCATGTTCCGAAGTCCTATAGGCGAGAAGGAATGGTGCAATGTACTTGTCCCAGTCTTTTTGATGGTTGTCCACCAATTTTGCTAAATGCCTCTCTAGTGTTTGGTTAAACCTTTCTACCATGCCGTCGGACTGAGGATGATAAACAGTGGTTCTCGTCTTGTGCATGCCTAATATTTTGCAGACTCCTTGAAACACGTTCGACTCAAAGTTTCTGCCCTGATCTGAATGAATTTCCAGGGGTACACCATATCGGCATATGACTTCTTCAACCAATTTGGAGGCTACGGTCGTAGCTTCTTGATTAGGTATAGCGAATACTTCTGGCCACTTGGTAAAGTAATCCATGACGACCATAAAGTACTTGTTCCCCGACTCTGTCACAGGGAACGGTCCGGCAACATCCACTGCTATCCGCTCCCATGGTGCACCAACGTTATAAAGTTGAAGGTGTCCTCGACTCCTGGTGGATGGACCTTTTACTGCAGCACAAGTGGTACATTTCGGCACCACCGGCACCAATCTTGTACATCAGCTCTGCAGTTAAGCCAGTAGAATCTATCCCGTAGCTTTGTTAAGGCCCTTTTTACACCCAGATGTCCTCCTGATATGCCATCGTGTACCTCTCGGAGAACATCCTTGATCCTTTCCCTTGGGACGACCAGCTGTAGATGGAACTCTCTACCGTTAGGTTTTTCTCATTTCCGGTAAAGTATCCCGTTCTGCAAAATGAAACTGTCCCATTGAGCCCAATACGCTTTAGTCGTAGCACTCGTAGGCGCAACTTCATGCCATCTCGGCTTATCGTTACCGCGTTTCTTCCATGCAACGATGAGTCGTATGTCTTCGTCTTTTTCCTGAGCTTCTCTCATTGAATCGTCTTCCCAGGATTTCGGAGGAGCTGTTCTCGTTATTTGTACATAGTCCTCTTTAGACTCCAGCTTGATGCAGTGCTTGCACTCCTCTGGGCACGGTCTTCTTGAGAGGGTCAGCATTTCCATGTGTCTTTCCACTACGATGTTCGGTAGTGAAGTCGTATTCTTGAAGCTGTTTAATCCACCTAGCAACTTGACCTTCGGGACTCTTAAAATGAAGCAGCCACTTTAAAGCAGCATGGTCGGTACGAAGCACGAACTTTCTGCCGATAATGTACTTGCTGAAATGTTGTAGCGTTTTGACCACTGCTAAAAGTTCTCTTCTTGTCACACAGTAATTCCTTTCAGACTTCGATAAAGATTTGCTGAAGTAGGCAATCACAACTTCTCGATCTCCTTGTTTTTGAGATAGCACTCCACCAATAGCTGTGTTGCTTGCATCCGTATCGACGACAAATTGCCCATTAGCTTGTGGGTATCCCAAGATTGGAGTCTCACATAAACATTGCCTCAACCTTTGGAAGGAATCCTCGCAAGCGTCATCCCAGCAAAACCCTCTCTTTTCTTCCGTCAGGCGATGCAATGGCTTGGCAATTACAGAAAATCCTTTAACAAAGCGTCTGTAGTATGAGCATAAACCCAAAAATGCTCTTAGTTCCGTTTTATCTTTTGGAGTTGGCCACTTCTGCACGGCTTCTATTTTAGCTGGATAAGTCTGTATTCCATCACTGGTGATAACGTGTCCGAGGTAGTTTACCTTGTTTCTGAACAGATCGCATTTCTTCGGGTTCAGCTTTAGGTTGGCTCCACGTATCTTCCTTAAGACTTTTTCCAGGTTAAATAAATGGTCTTCGAAGTCCCGACCCATGATGATCACGTCATCCAAATATACCAGGCAAGCTTCTCCCACCAATCCTGCCAGGATACATTCCATGAGTCGCTCAAAAGTGGCCGGCGCGTTGCACAATCCAAATGGCATGACGTTAAATTGCCATAGCCCCTTCCCTGTAGAAAATGCTGTCTTCTCCTTATCCTTTGGATGAATTTCAACTTGCCAATATCCAGACTTCAAATCAAGTGTCGAGAACCATGTCTTGCCACTTAGGGTATCCAAGGTGTCGTCGATGCGCGGTAGAGGATAGCTGTCCTTCTTCGTGATGTCGTTCATTCGTCGATAGTCTACACAAAACCTTGTACTTCCATCTTTCTTCTTAACTAAGACGACAGGAGAACACCACGGACTTGCAGAAGGTTGGATGATTTTATTCTTCCTCATGCTCTCCAGCATATCCTCAACTTCTTGTTCCTTGGCAATCGGTATTCGCCTTGTTCGTTGCCGGATAGGTCCTTCATTTCCGGTGTCTATCTTGTGTTGTACCAAGGATGTCCTCCCCAAATCTCCTTCTTCTGAAGAAAAAACGTCTGAAAAGCGCTGAAGCAGGTTTTTGGCTTTCATGCTTTGAGAATAACTTAAGTTACTTTTGCATCCTTTAAGAAGTTCTGCGATGGTAGAATTATCCTTGGTTATCATCTTACTCAAAGTTGTTTGGCACTTTCTCACCCAAACAGCTTCTTCGCATCTTCCAATAACGTCACCTTCCTTTACTTGGATCTCGTGGTCTTCTAAATTCACAACTCTAACTATTGCAGTTGTGGACCCCTTGACAAGTGTTCTGGCTGCCAGAAGCTTTTGTGTCTTTGACTTGCTTAGTGTATCTTCGATCAACACACACCTATTCTTCTCATCCTTCTTAGCACGTGGTAGCTTCACCAGCAGTTCTGCTTGTGTTCTTCCGGGTATGTTGATCTTCTTTAGGCATGTTACTTTCCCTTCGGGCCCACCCAGGATGAAAAGCTCTTCATTACCACACTTAAATATGCCATTGGTGACATCAATTTTGCAGTCATATCTTCGCATAAAGTCGAGGCCCAATACGCAGTCATCCAAAATTTCGGCCACGATGACGTTGTGAGTATATGTTGCTTCACCTACTTGTAATGTGACCGAAACTTCCCCTAGGACGGGTATTTGCTGGCCGGAAGCGGAAAGTAGCCGAATATTGAAGGTGCTGTTGCGCTTCTTCGAGGTCTCTACTAGTCTCGGCTTGATTATTGTCCTAGAGGCTCCTGTATCCACCGTCATCTTGCAGTCAGTTCCATTTACCGAGCCGCATATCATCAAACTGTTCCCATTGCATGCCTGGGAGACAATCATCGTCGGGGCTTCTTCCGTTCCAGCCAGCACCCGCCCCCTAGTTCTGGCTGTTACTTGTTTCCCTGGTTCCCAGCAGAAGATGGGGTCTCCTGCTTCTTTAACATATCCAGGCGTTCCTCCAACATCTTGCTGATCATTTCAGCAAGTTTAGCTGTCTGCTGCGTCTCGTTCTTGGGACAGGTGAATTGCAGATGACCCTTTTTCCCACATTTATAGCACATAGATCCAGTTTTTTTTTTCTTAGGAAGAAATGATGTCTTCTTTTCCTGTACTTCTTCAATCACCTCTCGTATTTTGTGAGTTGGCCGAACATCTTTCCTCAGGGCTTCTACTTCCAGAGCGTGCGCTAGAGCTTCCTTCAGTAAGGCATGGTGGCGCAGCCACACTGCAGCCCTAATCTCCATGTCTCTGATCCCATCGACGAATGCTTGTAGTAGGGTGGAGTCCACCATCTTTGCATCAGCAGATGAGTATGCTTTGCGGAATAATTTTTCAATCTCCAGAGCCCATTGCTGTAGTCCTTCTCCGGAACGCTGAACCCGGTCCCGTAGTTGAGCGCGGAAGACATGCTCCAGATGGCGTTCTCCATAACGAGCTTCGAGTGCCCTCATCAGATCGCTTAATGTGCTACCCGAGGATGGTAGCGCCTCCAAAACAGAAAGAGCCGATCCCCGCAGAGCAACAGTGAGAGCTGTTAGACTCTGTTCCTCTGTCCATCCGTTAGCAGAGGCAACAGTCTGAAACTGTTGGCGGTAAGCGGTCCAGGATGTAGTGCCGTCGTAGGATGGTACTTTCACCCTGGGTGCTGGGCTGGTAAATACGATGTCTCTCGACGCGGCGGGTCCAGCGGCCTCAAGTTTCAGAACCTTTTTCTGCAATCCAGCGAAGTTCACATTGACGCTGTCTATATTGGCCTCCAGATTAGTTACCCTTTCTTCTACCAGGTCGACATTCTTCTGTAGGTTCTGCACCATATCACCCACTGAACCTACGGCATGCAGTACTTTTTGTTGTTCTTGACGCATTTCTTCTTGTTTTCCTTGTAGCACTTCCTGCATTTTGTCCTGCTTCCGTTGCATTTTTTCCTGTTTTCCTTGAAGTACTTCTTGCATTTTATCCTGCTTCCGTTGCATTTATTTTTGCTCTTGGTACATAGAGTCCATCATCTGCATTAACCTACTGAAGTCGAATGAAGATGCTCTGGCCTCTTGAGCTGATGGCGTAGTAGCCCGGTGAGCGGAGACAGTAGGTGAGGCCGGCGACGCGGTAGGTAAACCTTCCATTCCGGTAGGCGAGGACTGGTCGATGGGCGATACTTGGTGGGTGGAGCCAATGGGTGTATCCCGATTGTCGGTGGCCTGTCGGGTAGCAGCCGTGGCTTCCGCAGCTTGCTGTGCCCTGGTTCTGACGCCAGCAGTATCTTCGCTCGGAGTCACTGGCATTTCCAAATCTCACTTCTGACACCAAATGTTACGAACGTGGAGTTCGGGATTTGGATAAAACACCGTTGACTTATTAGAAGATTTTATTAGACGATGAACAGGTCGCAGACACTATCACCAAAGCCAAATCACAAGAATCGTAGTCCGGGGGGTCGATGAGGTTGTTGGTTCCAAATCACTATTAGCCAATCCGTAGAGTAGTCCTTAGATCCGTTGGTATCGCTAAAGTCGTCGTTACTTCGCGCTAGATCACTTTTCGCAGGTATCGCACCGAAAGCTCAGAATGAACTGACTGCGGCGTCTTAAGTCCTGTTATTTATATATCTCAACATCGATGCCGGTCGTACATACTAGAATGTTCATTTTCCAGAAAAATCACAAGGACGTTTAAACGTAAACAACTCTAGTGAGTTATACCATTTTGCGCCTTAATCTTTAAACTTAAAGTCCAATGTCGCTTGCACTAACATCTCATTACTTTGTGGTTCAACTTAAGTAGTTATGTACATTCCTCTAGCGATATGTCGAAGCATCTAGCATGTCCGCGACACTATAAATAATAATAGGGGTCAAAGTATGAAATTGCCGATTATTTTCCCACTTTTTATTTTGTTTATAGCTCTTAAGTATAGTCATATTATTGCGTAATTCTTTTTGTATTGTATCAAAAACTAAATAAAGTAACTTTTGACTAAAAAAAAATGCAATACTAGTGCCTATTACTGCTAAGGAAGTCGTTGAAAAGACCCCTTACAATGTGTCAGCTGTCCTTCTTGCTTCAATTAAGTATATTTGCATTATATACTTTGATTTTTAGAAATTTAAATACTATAATGCGTAGCTTTATAACCATCTAACTTTCACCTTTAATTGCATCGAAAACGGTTCAGGCGTTTTTAAAAAAACTAAAAAATTGTTAGTATGGAAAAATGACTTTTCTCGATTTCGTCCACACAAAACGGCAATTTCATACTTTAACCCCTAATATAATGTACTGCTTATAATTTCACACACTAGGATATATTTTTGATAGACAATTGTTTAACCTTCCAGCGGTCGCACGCGGTCTCTGAGTCCGCAACGTTCTTATTTTAGTCAACTTACTAAAACTGTAAGGAATAGACGCTTGCGCGTCCGTGATATCCACGGGGGGGGGGGGGGTGAGTTAACACCCGTCAATAGCCCTGTGACTTTAGTCGCATGCACACGTGCTGTCATTTTTGTGTTTGCGGTCTCAGATTCCGCGAGCGACCGATTGTGTTCCAGAGCGATTAAAGCGAAACCGGGGTAAATATTTTATGCTTTTTGTAACTTGTAATTATTTTCTATTTTTATATTATAATATTTTAAAAGTTACTAGTAGTAAAAAAGAAAATTTAATTTTGTTTTGTTTTTGTTGATTTATATCGGTGATTTTCACCCAAGGACAAAAATTACCAGTTTTCATAGACCTTTGCGTTATTAATCACAAATAAAAAAATAATGAAAAAATAAGTTGTGTTTACTTTATTTTACATTATATAAGACATGTTTCTAATCATGAGCTACACAATAAGTCTAAATATTCATTTGTTTTCCCAAACAAGACACTTAAAATTGCGGAATTGCAGACCGCGCGCGACTGCTTGTACTCGGCGCAAGGGTGCGACCGCTGAAAGGTTAAGATCTGGCTGCCTGTTGCCACGCCTGTCCTTGTCCTTGGGCATCGTTGTAGTACCTATCGTCGTCGTCGTCGTCGTCGTCTTGTTGGTTGTCCTCGTTAACTCCTTAGTGCACACCGTTGTCTACCACGTGCTTGCGTAAAACCACGCCGATCGATCCACCGCGATCCCCAAACCCTTGATTCCGGACGAGCCCCCAAAAGATGTGGGGAACAAGGGTTGGAACCACAAATGAAAATCTTCTCGGGTAATTCGTTAAGTTTATTCGTGAAAAAAAACCTCGTAGTTGCCTCGTCGTACCTACTTCACCGCCATTTCCAATCTAACTCTTGTGTCCAGTCTTCCCTCCCACTCATACACCTCTCGATCTCAATCACTTGTCTTGCGTTCAAAAACCGTACAGCCATCATTCATTCGTCCAATCACCTTTCTAATCATGTCGTTCAGAAATCAATCCCACACATACTAACGTTAAAACAATATCGACCGATGCAGGCGCATCGACGATGCGCGGCGTGTGACGTCAGCCACACGTCACAGTGTTCGGTGCATAAGAACCGAACAGATAGGTTATTGGAAATGGCCGTAAGTCATGTTATAACTATTCGATTGATGTAGATTGTACTCGTACTAAAAGTGCACCCCTATGTCGAATGGGTGCACTTTAAGTTAGGACACTTATTTGACTCTATCTAGTTTTGTTATTACTAATATTAAAATGCGATAGAAACTCTGTCGTTACGCTTTCACGCCTAAACTACTTAACCGCTTTTGATAAAATTCGGTAATATAACAAGTTATAAGTTGAGAAAGGACATAGGCTATTTGTACTGATTTAAACTTCCATGGTCACTATTATTATAGGCTATTTGGTATGCCACTGTTGGGCACTGGTCTCTACTAGCGCGATATAACATGAAGTTAACGCAGGCCGAGCTACGGGCGACGCGCTATAACTCGTGTATGAGTGATGATTCTTTGTCGTCTACAGTGGCAAGTATGGGCTAGTGTCGAGAAGAAACATCGCAAGAAACTTGATCACTATTGTCAGCCTCTTTTAACGATGATTACGACGACGAAAAATGCCTACGACGTGGCGGCGGTTTGTTGCACCTGGCCGAGGAACTGGTACCTAAATTCAGCGGGACAGACAGTATTTACACAGTATCATCGTGGATCCAAGATATTGAGGATAATGGGGAGATTTTTGATTGGTCTCAGACTCAGCGGCTTCTAGTGGCGAGGCGTTCGCTTACAGGCACTGCGGCATTGTGGTTACGGGCTGAAAAAGCATACAAAACATGGGAAGAGCTGCGGACGGCAATCTCCAAAGAGTTCGCAGACACCATGGATGCGAAAGCCATCCACGAAATGATGAGTTCTAGACGCAAAAAACATGGTGAGTCTAGCTTTGATTACATGCTTACAATGAAAGCCCTTGGAAAGCGCGGTAAACTCCCAGATTACGTCGCCATAAAGTATATTGTACAAGGCATAGACGACACCGTGTTAAATAAAATGATGTTGTTAGGCGTCTCAACATATGCAGATTTAAAAGAAAAACTCAAAATATATGAGAGATGAAGTCGCACGACAAGCAAGCGCAGTCAAAAACAAGCGTTTATTCCAAAGCAAGTAATTTCCCTAGAGGACCTACTACTGGATGTTACAGCTGTGGCGGGCGTATTCATATTTCATCAGAGTGCCCTCATAAAGATCATGGCCGAAAATGCTTCAATTGTAACGAATTTGGGCATTTGTCAGCGGATTGCAGTAAACCACGAAGTTTCAAGATGGCTGCGGAAACATCTCAAATGCAACAAACTCGAACAGGATACGGCAGCGAGCATCATGTTGGCAACCGTACTCGGAGCGAACTTCCGTCGAAGCAAGTTTACTTCAGCGCTCAAGCTCAAGATGGCGTCGCATTGGGCAAGGAGGAGGACGGTGAAGGTGCTTATGTTGGCAGCAACGATCGGAGTGAACGACGATCGAAACAAGTTTACTTCAGTTCGGCGCGAGGTGGCGACAGTTTGTATGCGAATCGTACTGCTTTACCGACGGAGAAGATGGACGACGACGTATCCGCCATGATGAAGAACGAATGTGAGACCGACACGAAGTATGACGCAGAAACATCACAAAAAGACTCACTCAACTGTCATCGTGACAGATTCGACATAAAAAACGTAAACAAACCGCATCAACAAGACGTAAATTATTCAAGACCGGTTAAAAGTGTAAAAATATTTAACAAAACGTTAACTACGTTAGTAGATTCAGGTAGTGACTTAAATCTGATGACAATCAAGTGTTTCCAAAGTCTAAATTCCCTTAATTACGACGAAAGTGTTAAAATAACTATGGTTTAGGTTTTGCGCAGGTGAGGTCACTCGGAATGTGTAGCGTTCAGATAAATCTAGATGGTAATAATTATGACGATATCCAGTTTCATGTTGTACCTGTATACTTACCTTATGATTTAATATTGGGCAATGAGTTTCTTTGCAAAGTTGTAACAGTAATGAAAGGAGGTTCAGTATGGATAAAGCCGTCAGATGAGGGATGGATGTATAGAGTCCAAATTGCTCTGAATAGTACCTTCCAGAGGAGTGTGAGCACTACCCCATTTGAACTTCTGATAGGAAGAAAAATGAAGAGGCACGATGATATTGAAATTTATGAATTACTGGAAAGTGAATCGAGGGAGAGCTATGACCAAGATAGAGAAGAGCTGAGAAAATGGGCTAAACAACAGATGCTAAATGTTCAACATGAAAATAAGAAAAACTATAACAAGGGAAGAAAGGAGAGTAGAAAGTATGCAGAAGGAGAGTTAGTTGCTATCAAACGCACGCAATTCGGGCCAGGTCTGAAGCTGAAGGCAAAGTACTTAGGACCCTATAAAATCATCAAAGTCAACCGTAATGACAGATATGACGTGGAGAAAAGCGAACCATCGGCGGAAGGTCCAAATAAGACATCTTCTTCCGCAGATCACATGAAAAGTTGGCCAGTGTAACAGGTCTGTTTTCAATTTTATTTTATTTTGTTGTTTGGTTCTTTTTACTATTTTATTTTCAGTGGTGATGAGTGGAAGGATGTACCTACAGCTATTGTATTGTAACGCATTGTCCGATGTTCTATTAGCATAAAATTAATGTTCCATTTAGTTAATTTATTACCATTTAGATATTACAAGATTACAGAATTGTGTGATAAGTAAACAGTTGTTTATTACCTGCTATTTGCTCAAAAGTTACTGTAATGATTAAAACGTGTTTTATCTTCGAAGTTGTAAAATGTTTGAGCTATATTGTGTTTATATGTCAGTTCTATGTGTGGTTAAATCTATTGTTAAAAGCCAATACGTATTTATAATACTCAATACCTGTGTAATTCGATTCTTATGTACTCAAATAGTTTTAAGAGTAAATTGTTTAATATTATACACCGTGAAATGTTAGTGGTTGTTTTCCCGCAACAGAACGATTTACCTTTAGTAGCGCCATCAAATCGTGCGAGTTATTTTTTGAAAATAAAGATATCGTTGTTCTCAATTAATCAAAAAAATAATCATCAACTCAAAAGCGTGAGATACGATAGTATCTTTACAAAATGTGACGTGTTTGGGTACTGCTTGCCACACGAAATCAATGTTCAAAGCAAAAGAAGCTCTACGCACTAAGTAATACAGCATAAACTGCACCGCGCGAGGGGCAATGACCCCGGCCCGTGACCGGCTGCGGCGCGGCTGGTACCATTGGTTCGGGGTTGCATTCGAGTTTCGTTTATCACAATCGTGAAACTGCTATTTTTTATTTAAATAAAAAAAAACTGCACAAATCTATTGTACTACTAAGATAGAATCATTTTACTGCGGGAAAACAACCACTCAAATTTCACGGTGTATAACGAGTATGTTACGGTGATGTATGTTGTAAGAAAGGTGACGATATGTACATGATTGAGGATACTTAATGAAAGGAATGTCTGAGGACAGACATTGCGCAGGATGGCCGAATGTGGGATTGATTTCTGAACGACATGATTAGAAAGGTGATTGGACGAATGAATGATGGCTGTACGGTTCTTGAACGCAAGACGAGTGATTGAGATCGAGAGGTGTATGAGTGGGAGGGATGACTGGACACAAGAGTTAGATTGGAAATGGCGGTGAAGTAGGTACGACGAGGCAACTACGAGGTTTTTTTTCACGAATAAACGTAACGAATTACCCGAGAAGATTTTTATTTGTGGTTCTAACCCTTGTTCCCCACATATGTATATTTCCCAGAGGTCTAAAAGTAACGAAAAGTCGCGTACCCGTATGAACTCGTTACTTTGACAAAAAGTACTCGTTACTTTCGTATCGTTACGTTACTCGTTACTTCTGATGCCTCATAAATAACACAGTGTGGAACAACGAATCGAGTCGTATTCCGCACGTGATATCATACATAAAATATGATATCACGGAGTCGCATCAATCGTAATATGCAGATAAAATACTTCTAAATTACAAAATTAAGGTGCTTTTTTTTTTCACCTAACCGAATAAGGCACGCATGCATAAAACATACGATCAGCAAACGTTATAACAGACGCTTCAACGGTACTTTCGCGACCTAATACGGAAAATGCAAGTTACAAAATGCATTCGGGAGTAACAATTCGTTACTGGGTACTACAAGGAGTACCCGTTACTCAGTACTGAATACATACGGTTTGTTACAGCTCTAAATTTCCACGGACTAATTCGGGTCGCGTGTACTTACTCAAAACATTTTAACATTGTACTTGTGACAGAACATTATAATTACTTTTTAACATAAACATTTGTTATTATTCAACATCTTACCTCCACTAACTCCCTGCTCACTGAATATTATATCTTCAGTTTTGGCAGATCGGAGATAGAAAACAACTTCTGTCTTTGTTTCTCTGGACGGCAAAAACAGAGATAGATACTGTTTCCTATCTCCGGTATGCCAAAACTGAAGATAGATAGGTTATTGGAACCGGCCGTTAGATATCAATCCTATTGCGTGCCGTCATAATTTGGCCGGGTTATAAATTTGACACTGACGTAAAATCAATTTAATAGACTCAGGCGTTACTTTGCGAAAATCCATAACTAGTTATGGATTGAGAACATTATTTTGCTAATGATTTATCTGGAGTCGTCCTCCTCAAAACATCTCCTGAGGATGCTACGTGAAGTGGCGAAACGCGTCGAGGTTTTTATTATATTGGTGTTGGGTACTAATAATTGCATTAACAGTACTGCATGCATTTTTGAGGGAGGGCGGGCGGTTTGTCCTGCATGAAATAGTGCCTGCTCAACCAGTGTTAGTGCGGGTAGTGTGGTGAAGGTGCTTCCTCATATCAGTGTTAGTGCGGGTCAGCGGGTGGTGTGGTGAAGGTATCTAGGCCGGTATTAACATGCGGAAATCATTAGCAAAATAATTTTCTCAATCCATAAGTAAAATCAACGTCAAGTATGCAAATGAGGTTTCGTATCGGGCTGTGTATTACTCTACTTCTTTACAAATGCGTAAGGATTATAATATTTGCGTGATAAACCACAAGGAGTACTACGTTCACAAACCCGTTCCTGAGCTTCTATGCTTATGCTGCAGAAGTTGATAGTTTGCCCGGTTGGTTCAACGCGCTATTCTCAGGGATTGTTTTGGATATGAATGGATTTCTTATTAGATAACAAATATAAATGTGTATTTTTATTTTAATAGGATTATACGTTGTTGTTAATAAGCGTGTACAACAACCAATAATAATTATATTTATTTATAACAGAGGTGCAATTACAACTATCTTTTTAACTTTTTGTTATCTTGACGTCCGGTTATTAACCTTTCGGCTGCCGCACCGGTCACTCGGTATACCGTCACCTTGTTTGTTGTTGTACATGAGATCTTATTTATGAGCGTTTATTATGAATATTTCGTGAGTACATCTGCTATGCGAGCGCCGCCAGTAACCGCCCGCTTGTTGTCCGCAGTGGGCAGCCCGCCGCGCGTCGTGGAGCTCGAGTCGCAACCGCTTCCGAAGAAGTGCAAGAATTGCGATATCACTGCGTTAAGGTATCAATACTGCATTAAAGCTAATTAGATGTATTATTGTTTAACAAAACAGATGCTACATATAACCATTTTGCGATTAACTTTACGTGACGTTGCATTATAAGGTTCCAAGTCTTGGATAATAATTTACAAGTGATTTTATGCTTAGCGCGTGTTCTAACCACAGAGTAGGTCTAACCATGCTATTGTAAAAGAAAAGGGGTGTACTAAGTGCGCGCAGGTTCTGTGCGAAGGCGGTAACTAATACAACATTTGAAGCTGAGAATATTTCTTTGCACGTGCGCAGAGCGCTCGATAAGTTTTGTAGTTCTATGGGTATGAAAAGCTGGCGTACGCTTATGATAAAATTAAAGTCTTATTTTAATTGAGTGTGGCAAAATGGTTAGCTTGCTCAGTCAAATGCAATATTTCTATTTAACTAATTATTATATATAAAATACGTTATATTTGTTTACATTGTACTGGTTACCGTGCAATTTAATATGAATTTAAATAAAAATATTTGGTAATATTTGAATTTCGCTTATTTTTTGTGGCGCCGTCATCGCGTCAGCAGCGCTGTCGACTAGCGACCTTATACATGAAGTTAAAATTAAATTTAAAAAGAAAAATTCTCATAAAATTACTGTTTTGTTAAAATATCGACAAAAGTTAAAAATTCTGTCAAATTGAAGAGATTATTCTATACGATCAGAAACATTTTAAAACGCTGTTCCCTGCATTAATTATGTTTAATTCCTTCTCTATTTTCACAAATGTTTTATACAAATTCAGACTATACGCTTGTGACTCGCTATTTGATTATTATAGATCGGATTAGTTTTGGCTAAGACATTATGTAAGCGGCTTCTTAAAACATGTGATTCGATCCCGAAATCCTGGGATATTTTCGATACTAAAGTGCATTTTACATCAAGCTTAGACAAATATGCATTAGAGTATCCGATCCTGTAGATATGTCATATCGTCACTGGGCGAAAGAGCAGTTTGTAAATCTGCTTTTGTACGATTTTAAAACTGGATGTCTTTTTTTTTGCAAGTCTTAGTCATTTGACTATATTTTACGAACCGAAAGTTACTTCCTTAAGTATTGTGTTAGTTCGGTCCGTAAAATACAATCACCATATAAATTTTAATACAACAATCGACGATCGAAATAAAAAAACGACGTATTTTATTTTGGTGTGGCCCAGTACAAAAATGTCAAGATAATGCACCTAGAATGTGTCCTCCAAAAAGCTTAAATTTTGGATACGGCCTCCTCGCAACACACTTTTTACGCGATGCGCATCTCATTCATTCATTCATTACGATACCATTCATAAGTGGTTGATTTTCCCTTCATACAGACCTCCAATACTTGACCTAATATTTTATTTTATAAATGGGCTCTAAACACGGTATTTAAGGCCTCAAAAAATATTTGACGGTGATGAAAAAGTCATTCTGTATAGTCAAATGACTAAGACTCCAGTTTTCACCTCCTTTAAATTCGTACAAACGCAGATTCGCGGTACATAGTTACTGAGTTGCACTCGCACCGCTAGGCGCTATGCCCCGTAGCGGGGCTACCCTACTACTGCCTGTTCGTCCTGCAGGCTGCAGCACAGCAAGGCGCAGGTGGCGGCAGTTACTGTAAACTCAGATTCGCGGTAGTTACAGTGTTGCACTTTTTTTATTTATTTATTTCACAAAAAAATCTCATACATTTACGCAGATTCATACTATAGGCAAGGCCTGTACCGTAGGAAATCATATTTTAACAAAAATACATAAACTTAAATAATGTACCAATAGTCCTTAAAATATAGCTTGATTAGAATGACACCTGTCAAACTGAGGTGACTAGTGATGGGACTGACACGCCTGATCAAACGAAAAAAAAATCTGTTATGGCGAATAAAATAAAACAAAAATCAGATACAATCATGAAAACCAATTAGTTTTTTTATCGCATATACACCGTGAAATCTTAGTGGTTGTTTTCCCGCAACAGAACGATTTAACTTTAGTAGCACCATCGAATAGTGCGAGTTATTCGTTGAAAATAAAGACATCGTTGTTCTCAATTAATCAAAAAAATAATCATCAACTCAAAAGCTTGAGATACGATAGTATCTTTACAAAATGTGACGTGTTTGGGTACTGCTTGCCGCACGAAATCAATGTTTAAAGCAAAAGAAGCTCTACGCACTAAGTAATACAGCATAAACTGCACCGCGCGAGGGGCAATGACCCCGGCAGGTGACCGGCTGCGGCGCGGCTAGTACCATTGGTTCGAGGTTGCTTTCGAGTTTCGTTTATCACAATCATGAAACTGCTTATTTTATATTTCAATAAAAAAAAACTGCACAAATCTATTGTACTACTAAGATAGAATCATTTTACTGCGGGAAAACAACCACTAAAATTTCACGGTGTAGAATCTAATAAATTTGAAAATCTTTCGTATACTATAAATAATTGCAATTTGATGATGTTAGCATCAACCTAGCATAGGTTGATGCTACGATCATCATCAACATCATTAAATCATTGGTACCATTTATGTTATATTACTTCGATTTTGAAATATTGTTAGTCTTACGATTTCGACTTGTCCATTTTACGTCATCACTAGCGATTATTAAAAATGGCGTAACCTTGTAAAGACGTCTTTTAAAGTTAGGTGTAATTTTTGTGACAGGATTATTTTGGTGTTTTTAACTTTAAATATCTATTTTACATTATTTAATATGTACAGCAATGTATAAAAAAATATTCTTAACATGCCAGTTACCAATATTTTTTCGTGTGCAAATGTGTTTCACTTGTGTAACGGTGGTATAAAGTTACATCTTCTCTATCAGTGAGAACTGTCATTCTAATCAAGCTATATTTTAAGGACTATAGTTAAGATTAAAGAAATAAAAAATTAAAATAAAAAACCTAATTATCTCTAAGTATTTAAAATAATTGTGTGTGTGTGTGTGTGTGTTACGCGTGCATAGTGTTAGGTTAAATTTAATCAGTAAATGTTAGCAAACATTACCAGAAAAGCAATCATTTCCAGATGAATGTTTGTGTTTTGTTCTGTAACAACAACCTGAGGATTAGGTAATCTGGTGTAAATTTGACGTCTTACATTAAGGAAATTTTCTTGTGCCGCTATGCCCCCTAGCGGGGCTACATTCCCTGACGTTGTTGTGCAGGCTGGAGAATACCAAGGCGCAGATTGCGGCGGCGCGGCGCGACTCGCAGGAGCTGGACCACCACCTGGAACGCGCGGGCAAGAACATCGAGCGCCTGCAGGCCCTGCTCACCTACCTGTTCAAGCCGAAGGTACGCACCCGACTTCTATGCATTGCACGAACATATTCATTTATCTTATTTCAAGCAACAGTTTTTTTTTTAACATCATCGGGCTTGCTCTTGACTACATACTTAACTCTACGATGAAGAAGAAGCCTACGATGGAGCGAGCTTACCCAGAGGTACTGGTTCTCCCACACACCAGCGGAACACAGAAAAACTGCTTGGCTCTGGACTCCGGCAGGAGGGTGGTAGCATCCAGGCGGCCTCTCACGAAGCCTACCACCGCAGGGGCATCTGTTGGCCATCATCATTGGTTAGAACAACCAAAGATACCGTTGCCCAAGCTGGACTACTAGGAGGTCTAACCTGGGGTGGTGGGATCTATCCCACCACCCCAGGTTACAGATTACATAACTACACACCATTTAGACTGCTTCATGCTACGCAACTTGCCGTAAGGTACCCGTCCACGAAGGCGACTATAAACAACACCCTTCGGCAATAATTCTGCCTGCTTATTAATCGAATAGATACAACATGACTCAACTACCCATACAATTGCATGTCGACATAATTTGGCCGGGTTATTAGGTTGACACTAACATAAAATCAACGTCAGTTATTCAATCGAGTACAGTATTTTTGTAAACATTCTTATCTAAAAAGTAACAGAGTCTCTAGCGCTGCTTCTCTCGGCTTTAGCGCACTTATGTCCCGAAGCAATGGTAGGTTAAAGAAATTGGGACGTGTAATACCTATTTGCAGAAATACTGTTTTTTATCAACACATAGCAATGCACTAATTTGATCCGCGTAATAGTTGATTTTAATGTAAGCTAAAAAAAAGAAGTTAAGAACACTTTTAAAAATACTCGTAATATTTGCCCACACATACCAACCTACGCGCTCGTACTTGTGAGCGCAGTCTGAGCGCATGGCTCAGTCACTTTGCAACACCGGTATAATGTTAAAGTCAATTGACTTGGCAACTGATCGTATTTTAACTTAAAAAATACCTATTTCACTTTTCCCAGCGACAAACTATGATAATTGAGTCCAAATTTGGGGTTAATGACCTCAAGCAGTATATTAGTACGGATACGCCCGCAGGATCGCAGGATTTTGGAAACCTTTTATTATGTGTAAAACAAATTCTATTAGAGTATAGACTATAGTCCCTTTTTTATATGACTAATGAGCTTTTAGGAACTGAGCGATTATTACTCGTAGAATTTAAAAAAGAAAAGTTGTGTATATTAATTAAAACATTTGAAATGTTTATCATTTCTAAAGTAAAAAGTAGGGAATAAATAAAAAACTTTGGTTTTGTAAATACTTTTTTATCATTTTAAAATGTGCAAGCAATCCGTTACGAATAAAAAATGCTTACATAAAATAGTCAACAGGTTAAAATAACTATTTATAAGAAATCTAGTTTGATAAAAATAACATTATTTAATAATACTCGTAACAACAATTCCCCACGTGAAAATAGCATAACAATAAACAATTTGCAGTAACATTTCAAACGATATCAATCTTTGGTGAGACCAGCTCTTACCGATATTCGAATCACGCGCTATTGGCATGTCCATGTTATAATGTCGTCATGTAATATCCCTAAATTAGCTGTTGCCCTCGACTTCGTCCGCTTATATATTCTGATCGCTTCGCTGCTATTGGTCGCAGCGTGATGTTATATAGCCTAAAGCCTCCTCGATAAATGGACTATCCAACACAAAAATATTTTTTCAATTCGAACCAGTACTTCCTGAGATTAGCGCGTTCAAACAAACAAATAAACTCTTCAGCTTGTAGATGTGTAGAAGTTGTGTCGATGATGGCTATATGATGATTGATGACTATTGTGGTGTACTACTAGTTATAGAAGGTAGGCGTGAACTGGACGTCAGGGTGCAGCAATAAAATATAAGACTTAATTTGAATTTGGAATTTATTCTTGAATCGAAATAATAAAATGGGTGGTTATGCTACTCATGTGGTTATGCACAGCACCCTGTATGAGACGACCGAACCGAACGCGAGCCCGTAAGGCGAGTGTCGCGTAAAGCGAAGTGTTCAATGTACAACCCCTTCAAGCTTTATAATATCAGTATAGATTGCAATAAGTAATCCGAGCGTTTGTCGTGTCGCAGCGGGTGCTGGAGCACGCGAACAGCGCCTTCCTGGAGCGCGACCGGCTCGCGGCGCTCGGCGGCGAGAACAAGGACATCGTAAGTGCACTCGCAAGTAACTACTCGTATCAGTCGTGCTGGGTCAATATTATACCGGGTCGCAACATTCCCGCCTTGTTTATTAAATAATACCTACCAGAGGCGGCTCGTCCTAAGGAGCACTGGTGCAGTGCACTCCCACAAAAATTAGTTAATAATAAATACGTATTTTTTAATATGCTATTATTTATATATTTTTAACCCTATACATTCACACAAACAATAGCAGTTCACTATAAACAATTTTAACTACGCACAAAGTTGACATGTTTTTTAGCATAAGATTTGGTGTCAGTTGTTGTTACCGAGTGGAGCGCCAGCGATTGCGCTCCTATGAAACAAAGTTCAGTACAATGCCTAGTACTGAATTCAATAAGTGCGAAAGAGAAACATCGACATCGGACTGGTACGTGAAACAAAAGATTTTGTATGAGAAATTAGGCTAATCTGGAGCGCCGCTCTTAGCGAGCGACGTTGCCAGATCGCGCCCTGAGGTGACAATATTTTATGCGTGCGACTAAATATGCGTTGTTGCCGATCTAATGTAAACAAAGTTCAAATCTTTTATCCAGTCACCGGGATCTTTTCGCGCCAATACGGCAGTTTTGTGTTATTTCGCTATTAAACAATAGTTTCTGTGCATTATTGCTGTGCTAGTGCTGTGATAGTGCTAAACATGGAACAATGCAATGTATCTTTTATTAAAAAATGTGAAAAGACTTTAGAAAAGCGCCCTGAACTAAAAGCAAAGGGGCCACCTCGGCCTGAAATCGCTTTGATAGAAAAATGTACTTATAAAACTAAAACTTTAGGCGTGTGTTTAAACCCGAACGGTATTTAAAAACACCTTGGATGGATGTGTGGTTGCAAAGAAACCAATAAATTGTTTTGTTTCCCATATCTGGTGTTTGGTGCTGGCGCCGGCGCTTGTGGTGAGTTTGCATGGATTGAAACGGGTGTTGATGATTTAGCGTATCTTTCAATAAAAGTGAAAAAAACATTTGCGATCAATGTGTGTAAAGTTTAACTGGCATCTATTAGGCAGATATTCATAAAGCGCGCGATTCTACCTATCGAAATTATATTAGAGTTCAATGACACGTTGACGACGATCGATTTTTATTTTTGTGAACTCCCAGAAAATGAAGTCACGAGCCGCCTCTGATATCTACTATGGATCCAGTTGCGGCGCAAGGCCTAATAGAAACTTAATGTCGCCGAGGTACATCTCTCTCTAAATTAATTATATTATCAGGCTCTCTGATAATATAATTAATTGTACATATATCAGAAATATTTAGTATTTCATTCACATTTAAGCCAAAGAGTGAAATATCTTTAATTTTGGGCTTTCCATTCTTTTTCTTTATTATTTTTTGGGAAACACCGGTACTCCTTACATACTTCTTTCCTTATTATTTTTGAGTCTTTCCATTCACAACTATAAACATTGGACTCTCATAATATGCTTACCGAATACTTACCGATATTTATCAGTCTTCTCACCCCAAAAGACGCTCAATATTTTTCAAGTCTTCTCGTCACCTCAAAAACAAAAGTTTTAATCATCGCATATTATGATAAATGGACCAATGAACCACTAATTATTGCTTGCACGGCTAACTTCAGATGAAAGTGCTGCTGGCCAAGCTGCTGCTGGGCGGGAAGGGCAAGGTGGAGTAAGTAAGGCGTCGTAAGGCCGCGCCCGCCCGTAGCCCGGCCGTCGCCCCGCCACCCTCGCCACACACACCAACCACGCCTCCCATGCCCGCCACACCGCGCACGGCTATCGGTAATGAAGTGGGGCCGAGACCGGTCGCGACTCGCTCGAAGCACCGGGGGACATCTCCGTGAGCACGGAATCGTTCAGACCTAGTGTTGCCTACACATTTCACAATCTACTAATCAGTGGTTCTTGAATTCACAGACCACGATAGATTGTCGCAGGATCAAGACACAGCAATGACCAGTTAAACGAGAGAATGAGTTCTGATTCGTCTTTAAGATGGTAATTTGAAAAAATGTTTACCTACCGCCTCTAATTTTTATCTTTAGTTATGTTCCTTTTCACACAAAATGAGCTAACTGTGTCCGGAGTCTTCGCGGTGTTGCCATGGTGTGTGGACTTCATTGAAGGTAAGACAGGGCCCAAGCAGCTGGTAAATTCCAACCATCTTCTCTATTGAAATTAGGATGTTTTTTAATTTCTATTGCTTCACGTATCATTCTAGGTACATATCGGTTTTCCTTAGCAAGAACTATAGGTTTCTTAAATGGTTGGGCTTATCGAACGCATGACCACAGACTGCAGATCGTTACAAGCATGTTTTTCATATCGGCTGTGTTCTTTTACCCGAGTACCTATACTGCGTTAAGTTTGACCTATGTAAGAGAGCCCACATTCACAGTCGAGTTTGTATATGCCTGGTACTTAAAGGGGGATGTTACACTTGACTGGTCGTAAGAATGGGTTAATCTTCTTCGGCGGTTTAAAGTAGGTCTTGATAGAAGCGCGCTTCAAGATGTTCCCAATGTTGTGTGTGACACCCTTCATGTATGGGAGTACCGTTGGTAGACGATCGAATGTCTAATTTCAATAAAGAAGATGGTTGGAATTTACCAGCTGCTTGGGCCCCCGTCTTACCATCAATGAAGTCCACACACCATGGCAACACTGCGAAGACTCCGGACACAGTTAACATAACTGACGATAAAAATTAAGGGCGGTAGTTAAACATTTTTTCAAATTACCATCTTAAAGACGAACACACCTTAGTACACACATGAACGCTGTAAAGAGTTCGAAACGTCGGGTTAAATCAAAAATAAACGCGTTCTAAATCCGTAAACTTACTCACAATTTTCACACATGTGTTGTTCTCTACACGCAACACTCACAGTATCCGATCGCGACACAGTATTTCTTTTTTTTTTTTTTCGGTTTACCCAAATTTTAACTACTGGATTCCATACACTAGATAAGTAATTTTACGATTGGTATTTGGTAATTTCAATCGCTTGTCTTATTAAAATTACCAAATATAAAGAGTGTATGGAAACCGAAGAAAACCCAAAAAATACTCTGTCGCTATCTGATACTTTCAATGTTGTGTGTCGCTAGCAACAGTGCCGAAGCCCGAAGTATCGGCAACTCAAACACAAACTACATATATGTGCTAAGCCCCGAGTCGAGGAACTCTTTTGGTAGTAACAGTAACCTTGAAGTTTTAAAACAGTTAAATACACAAGATTATTTTGTGCAATGTTCAGGTTAAAATTTTTAAACAAAGGTGTTTTTTTTATATTTAGATATAATGGACATCTCCTTCTTATTCAGATCTTTAATGAATTCTCTCGTTTAATAAGTTATTCCATATTATTAGCTGGCAACACTACACTCCATTCGGAATCGACCTCCAACGTTTCGACGATTTGCGACCGTTCTTAGACCTACTTCTATCGCCACTATCGAAATAAACCTACAAGTTGCCTTAAAAATGTAACAAATCAATAGAATGTTAAGTTTCAATAGATGAATGTAGCAACCGGCCTCCTGACGGCATGAGACACTCGCGCTCCCGGGGCAGCGTTAGATGTAGCACCCCTCGCTATGTTTATGTTTACTGCTCCTGCGAAATGTTTATACCCAACTTCACTTTGTTTCACTAAAGACAGGATTTTAGGAGACCCAGCCTACACCACGTAAGGCTAGTAGTCCTATGATACGAAATTGAAAGGTCACTTCCCTGAAATACATCCTCCATCGCCACTCCATCAAAGGTTACTGTTGGGGCCTTCACTTTCACTTCGCACCATCGCTGACGTAAGAAAGATGTTTAGAGTAGTTTTTCTTATTTTCTGTAGCACACACAAGCAAGCTGGTCGTTGATCACTTACGAAACTTCAAAGAACCTTTGCTTTAGGTACGCTCAGTGGCGTAGCTACCTTGGGTGGCCCCCGGTGCGGAAGTTGGTGGTGTCACCCCATCGAAAGTAAAAAGCAATAAATTTTATGATAAGGATCATTTATTCTTTATAATATTGAAGAAATAACAAAACACAATAATACCTAAGACAGAAAAGGAATTGTTATAAGTACAATTAAAATTTCTTCTTATTAACTTTGATAGCTGCAAACTCAGCAATAACTTCATCGAAATTTATATTTTGTATTGCCTCGTGTTCGATGGCAAATAGTTTATTATTAATTTTAATTTACTGAAACTCCTCTCACATGAAGCTACGGACACGCAAACCGTCATGAACAATTACAGTGCAATCATAGAGATTCTGTAAAATCCCATTCTACAATAAACTTAAAAAAATCTAGAGACACCCAATCAGTAACCGTAACATTAGCGGCTTTTAAGTGTCTTCGCAGTCTTGGTATCTCCAAAAGTAATTCGGTTTCTGAGACCTCATCATAAAAATCTGTAAATTTAGATGTAGCTAATTTCGGTTCTTCAGTATTCGCCAAAAGCAAAGCATTAGTTTGTACGATCTCGAACAATGAAGCTACATCTTAAAGAGACTTCGATCTTGTTTGGAGTTCAACTCTGAATCGGTCAAGACATTCCAACATATCTTATTGAAGTTCCTCTTTCAGTGTGAGTCCGATATATCGGCGTACTAGACCGATATATCGATATATCAATATCGACTTAGTTCGATATATATCGATATTTTTAAAAACTTTGCATCCCAATGCGGGAATCCCCGAATCATACATAGAGCTGAGCTAGTGCTAGTGGAGGAATCCCCGAAATAGAAATATATTTATTCATAAAAAAAGCGGTTGATTTATTTTTTGTTTGTACATTGTTCTTAAAGTTAAGCGACCGGGTGTCACCCAAAAAAGGTGACGGTGAAGGTGCGGCCCGCCCCCGCCGCCCCCCTTATGCTACTACGCCACTGGGTACGCTATGTGACTTGAGCTGTGCTTCGTTATTGAGCTCGTCGTGTCATCACTTCTACTATCAGTTTCCATTGAGATACTTTCTCGATGAACACACCGCAGGCGAAATCATTCTGTACATAATAATAATAATAAACGTTTATTTCTCACCATAATCAGTACACAGTTGATATGATTAAATAATACATGGGCGGCTGTACTAAAAAAGTAGTAAACACAATACAAACAAGTTAAGAATTAAACTGCCCACCCATGCACACAATGAGTCTATGGATTCATAGATAGATAGACTGTGACATAACCATACTCATTTGCAGAACTACAAGCGAGGTGCAAAACTTTTGCAGTTTTGCACATCGGTTCAAACTTTCAAAGCGCTGTGCAAATGCTGGTCCCTAGTAAATGTGATTAGTCCTATTCAAACCTTATAGTAAAAAAAAACATAACTAAAACTATTTTTAATTTAATTTTTCATTTTAACTTGTTAAATCTGAATAATTATATAATATCTTAATAATATTTTTTGCTTAAATTTAGTCTAACAACTTAACCCCACGATAGCAATCTATTTAAAAATGTGTCTATAATTGAAGCTGTGAGCGACGCACAATCACCGTCAGACCGGCCTCAAACATCTATCAAAAATGTCTGCCAAATCTCCGAAGCTCACTGCTAAACTTGTTTGCACTAGTCCCAAACATAAATCACTTACTCCATAAAGCCTCTTTCCCCAAATAAAATCTACTCGCTTCCTGGACTAGCGCCACCAACCGTTTAAATGTGAAAACCGCACCTCGGCATCCATTCCATGCCAGCGATGGTACGAAGTGAAGAGTCCATAAAGAATGCTCATTGTCACCGACATTACCGCTCAGCCTCTGTAGGATGTAGAGAGATGTGACCTTTTAGTTCCCTATCAAACAGCATAGCTGTCACTGCAGTCTAAATGTTCTAAAATGTAGCGAGCCGAACGCAGAGCGGTAGTGACTGTGGTGCAGGTTTTGCACTTCCTACAAGCCTGTGCTGGGCTACTCCATTACAAAGTACGGCCGAGATTAGTCTTGATTGTCGTGCTCTTAACAATAGCCATACCGTATAATACCTCGTCCACGACACGAACGGACGAATTCACAAACAAACGCAATTTGTGTGTTTCTATATTAAAAATGTTTTTATGTCCGTCAATTCGAATGCAATAATTTGTTCTAAAGTTTGTCGCCGACAGAACGCGCGGGAAGCGGCGTACATGATAAAGCGAATTATGATCGGGCGATGCTTTGCAGTAATTTTGTTGTTCCTTTAAATAGTGAGGCGTGGCGGCCTCGGCGGACTTTTTATTAGTTGTATCGGAAAATTAGATATAAGTTTTAATGACTCTATTCATTTGAACAAATTGTAGCATCCCGCGCATTGTCGCGGCCGCGAGCTCTACTCGCAGCTTTGTTGACCGTCAGCCGGCGACCTATGTTTTATAATTCGACTTTTACTTTTGTTAATTTTACAAAATGCTTTAATGCAGGCTGCGTTGAGCATAACAATAATAAAAAAGCAATAAATCTGATGTTTATGAATGTGCCCTGCTCGGCTGTCACGTAGCTCATCACGCTAGTCTAAGCTCATACTGCGCCTCACGCAGTTTTACCCCCGTATTTATAAACAAGTAAAAGTAATTACTTGAGAGACAATTTGTATGCCTTAATCAAGGAATTACTAGAAGTTATAACTACCAAAAGTTAGCATTTTCAGCCAAATAATATTGTTACGAAAGTAGAGTTCGGGATTTGGATAAAACACCGTTGACTTATAAGAAGATTTTATTAGGCGATGAACAGGTCGCAAACACTATCACAAAAGCCAAATCACAAGAATAAGACCGCGACAATATGACTATTAATGGTGACCAATTTCTTTCACTTAAGCACTAGGTATGAACACTTTAAGTTATGACTTTCTTAAGCAATAAGTAATTGTTTCTTTATAAATACGGGGGTTAGTCTCCGAACGAATCTAGGCTAAGTGCGAGCCGCGAGCCACCGCGTCGTGGACCCGCAGTTTGTGATGCTTCCACATGTTTATATTCTTCTCGTCAATATTACTTTACGTAATGTCTTTACATTTTGCCTTATTAATACTAACAGAACTGTTGTCTAAGTACTTTAGCACACCGAAATGTAATGATCGCCAAGCTTAGAATCGTAATAGTGAGCCTGGTGTTATTTGACTACGAATGTGTATTATAATTTTATTACAAAATATTAATTTTGCAAATCATTTTTCTATGTATGTGAACTTTTAATTACTTGACATGCTAAATGTGTAATGATATGTTTTTATAATGAATCTTTTAATTATTAAATTAATTATTAATTTAGGCGTTAACTGTTTTAGATGTTCTGTTGTGGATTACAGTTTTAAGTAACAGATGTGTCTGCCTCAGCGAAGCGAACCGCGCTAGCGTCCGTATGAGGCATCGTCCCGCCGCCGACAAACGAAAGGCGATTATTGCAAGCAACTAGAAACGAATTGTCTCCCAGCGGGAAGCGTGTCGCGTGCTGAACTAGTGGAGCGAGTCCTCGCCCCGGTGGGGACAGTCAGCGATCAACTATTGATATATTCTCGTTTCTCGTCCGAGGCAATAGCCGATAGTCAACCGCTTCCTCGCCGGCGGCGGGGCGCTGCCTCCCTCGCTACAGCTCCACGTCGCGCTCGCTCAGCTCGCTCAGCTGACGACCACTGCCATGTGCTAACAGCTAACCGCAACACTCAATAACACATGTCATGATGAATCAATACAAATTATTAAATTTATATAACAATATTTACGCCACCTGTGACCGTGCGAGTAGATACCCTTTCGCGATGCAAATGTTGGACACTTTTATAACTTAGAGCATATAGACCGATCTCGAGATGCTAAATCCCCTTTCCGATGCTGGGTCTGAATGCGAGAGCGCAGTCTAAGGTTCGACATTGCCGCAGGCGAAAGTTGTTACAATTTATGATCTTGGCACTTTTTAAAATATTATTTTGAAGTACATATTACAATTTTTTTTATGAATAAATACTGTGTTTGATTTTATGCCTTCCGAATACTTTACCAATACATTATTTTGATGATTTTACCATTTTGGCTCTGTACTTGACGGGGCTTTGTTCGCAAAATAGGAATACAAATCGAATATTCCATACACTTGGCACTTTATAATGGAATAAGTTAGCATGAGTAATTTATTTAACTAAAGTAAACATATAAAAAATAGAAACAGTCTTCTAAGACATACTTTTTATAAGTAACAATTTCAACTTATGAGGTTAAGAGGCGATATGACGTAGGCTCGCGAGATTTTGTTGAGGGGCGCGCGGGGGGTACTCCTCCGCTGACCGCGCAAACAGTATAGTACGACGAAAGTACTGCCGACATCGACGCACTGTACGAAAGTACTGGTCTTATTTTTTTTAATAAAAATATGTAGTTGGTACGTAGTAAATAAAATTATAAATGAATAGGCATTTATAGGAGAAAAAAATCTACCTTTTTTTACGCTTTTTGATCTATTTCTTTTTATTTGGGAAAGTTGTTCAGTAGTCCCTTTGATGCTGTCTATGAAATTTGGTGCACTTTCAGATGTACACCCTGTAAACATATCAATTACCACAACAATATAATATATTTCCCGAGACTACCCGGGACATATTTTTTAATAATTCCTCGGAATTCCCGGTAAATATTTTTTCAGTTCTACTGATATGGTTGATAATAAATAGTATCATTGACACTGATAAAAAGTTTGTTCCCCGTTTGAATGATGATTAAAACACAAAATTAAGGGTAAAAATGTAAATATAACTTAATATGAACTTTTGTTGCATTTTATTATAATTAATTAATTATATTACTCTCTAATTGGCGTATTCCGAACATGCCTAGGATCACACAGCTCAGACAGCAATATATTTTAGGTAAAATTCTTTGAATTTTGGCTCTATGTTTACTGCCCAGAAATAGTCATCTCTCTCGATACTCGACATACTCAATTTTTAAAGGCTCATATTTGCCTGACCACACAGCAAAAATGCATTGTTTCCTTTCAGAAATGTGTAATTGACCTTGTGTAAGTATGTACCAAGGATGTTTTCTGTTGATTATATGTATATATGTCGTAGGATTATTCGATAAACTGATTATCGCAAAAATTCTAGGGTTTCTGTGAAAACACGGATAATTAGACAATGGTGATTTCATATTTTTAATATTACTAAAAAAAATTAGGTTTTTTCAATAACGCGAGTCACTTTAGTAAGATTGCGATGAAAATCGTTGGTTATTTTGAAAAAAATTGCACTGATTAGCTGGTTTGAGCGCCCCAAAAAAACATCTTCTCTGATTGGTTGACTACTTGTCGCTTTAAATGTCGATTTATTGTCTTACGTTGTTTTGTTTTGGTTGTGTTTTGTCTGCGAGCCAGCAGTTTTGTTTAAAATATTTAATGTGTTTGATGAGGTTGTAGTTAGACTTGAAAAATAGTTATGTATAAGTGTATCTGTAAGTACAAAATGACAGATTGTGGCATGTAGATACTTGTACCTTATCTCTCATTACCTTCTCATCCCATTTTTAATTTTTTTATAATCGTATGTATTTTTTAATTTTCTTCTAAATTAAATTTCTGTTCAGAAACTTTTTGGTTTGCTCTCGTAATTTTTATATTCTAATTTTGAAATTCAAAATTGTTTGATCGTGCCTCGCCCATCTCGAGCGAGGACGTTAATCAGTTTACATTCAGCTTTCGGTAGACATTAAGTTTTCGATGACTCTGTTCTCGGCATTGAGAGACACTATTCTCGGATTGATAAACTACTTGAGGATTGTAAGACTACTCTCAGCAGCGTTGAAACGGCACCGTTCGGTGTTTCTGAACCCTGGTACGGTCACGTAGATCGCGCCGGGCCTCTTCCGTTCTGCGCAGCTAGACCCCGGCTTGGCCAGGCAGACCGCCGCGGGCCATCTGCACAACTGGATCCTAGCGTGATCGTTCGCCAGGCCATCTCTCCCCGATTATTGGACCCCTTAGAAAATTTAAGTTACGTATTTTTTTTTAAATTTTAGTTTTAATATATCAACTATATATAATCTTGTCTTGTGTTTTATTTCATTCTTAGGGAATAGTTACAGAGAGGTAGGTTCCCATTAACTTTCTCCCTTTCTGTATTTTCTTTTGTAGCGTAGCAGAACAGTATTCAAAGGTACCCCAGATTGTCTGCTACGTTATTATAAGATTTAAGTGAAATTAGTACTGAACGTTCATCAGAAACTAATTTTGAGGTAATGTACGATAAAAAAGATTCAACATAGAACTGAAGGATTCAACTCGGCGAATGTACTTCAAATACAACAACAGTATAGAAATGCAAAAACTACGACGTAATGAGTGTAGGTGAGAAAAAAAATATATTAAAAGAAAACATATTAACTCTCCTGTCATTTAAATACGTTCATCTGATAAGAACTATGACATTATTTAACAAGTACACTTATAACGCAATGAAATTTACTTTAACACTAAAGTAGGTACATACATGTAAGCTTATAAATTAAGCACCTATTTATAACAGAAGACTTATTATTATGTGATTTGTATTACAAGGTAACGTACCCGTACTTGCGTTCATATTATTACTAGGATAGCGTAAATAGTAAATTTTCCTGTGAATTACATTTACCCAACAAAAAGGTTAAATAAAAAGTAAAGTTCCTATGAATATGCATTGTCATTTCTTACCCTTTATAACTCTATGATAATACATCAAAACTACAGGGGAAAAGATAGGAACCAATCACAATAAGAGTTAGCCAGCGAGAAAAAATAAAGCCAATCAACGTTAAAAGAGTTCAGTGTTACTAAAGCGACTCGCGTTTTTGCAAATACCTAACTTTTTTTTAGCAAGATTGAAAAATATTATCACCATCGTCTCATTATCCGTGTTTTCGCAAAATCCCTAGAATTTTCGCGATAATTCGGTTTATCAAATAATCCTACGACATAATATGCATCATTTGGTCTTCTTCCAAAACTTTATTTTCTACTTTTCGATAGCATCGTTAAGAAACGTTTTGAATGCTGTTATAGACACTTTATTTCTACAATATTGTTCTTTCCTACAATCCCCTCTGGTGTTGCATCTAAAAAGGGCAATTTTTATCAATAAAAAGGCCGCAAGGCTCTTTTTTGATGCGATGCTGAGCGAAAAACTGCTTTAGTGCGTTAACTTCATTATCGATACCATGTTTAATGGACGACACGAGGCTATTAATATCTTTTTGTTTTCACGTGGCAATCCTTTTTTTTTTTCAGATAATTTACCTTTCAGCGGTCGCACCCTTGCGCCGAGTACAAGCAGTCGCGCGTGGTCTGCAATTCCGCAATTTTAAGTGTCTTGTTTGGGAAAAAAAAAGAATATTTAGACTTATTGTGTAGCTCATGATTTGAAACATGTCATAAATAATGTAAAATAAAGTAAACATAACTAATTTTTTCATTATTTTTTTATTTGTGATTAATTACGCAAAGGTCTATGAAAACTGGTAATATTTGTCCTTGGGTGAAAATCACCGTTATAAATCAACAAAAATAAAACAAAATTAAATTTTCTTTTTTACTTCTAGTAACTTTAAAAAAATATTATAATATAAAAATAGAAAATAATTACAAGTTACAAAAAGCATGAAATATTTACCCCGGTTTCGCTTTAATCGCTCTGGAACACAATCGGTCGCTCGCGGAATCTGAGACCGCAAACACAAAACTAAAATAAGAACGTTGCGGACTCAGAGACCGCGTGCGACCGCTGGAAGGTTAATTTATATTACTTAGTGTACATCCAAAGGTTTTGTTGTGGTCGTTAATACTTTGAATTTTTTCAAAAAACTATTTTTAATCTGCACTCCTTCTTTGGAATTTCCGGGAATAATATCATTTTCTAGGGTCATCGCGGGAATTCCCGGGATTCAGTAATATAATTTTCACAAGCTGAACAAAAAATGTACGTACAGATCGGTTCTAGGGTAAATGCCTTTTAATCTTTTGCATGGTTATTCGGACCACGAAAATAAACATATTTTTTAAAGAAACTTTTCTCGTAAATGAAAAAATAATTTTCGACTTCATAAACAAACCAAGCGAGCGCGTTGCAAATTTCGTATTAGAAAAACACGTAAAATTTCACAAGCAGTTTTATCGTTTACAACTTGGCAACTGGCACTTTCATACATTTCGATAAAAACACTAAGAAAAAAAAAATGATTGTAATAATTACAGTTTCAATTAATTCAGAATGTGTAGCCGACGTGTCTTTGAGCTGCAAATGCACTTGGTAATCGTTTCTAACCTATCTGTGTGGTGAACTATAATTTATTGTGGTACTAAATCTTATCTTATTGATAAAATTCAAAATTGTGTGTGTTAGTATGTTTGATTGAAGTTGAAGAAGTCGCGGGCGGAAAGAAGGTTGAAAGTATTGACACTGACATCGGAAAATTTTCTTTATATTGCGAACACTTCTTATGCCAATGCATTATATTTTTATTTCGATAATCCTTTTTCTTTTATTGTAAATTCTTTTTATTACCCATTATAATAATCCGCAAAACAAATATAGAATACAAGAGAAATAAATTTATTCAGTACCACAATATAATAAAATGTAAGCATCTCGTAAGCACGCGTGCCAGCAAGCGACACAAGTTCCCCTTACCACGGCCGAAACTACGAGTAGACTGAGACGGACTGCGAGCGGGGTGGGGAGGTGAGCCGCGGCTCAAGATACGAGTATGTTGGCTGTTTGTTGGTGCATTTTAGTTATTTCCTATTTATTCCAAAACTAAAAGCTAATTTGGAATATTAAAATCCTGTAGTCACACACTCAAAAACTGGTAACCTCACGTGCATGATTAAAGCGTTTACAGGGTTTCTTCTGAAAATATAGGGGTAACTTTGATATTTTTTTCTATAGAAAAAAATTCAGTCAATCGTGTTTCAGAAAAATAAATTCCCTAGTGCAAAACCTCAACTATATTTTACATAAAAAACGAAACTAATTGATTAAGCACTGCAGAAATATCGAGTTTTTCCACGTCAACATAATGAGAATTTCACGTCATATCGCCCCTTAACCAAAACAAATAGAAAAGCTGTATAATTTCGATTGATATTCACGAGAAAAAAGTTTCATTAAAATATAGAATAACAAACAAAACTTAAATATATATATATTTTTTTTTATACTTTATTTGATATTTTAGCAACTTAATTGCACTTATAATATCAGTATATAAACTTGAAAAATTTTGTCTCAGGCGGGACTCGAACCCGCATCTCCTCGCATGCCGGGCGGGCGCCATACCATTAGGCCACCGAGACACTGCGACACGGCGCGAATTTTTCAAGCATATTCTTACGCTGTGAGCCAGCGTTGCTTCATCAAATGTTAGGAGTTTGCACCCTTAACACCCGAAAGAAACATCTTTGCAGATGTTTGACAGTCAGTTAAGATGAAACAGCTATTTATATACTTTATTTGATATTTTAGCAACTTAATTGCACTTATAATATCAGTATATAAACTTGAAAAATTTTTGTCTCAGGCGGGACTCGAACCCGCATCTCCTCGCATGCCGGGCGGGCGCCATACCATTAGGCCACCGAGACACTGCGACACGGCGCGAATTTTTCAAGCATATTCTTACGCTGTGAGCCAGCGTTGCTTCATCAAATGTTAGGAGTTTGCACCCTTAACACCCGAAAGAAACATCTTTGCAGATGTTTGACAGTCAGTTAAGATGAAACAGCTATTTATATACTTTATTTGATATTTTAGCAACTTAATTGCACTTATAATATCAGTATATAAACTTGAAAAATTTTGTCTCAGGCGGGACTCAACCCGCATCTCCTCGCATGCCGGGCGCTGGCTCACAGCGTAAGAATATGCTTGAAAAATTCGCGCCGTGTCGCAGTGTCTCGGTGGCCTAATGGTATGGCGCCCGCCCGGCATGCGAGGAGATGCGGGTTCGAGTCCCGCCTGAGACAAAATTTTTCAAGTTTATATACTGAACTGAAATATAAATTGGTCTGTTAAAAATCGAAACTTGATAATTCAGTGGCCCCTCACTATTCGTAAACGAGTCACGACCCACCTGATTTATTTTCACAACTATCATGTCACCTAGAGGCAGTGGTAGCAATGAATCAAAGTTCACCCGCGGCGAGAAGTGCGTCTTCGCCCACGTGGTGGTCACGTTCGCGCTCGCTCTCGCGCTGGCGCTCGCCTACTGCGCGCACCTGTTCGCCGAGCAGCCGCCGCTGCCGCCGCCGCCGCCGCCGCCACCAGGTGTGCGAGAGACCTTAATTAAATAAACCTGACTTATAGCTAGCCCTCCGCACGAGGCCTGAACAGTCGTAAACCTGTGCCTAGCTAATGTTCATCAGGGGGCTTACCATCAGCTTATAGCAAGCCACTCAATTTCCAGACAGTTCAACAGTAGGGCTGCTTTTGCCCTGCTAAAAATCATACCATAACCGCTAAATAGCTGAACGACTTTAGCACCGCTAAACCAAAAGGTGAACTGCTAAGCTTGTCTATGGTCTGTTTGTCTGCAGATTGCACGAGACAGAGCTATACTGGTTCAGATAAATCTGTCTCTTTTTAGTTGAAAAAGTTCAAATACACAAATACAAGATTTATTCCAAATTACCGGTTTTTGAAAAACTTTATACTTATTGGATTTTAAAGAGAAAAAGTCGATCTAAATGTTGCTATTTTGCAGGAGATTACTCAAAATACTCAATTCTAGTAAAATTACCTTCCTGGCGATAGTAATTAATGTACAGTGTTGGGTTATTGAAAATGTGGATAGACATTTTAACGTGATCATGATTGGAACGGTTCTGCCTGCATTTTTGGCGGTAACATTCAAAAATTGAAGAAATATTCCATTTTCCCGGAGTAGTACGTACGTTCGACTATTTTATATTTACAGTTAAACATTGAGTTAAACCACATGAGTAAATATTTATTCATGTGGTTAAACCATATTTTCACAATGTCATACTTGTGTGTAAGTATTGAATAAAGTAAAGAGGAATTGTAAGTAATTTTATTAAAATATTAGTATAAAAAAGTAATCATCCATTGACTTTCAGTGAAAACCAACAAAAAAAAACGCCTAGTTTCTTACACCCAATTGTATAACCTTTGGGAATAACAGTTAATAAATCTTTAACAGCTGGAGACCACTCCAAGCGAATGGAAAGGGTGGCAGAAACTTTAATTCTGCGGGCGATGAAGTCATAAAATTAGGGTTTGAATGAAGTTTCTGGTTCAGTTACACTGTGTAGTAAAAGACTACTACTACTTTTTACATGGGTATTATAATAATCTGTTCTATTTTACTGACTGGGTAGACTAAATGCAAAAAATAAAACATAAAATAATTAATGATTCAAGGAGAGGAAAATTATATTACATATTAGGTATTCTCTACCAGTCGAGCATTTGGTTAAGTAGACATGTTTTGTAGAATTTTTGCAGTAAAAAAAACAAACACATGATTTCATATATGTAATATAATTACAAAAAAATATATTTCAAACACATATTAAAATAAAAAAGACATACTTAATATAACAGTACTTCAGTTTTAACCCTAAATTTAAAATCTAACAAAACAACCATAACTTTCTAGGTATATGTATTAACTGGTCGGCTACCGAAGTTGTGGAATCGAGCCATAAGACAATTTATTTGTGTCTGGAATTACAAGGGGTTAAAAAATACATCAATACATAAGCTTATTGGTGAACCTCTTCGTCTGTGAGATAAATTTGCTTGATCTGTGAGATAATTGATTAGCTGCATTGCAAAATGTTATGTAGGATTACAAATGCTTTTGCAATAAGGCTAGCTACCTGAGGTTGGTAATGAACCATTGAATAAGAGTCTGTAGAACACCTATAATTGATCACTATCTGTCATTAAGAGTTTTTACATGTCTCTGTATAGGTATAATAGGCTTCAGAAAAATCTAATTCTGCTTAAACAATTGTTGTCATCATAAATTTGAGCAGTGAATATCTAGAATCACCTACAATAAAAGGAAATATTCATTAATTTTATCATCTTTGTAAGACTGCTGCAAATGTGTTATATAAGAACTAAAACTTAGTTGTGTTTTACACCCAGGCAATATTTAAACAAACAAAATCAGCAACATATTCATAACACAAGGGTTTTAGGTGCTATAACCTGTAAAATATGTTTCTTTATCTTTTCTTTTTACTCAATTGAACGGAAAGGACATATCTTTAAAGTTAAACTAAAATGTGTATTGTATGTTTACCTAAAAGCCATACAGATGCTATAGTGCTCAGTTCATTCAAGTGAGACTACAAAGGATGATGAGACCATATTTTATTGTAAATTAAATGAATCATAGCCATCATTTACACTTATAATTTCCATGTATTTGTTACAAATCTGAAAAAAGTATTACACATAAATATTAGTAAGAAAGAAGAGTTATAAAATTTGAAAGTACAGTTTTTTCAATATATTCTATTGTATATACCTATTACATCACAAAACCATGCTAACAATTTTGTCGAAATTGTATTTTCATTTTGGTAAATGATGATATAAACATTTTATACAAAATACTAACTCAAAGACCTTCAGGTGTCTTTACACTGTAATTAGGTTCCTTAATCTATAATGAAACATGTAAATTTTCACAAAACTGCTGAAAAAAGTCTGAGAAACGCATAAAATATGTAACTTCTTCAAGATGGCTAGGATGACATTAGCTTCGCTCAAAAGGACGTTTACCTGCTGTCAAATTGAGTGTCATGATATGAAAAGATTGAAAAGTTCATAGTAAAAAAATGGTGAACGGTTTAGAAACGTCAACGTAAATTGGCCTGCCACAGGCCTGCTAAAAACGATGTCATAGTACAAAAGAGCAATGCAGTCCAATAGCAGTCCTGCTTTAAGAGCTAATGGTAAGGCCCCAGGGCAAATTATTATTGCGTTCATAATAAGGCACGGCGCAGACAAATTTTGAATTTAGCAGTCGTGAGTCCTAAACATACTAATCATTTTCTAGCGATAATATTTTGTAATGTGACTTGGTTTGATGTTCTAGTTGCGTGGCTTTAGGGTCGGCGTTTTTTTTACACCCTGTAAATTCAAGATTAATTTAGGAAAGAAAAAAAAATAGAATTTTACATAAAAGGTTAACAGCAACAATAGTTCAATGGAACACATAATAAAACCACCACAACCAAATAAAGACCCTCAAACATCGAGCAGTGCCACCGAGTCTGTGATGTCCACTTTTTAAGGGTCTCTCTCAGCATGTGCCAAGGTTAACTTTGAATTATGCACAAAAACTATCGCAGTACGTATCATAACTGGTTCTTCGATTTGTTGTTTGGAATTAAACTGTAAGAACAGAAATATTTATACGTTACCACAAGGTTTACACTAAAGCTTAAACACCCTTTTTTCAAATGTGCAATACTTACTTATTTTTTTTGGTTCTCCTGTGTATTCCTATAAAGTTTAACCGCTAAAAGAAAGTATTCAGGGTAGGTCAAGAACCTCAAGATTACAAGCACAATTAGTGTTCCCGTTGAGTATAAATACACATGAATGTATGTATGTTCAATCAACAATGCAAGTTCGAAGGTAGGTAGTCTATAATCAATTTTCATTGACACGTTGTCAGAGGCTGTTATAAAGCGGAATATTCTTACATAATCATATATTCTATTTACCGGTTCGATGGTAACCCTAGTTATGTGTAGTACACAAGCCTGGCGACGGCGCTCGCTACGTCGGCGGCGACCTCCCGCTCGCGGGCGCGGTGCGCGTGGCGGCGCGGCGCGCGTGCGGCGGCGTGCGTGTTCGCGCGCGCTGGGCCGCCGCGCCAGCGCACTGCGTCGCCGCACGCGATCACCCGCGGTTGGCTCACATGCTGGCCGCCTGGCGGATCTCCTACCACCTTCGAAACGATCTCTATTTCGGTGAGCGGACATTCCACAGCCACAGCGGAGACGACGTTCGTCCAATACTAGCACCACAAAACAGATAAGGTTTAGAAGTCAATCACATGTATGTTCTTCACTTTCCATACCTACCTACATTCGGCACTCGCACTCGCACTGGATCATCAACTTCTTATGCACAAAAAATTATCGTGGTAATTTCACTCGTATTTTGTTGAAAATGAGGATAAAACTAGTAATTATTATATACTCCTTTTGCACTTTTGTCACAGGCACGTATTTTCAGCGGATGGCACTGGCTCTACTGGTCTGAGATATCGTGTCCGTGAGCGGTGCGGTGATGTGTGCGTTTGCGTGCGTTGCTGGAGGCCGCTTTGTAGTTAGTATGCAGATTGACTTCTGTACCTATTTTGTGCTAATACCTTTTATCCCATCCTTTTCAACATCAACTTTCAGAGTCGGACATCGTTCGGGGTGTCGTACATTCACATTTCAACGGAATCGATTTCAGTAACAATATAGGATTGTTCGAGCAAGCGAAACCAGTTTTAGTAGATGACTACTATACATGTAAGGAATATCACTATTACTATAATTGATCGATCAAAACTTTTATACCTAATCAACATACTTACGTATTTCACCTTGAAGCTTGTTTATGTTGATTTCGATGTATGTAACCATGTGTTTCAGCAGTCAGTGCCGGCGCGCCCGCGCCCGCGGCCGTGGCGCTGTGGGAGGTCGATGACCCCGCAGGTAGGTCCTACGCTTCTGCTTCCTATGAGGAATGTTATCAATTTCAGAAAAAAATGTAGCTATGGTCATGGTGCCCACAATAAAACAAAATGAAAAGTATTAGCAGGTTTAATAAAAGACCAACATTTTCAAAATATACATCGTGCATTTTTTACTGCCTGACAAAGGAAGCCTACATTATGTAACTGTTATCTATGTAGGTATTTACTCGTCCGTCCGTTATGTATGTATAACATCTTGGTAGTGTTATTTGTTTTACCAATAGAAATTGTCTTAGAAAAATATAAATAATGATTCAGATTATTCACTTTGAAACACACTGTAGTCTGTAACGCACACGGACGTATTGTTTTGTTGCGGCCATTCCGTGTTCTGTGGTTGCGGCTGGGTCCCGACGAATGAACCATACACCAGCCGGCATGATCAGAACAATTCTAAAAAAATAAGAATCTAAGTCCATCTCCTGACTCGTCGGGATTAACTAAGTTTTTAATAAATTATTTATGATATTTTTTTATAACTAATTCCTACCTGACACAAAAACATTAGGACCTATAAGTTTCCATTTCGATCCAGCATTAACGTATTAATATAACAATATTTAATTTGACACTGTATGTACCTATAACAGGTGTGCCCATGAGACTTCCCGTGAATACCATGTCTTCGCAGAGTTGTCGACAAAATATGGATCCAGTCATCGAACTGAGAAGTTATGAATTTTGTGTGCATGCTAAGCAGAAAAACGTTACTATAGGTTCGTTGGCGCATATACTAGTTCCAATTTCTAAATACCTACCACTTGTGATTGAATGACGAGAGATCTGATGCTGTAAGTGGCCTACTGTTCCAGAGCACGGCGCGGCGGTCGTCTTCGGCTCGGACGTCAGAGGCTTCGTCGCTTGGGGAGATACCAGCGGACACTTACCTCTTGTCATACTTGATATTGGGTTTTACAGAACTTGGATCGAAAATATAGTCAACATAAACCAATAACCCGGCTCACGATTGAAGCTTTATGAAAATTTCAGACACTGATACGGTTTTTACCTTTTCGTACTTATCAGTCATAGTAACAACAACTAATAACAAATAATTTCGACTCAATATCTCAAAAAAATAAGTCTCACCATACTGTGTTTGTATATTCCTTTATTTATAAAAATTACGTGTCACGTTGTTTGTCCGCGATGGACTCCTAAACCACTTAACCGATTTTAATCAAATTTTCACACCGTCTGCATTTTGATCCAACTTGAAAGATAGGATAGCTTCCATCTCAATTTATAGTCGCAATATTATTTTATTGCAAATTTTCTGTGTAACTTGGTAAGGTAAACGCCATATTTGATGCCAATGACATTGTGCGATGTCTTACGTCAAAATCCAATCATATTATTATGAGGCGATATAAAGTTCGCGGGGTGAGCTAGTTCCTTTATAAAAAACAAAGTAGCGTTCATGTTAGTTAGGTAGGTACCTACCTAAGTACACCATTTAACTCAGGAACGATCAACAATGTTTAAGATTTTTGTGTTTTTGGATTCGTCTTCGTTCGAAGAATAAAAAATATGTTATCATCAGTAAAAAATCGGCCAAATGCGAGTCGGATTCGCGCACGAAGGGTTCCGTACCATCAAAGAAAATAAGTACCATTGACTAGGTACAAACAACAGTAGTTACCTACATTAATTTAGTTAATGTAGTTGCTACCTGTTACCACTTATAGATATCGAGCAAAAATAGGCAAAAATGGCGTTTTTGTTTAAAACATTTATTTTATTGTGTTTTAGTATTTGTTGTTATTGCAGTAACAGAAATACATAATTTGTGAAAATTTCAACCGTCTAGCCATCGCGGCTCTTGAGATTCAGCCTGGTGACAGAGCGACGGACAGACAGACAGACAGCGAAGTCTTAATAATAGGGTCCCGTTTTGACCTTTTGAGTACGGAACCCTAAAAAACAACGTCTACTGGGTCAGCTAGTAAAATAATAAAAACTGATTTGTAGGTACTGATCCTTTTTATGTATTTTTTTTTTGTTAAGGGAGTTCGAGTGTCAGCACCAGTAAGTAAAGAAACTGTTAATTTTGCTATTTTTCTTACTAATTGCATAAGAACGTAAATAAATGTCATCTACTTTTTAAATACTTAAAAAGAATACCTACTTAATAATTGATCGTCTCTCTGTCTCTTCTCTGTTATGCTATCAAGCTTAAGAGGAAACACTACGGGCGAGAGAATTGAAAAATAGGTAAGTATTTGTAAAATCTATTGTTGTCGCGCAGTGCCAAACGCCTTCACCGCAGAGTGTGATAGAGACAACTGCTTCTTGGACCGAAAATACCCACTAAAAGCACACCAAATCAACGTTTCGTAGTCCTCCGATTACATTTCCAAAACTAGACCGATTAAATACTTCTTCATTAAAAATTAAAGAAAGGCTTTGGCCGTGTTTGTGTGTTTTCCTTTTTTTCAAAAATTTAGTAAAATTTGTTTTCTGGATGTTTGAACACAGCGGAACATCTGGCGAATTTTTTAGATTTTTGAGTGCTCATATCTTTTTTATTAGTTAATTTATGAAAAAATAGAAAACATAGAAACATGCTAATAGTGACCATAGATTTTTGTAATAAAAATTATTGCTTTAATGGCTTTATCCAGGGAGGAAACAGGGGACTACGTTTGTATGGAAAAACGGCCCTTGTGTTTCGGCCCTTAAGCCACTGAACTGATTTTGAAGAAAATTGGTATTAACACTCCGGGACGGTCACCAACCGCGCCAGTTGACGTGATAACAATAAAACTTCTATTGTGTCCCGGAATTGCTTAGGTTGTGCACAGGTTTCCGCCCGCACTAGTGTAGTGTATACGTATGTACACGCGGGCAGAGCCGCGGGACTTACGTCACTTGTAAGTATGTATATGACGACGCACAACTGCTCTAGTGGTTTAAATACCGGGCCAAAGATCTCTTGGTCCTGGCTTCGGTCCCCGGGACGGACAAGAAAACATTCGAATTTTCGAACATTGCTCTGGTTTGTGATGATCAGGATCACCAACCCGCATTTAACAAGCGTGGTGAATGGTGATCATGTCTGTACCCATTATTGCTACGGTAACTTGAATTCAATGAGGAGGCTTTGCCCTGCAGTGGGAATGACTACCGTTATTTTATGTTCCTAGGTAACTTTATAACTATCAGTGCTAAATAGAGTTTGTGACTTAGAAAAAGAAGATTATTAATGGGAAAATGTTTAGCAAATTTCGTTGAAAATGTTTGACCTTGGTATGACCTATACCTAATAACGTGTCTAATAAAACAATGCGTTCAGGATGCTTTTTTTTCAACCTGCCACGCCATTGTAGTGCATCCCTTATGTTTGCAGTGGCGAATGTCGATTGTTTTAATACACAATCCTCGGAAAGCGATGCATGTCATTCTGGTTACGAGTGCGTGGTAGCGCCTGTCGCCCAATATTTAGATTTGAGAGACAAAGAGCTCTTGTCTATAAATATAAATAAGTAAGTATATATGTTTTTAAATTAAGTTTTTTTTTTTATTTCATTAATCTTAATTATTTTTAAGTACCTATATATATGGATTCCTATCTGAAATAAATAAGTTGAAATTAAATTGAAAATAAAGTCGTTAATTACGAAAAACTGCTAGGAACTGTAAAACATTATAATATTAAATAAAATATGCAGAGTTTGTACTAAAACTGCTGTAATAATAAGTAAATAACCTACACTGCTAAAAAATAAAGTAATGCAATAATAACCAAAAAAATTATGTAGGTAGGTAGGTACCTAAGTAATTGGAAACAATAAAAAAATAAGGTGTAGCCTGCTCGGAGACTCCGGGTTCGATTCTTGGATGGAATGTAGAAAATAATATTTTCTCGGGTGTATAAGTCTATCATAGTAAGTTCTGTTCCGTGGTAAGTACCTACGAGGGGCACTCAATAATTACTTAGCCTCCCCAATGGCGTTGTTATTACAAAAGAGTTTTACTATCGTGCAGTAAATACTTTTTAATACAGTTGCTCAAAAAGTGGCGTACCTATTGCAAGAACGTATAGCGTTCGGAATGTAGGCTATTACATACTCGAGCTTTTTCTTTACCTTTTCCGAACCTAGAAGTTTTTAAGGTTCATGCAAATATTTCTAAAAAGAAGCTACTAATTTGTTTCAATTTCAGATTTAATGATTTGATTCAATGAGTTAGGTTTCATTTCATTTCATCTCATTAAATTTCATTTTCATTTCATATCAATAAAAAAATTCTACTGAAGTCTTGGTTGTATGGGCATAGTTCCCTTTGCCTACCCAGAATGGGTGAAGAAAAAAATATATCTGCTTTTTTGGCGGGAGTTCGTGAGATACGTTTGGAGTCCGTTTATTTTATCGATTTTTTGTTGTTTATAGTGATTTTTGGGTCATAAAAGTGGTGTTATTTTGCGAAACAATGTGTCGTGCGAGTGAACAATATACAGTTCGGTGAAATAACATGGTGTATGGGTCGTAACCAAGAAAAGTGGACCGTGAATTTTGCGCGGGAACGCAAACAGTTCACCTCTTTCTTGGGGACTTCTCTACATTCCTTCAATCTTTCGACTGTCTCCAAAAACTCCATCGAAGCATTAAAACGTCTAACATCAACGTTTTAATCCAAAATTAAAGACAATATTACTAAAGAATTGGCTGTATGGACAAGTATCCGAGGCTGTTAAACTTACTAAAAATAAAAAAAAGTAATTTCTTTGAGGAGTTTTGCGCGGGAAACGAGAAGAGAAAGATGGACTTTGTTTCATAATTTTGTGAAATTATACTCAGTGATAAAGTGGTGGCATTGTTATAATAATGTGTCAGTGAGTAGGATAAATCAAATAAAAGTGAGAAACAAGGAAAGGCGCTCCTATTCTACTCTGATCCAAGTTCTCGCGTAGAACTCCTGTAATAATTGAAATGTATAAACCACCCATACATTTCAATGAGTTAGGTTAATTTAGGTTTAGGCTAGGTTAGGCTATTATGTGTAAGTAAGTATTTATGATATCGTATGTATTTTAAATTGACATTATAACTAAAGACTAGGCTGGATGGACTCGTCCGAAGTCGTAAAATTTTTTTATAGGAAAAAAAACGAGATAGAGCTATACTAGTTCAGATAAATCTGTCTCTTTTTAGTTGAGCACGTTCAAATACACAAATACACTTTCAAATACATGATTTATTCCAAATTACCGGTTATTTAATGGACTTTAAAGTGTAAAAGTCGATCTAAATGTTGCTATTTTGCAGGAAATGGGTTAAAATACTAAATTCTATTGAAATTACCTTCTTGGTGATAGTACTTAATGTACAGTGTTGGGTTATTGAAAATGTGGAAAATCATTTTAACGTGACCATGATTGGAACGATTTTGTCTGCATTTTTGGCGGTAACATTCAAAAATTGAATAAATATTATTTTATGAGTTATTTAATTCGGGGTTTATACCATATACCTTATTTATTATGAGTTTCCGATATTTCGGCATGGTGATGGTATAAACCCCGAATTAAATAACTCTAGTGATAGTGACCATGAAAGTTTAAATCAGTATATTATTTTATGGTTTGCTACCATTTTCCCAGAGTAGTACGTACGTTCTAAGATCATAAGAGGTCGAGTTTAAATATGTCCGAATTCATAAGGCATACTTTTAATATGGCAGAATTTAAATTGGCATATTTACATAAGGCAAAAAGTAAGTGTTTGACGACGCGTCTATTTCCGTCCTCGATACAAACACGACTAAGACTGAAGCTACTGTTAAATGCGGGGGTGGTGCCTTAGGGCACGGTGTTTTTGAAGAAAATAGGAGCAGGGCCTCTGAAGTTAAAGGTTAAGAAACTAAAAAAAAACCTTTTTTTTCAAGACAAACCACACTAGTCCAATTCTTATTATTAAGTTAGGCCTATAGAAAAGTTCATAATAAAACACAGGTAAAATAAAAAAAAATGTTTATAGAAAGCTATACAATTCGATCCCTGTCTGTTTAAATTCATTTCAATTAATCCTAACGGTAATCCGAACGATCGAGTTCACAAGCTCTCATTCCATTCGTGAATATATTAATTATTATAAACAAGTTCAGTCAGAGTAACACGTAACATCGGCGATCACAACAGTCGACGGAGGTCAGACGTAGACCTCGCCGCGCTTGGAGCCGGGCGAGGCGGGGGCGGCGGCGGCGGCGGCGGCGGCGGCGGTCGAGGCGGGCTCGTCCGGCGGCAGCTCGGTGAGCGTGGCGCCCCCCGCTCCCCCCGCTCCGGCCGCGCCCCCCGCTCCCGCCAGCGCCGCCAGCTGCGCCGCGCCCAGCCCGCCCAGCGGCGCCAGCACCGCCTGCGCGAGCGCCGCGGTGCCGGGCGCGCCGGCGTGCAGCGTGTTGTTCACCGAGCCGCCGTCCAGCTCCTGGATGGGCGACAGCACCAGCGCGCCCAGCACCGGCACCTCGCTCTGGTAGCCCTGCGCCATGATCACGCCCATGTTCTGCATGCCCATCGCGAGCCGGCTCTCGCGGTCCATCACCTCCTTGGTGACGTCGGGCGTGGGGATGCGCGGCCGGTTGCGCAGCGTGATCGGGATCGCCGACCCGTTGCTCTTCGGTCCGCCTGCGAAACGATCGATTACAACTATTATTTGTTTATTTAAACCTTAAGTCGACAAGTATACCTACTTAAAATTTAAAAATACAATGTGTTCAGAGTAACCTAAGTGCCCGAACTAGGATTTCCTGTATTTCAGGCATAGTCTAAAAGTTAAAAACAAACGTCTAATCAAGTGCTCAACTAGGTAGTCCTTATTATAGTAAATCAAAATAATTAAATTAATTAACTATGTAACTACATTTAAATAAAATTAAGTGTAACAAAAATTATTATTTACGAAAAGCTAAATATAACCAAGGTCAACCAAGGTCACTAAGTATATGACGCATAAGCATTTTTTTTATCGCTCGGAATCCCAATATTTGGTAGCATGAGCATATTATAACTATTGTGTATGTGAGATTGTAAATATTATAATGTTGTGGTAGAAGGGCAAATAAAGAAAGATGTAAATTAGGTTTATAACGACTTAGCCGATTTAAATGAATGAGACATTAATCGATTCCTTATTATAAGTCCGGGTAACATAGTGTAGCTAGCTATTCGCACAGTAAGAGCTACTCGTACCAATCCGTCCTGTTTCTGTGACGTAAAGAAATAGCTCTTTTCAGAGCTGCATCTTGTTTCTATTCGAATTGACGTAAAGTGTGTTTGTGTTTTATTTACTGTGAGAATAGCTAGCGTACAATAGGCTACCTCTTGTTAAAAACAAGCTACATGGCGAAGGCTACGGCAATATATTGGGTTCCTTAAAAAAATGCAGGCTTCACAGTTTAAAAAACCCGTGTAACCCGACTACGAAAAAGTAAGAAACAAGTCGAGTAGGTATCGTATCGATCATTATCGATGTATTATGCAGTTGCCTCCCGCAGCATAGAGAGCTGGCAAATCCTATTGCTTCAGACGATCGATTTAGTCTTAAGCTGAGTTCAGTCTTTACAGCACCCACAACACGCAAACCCAAGTCATTTGCTACGATGATAGCTCGTAGTCGGGTTAGAGTGCAAGAGGTTAAAAGGCAATAAGGACGCACCGTGGCGCGAGTTCTGCCGCAGCTGCGAGCGGCCGGACTTGCGGCCCACGAGCCGCTCGTACAGCGACATCTTGTGGGCGTGGGCGGCGTGGGCCCCGTGGGCCACGTGGGCCGCGTGCGGCGGCTGCCCGGCCTCGGGGCTGGAGTACACCACCGAGTTGTGCCGGTTGCGGCCGAACAGCCCTCCCGACGAGTACGCCGTGGACGCGGACCGAACCGACCCCATTCTTGATATCTGTCTCTGAAACCAGTTTTTTCGTCGTTCTACCAATGGTGTATCTACACTCTCCTGAAAGCACGGGAAAAGGTTAGTCGTTAGGTTATTTTGTTCGGAAGGTTTCCTGTAATTAGTGAGTTAATTATATAAACACATGCCGTCATGTATCGGGCTTGACAAATGTACACACGGCGGCACATCAGACTATACATGTTGACCTTGAGACCGCCTTTATACCCTACGTAATAAAAGCTGTTATCGCAGTTCAACTGTTTAACTTGATGTGCTGTCGAGTGTACATACACGTAGGAGCGCTCGTTACTAGTTTACAAAGTGATTCAAGTGAGTCAATATAAACATTATGGTGATAGATATAAACAGCTTGAAAGGAAGAAAAAACGGTTATATGATTGTATACGCAATGAGTTTATAATAATATAATGAAAAAAATAGCATTATATCATGTTTTTAAGTACGATTGGCTTTAATTTCATAAAGATATTTATGTGACTCCCTGACGTTTGCGTGAATCTGTTTGGTACGCTGCAGGAAGGCAGCGGTAGCGCGTCTCCTCATAGTATATAAGCCATGCTTTAGATGTCAGTTAGACGAATATTAATCACAGCGGTGCGCACTAAAACGACATTACATGGCGACCCTGCCAAAATAGGCCGACATCACAATGTATTGAATGGTAAAAATAAAAATAAAAGATAAATCATAAAATTTACAGATACAGATCGAAGCCATACTACGAGACAGGAAGCCTGTAAATATGGATCTATCTAGTTTATATGGTACACTAGGAAATTTAATTGCAATTATAATATTAGTAGTAGTAAGCTTGATGGTATAGCGCCGCGCCCGGTATGCATGGAGATGCGAATCGATTCCCGCCTGAGACATGATTTTTCAAGTTTAATGTGGATGTGTTTCTGTGACATACTTTAAGATATTGGCGTAAGAGTAAAAGAGACAGATAGAATCTAATTTTCATTATTATTTAAATTTAAGGCTCTCGCAGACTACCAGGGTCGCCCTAAGCTGCCACGCTTAATGCTGTGCGGGAGTCCTTTTCGTCATTATCTATTTGTTAATTTTTACTGTTTTTGACGTGACAACGTTTTAAATTAGGTTGCGGCTGGGAGTCACTTATGAAAAAGTGTAACGCTCGGTAACGTTACGATGAGTCACCGAACGAGAGAGAGGCCCGCCGAATGCCTTGCGTCTCTCTCCCACTCAACTATGATCGGTCTGCCGCGCGCGCAGCACTAGAGAATTAGGCGCATTGAATCGGCGCATGCTTGTGTCTCTGTCTTTGTCTTTCTCGAACGTTCTTGGCGTTGGAAAAACAAGAAAGCGTCATAATACAAGTTCACACGTGTGGTTAAAGTATCGTCAGCTGTGTCTGTAGTGAAAAGACGTTGTCACGTAAAATCTTCGCCCGTAAAACCGACTTTGCAGGCAACCATTTTTTTTGTGTTCTACAAGCACTTGTAAATATGTTTTCTTTCTTTCTTTTTTCCAAATATACGGACATAATGTATATGCGGTACTAACGTAGTCGGCGTAGGTGTCGTCGTGGCTCTTGCGCGGCGCGTGCACGTTGGCGTAGAGCGCGTCCTCGGCCTTGACCTTGTAGTGGTCGGCGGAGCAGGCGGGCTCGTGCCGGCGGTAGTGCTCGCTGGCCACGGTGTACGGCAGCTCCTTGGGCACCACCTCCTCCCAGTACTGGTCCTTCAGCAGCTCCGGGTGCTCCTCGTGCATCTCGTCGACGATCATGTACGCCGCCTGTGCATTGAGCAAGATCGGATCAAATGTTTTATTTCTAAAACGGTGGTACACATGATCTACAAAATGTATATGTAATACTTCTGCCAATAGTGACGTAGAAATATTTGTTGACACATAAGCAGGGCCCCAATGGGGGCTATCGCTAGTGAATTTGCCACTAGAGGCGCTAGTGTCGCGTGAGGTCCAATATCATTCGCTTTGTACTGGTTTTAGCGGAATTTGTTGCATAAATTATAACTTCTTTAATTTACCTGCTGGAAAGTGATCTCCTTCGTAAAATATCGCAAATATGGATTATTTGGCGATTAATGTAAACGCTTTAAAAGCGGAATTAAGAAAAAGCGCAAAAATAGGCGGCCTCAAGAGCAACTATTTCAGAAGTTAGTTTGTTGATATCAAGATAAGTAGGGGATTATTGGGCATTCTAAAACAGTTTTTTCACATCATCGATCTCACTATCGTTCGATCAATAATGTTAAAAAAACTTTTTTAGAATCCCCAATAATCCCTACGCATAAGCGTATTATGGCGATAAATACGTAAATCTCACTGCCGATCAAGACCTCACTCTGTGCGATAGATTGCTCAATAAAACAAATGAAAGTAGATCGCGCTTGCAGTAGGTAAATGCATTTGATCATGTTTTGAGCTACACTTTTTAATCATCGACGCGAGAATACTGTAATCAGTTCGTTAAAACCCACTATTCACGACGGTCAAGTTAAAAAATCTGTTATGAAATTTCTAAAACAAAAAGATTCACTTAAATTAGAATGCATCTGTCCTACGACATTGAACGAGGCTAAGCGTCATGGGAATTTATTGCCAAACACTATACGCAGTATTGTGTGTGGTCCATCAAACTGTGGAAAGACCAATTTGGTTATCAGTCTTTTGTTACATAAGGATGGACCACGTTTTCGTAACCTTTATGTTTACTCTAAGTCTTTATACCAACCTAAGTACGTATTCTTAGAAAAAGTATTGGAGAAGGTTGCAGGCACATCTTATAACAAGTATAATCATAATACTGAAATTTTATCTCCACATGAAGCGTTGCCTGACTCAATTATCATATTTGACGATGTTGCTTGTGAAAACCAAAACAATATACGTAGTTATTTCGCCATGGGTCGACATAAAAATATTGATTGTTTTTATATGAATCAAACTTATACTAAAATACCCAAGCAACTAGTAAGAGATAATGCTAATCTTATTATATTGTTTAAGCAAGACGATATAAATCTAAGACATGCTTACGATGAACATGTTGGGTCTGATATGACATGGCCACAGTTTCGTGAAATGTGTTCAACTGTATGGAGTAAACCTTACAGTTATGTGGTTATCAATAAGGATTGTGAACGTAACAAAGGCTGTTATCGAATGAACTTTGATACATTCATAGTAATGGACTAACTAAACCCTTTATAAAGCTGATAAGTTACTAACCATTCAGTTTTATTAGACAAGTCAAACAGAGTGGAATTCTCAACAATGGAACGGAACCTCAAAGAACAAATTGTAAAATCTGCTGCAGCTGTAAAAAGAAAGGTAGAAATGATTAAAGACGTAAAAAATACAAATGAAATGACTTTGGATACAATATTTAAACCTATCGTTAACCCACTGACATTGTTGACAAACCAAACTGATAATAAACGTGTTACAAATAAAGAATCGGAACAAAACCCTAAAACTGAACCTAAAAGAACTAAATACGACGAAAGCGAAGCATTAAGTACTTCTACTGAAGATTTTGAAGAATCTGGTGATGATGAAATCAACTCGGATACTAATGTTTACAAAACATCTAACAAAACCCTGACCACGTCGCCCTCGGTGGATCACGATGTCCATGAAAACTCATTTAAATCTCTTCAATCTTCACCAAGTATAAACAACGACTCTTTAACATGGTCGGTCTCATCTGAAGTGATGAAAGATGTACCTTATGGTGTTAGAAATGAACGAGGGAAACTTTGGCTCGGCAAAACCCGTGTTCATGATGATGACCACATCCTGAAAATTGGAAATCGTAGTTTGAAAAAAACTCTAGGCTTAAAAGAATTATTGTATAAAAAGGTACCTAATTTAGATATTATTACAGAAGAAGACTTACAAAATTTTAAATTGTTACTTACGGATACTAATGCACATAAACGTAGTTATGATCCATCCAAACCAATAAACAGTAACAAAGGATTTAAATATATGAATATTATTAAACCTTTGTTTAAGTTTACAAGACATCATACAAGTAGCTTAGAAAGTCTTCCAAGAGGAGAAGGTATCGATGTTTTAAAAGAAGTTAAGAAAGACACTGATTTAGTCTACTGGAACGATCCAAACGAGTTAGTGGAACGATTAAAACTACTACTTGGATCCTGGGCAGCTGGTAACACCGGGGTACACAATGAAATTTATGCAATAATCGAAGAAATGCAAGAAGCTGGTATTATAAAAGACAAAAAATATATAAAGCTTCCATCAGGAGGATTAGGCAGTATCATTTCACTACAGAAACAGAGAAGACGGCAATGAATATAGATAAATTTGGGCATCACGTTCATAAGCGTTTACGATTGTCTGAATTCACAGATATTCTTACAAATACATTAGTAAGAACAGATGCAGGCGATTTTGATTTAAAATCATCAAGATTAAAAGGATCACAATCTCCAGAGAAAGACGATGAGGCTGTGAATAAAGAATACGTAGATAAATGTGTTCAAGAACTAAAGAATGAAATGAAAACAATTCAAAGTAATATCAAAAAATACCTCAACAATTTAGAAAAATTAACTACTATCAATCTGAGTACATTGTATTACACTAAAAAGGACATCGATCTCATGATTGCAGCGAAACCTTTCAAAAATGAGTAAACAAGACATCGTAAACGAGCTTCACAAAGCAGCGAGAAGAAATTTCTCTCGTAGGCATACTATTATAAAAGGAATAGATGATTTATGGCAAGCGGACCTAATGGATTTTCAAAAATACTCATCATTTAATAAAGGATATAAATATGTTTTAGTTGTAATTGATGCTTTATCAAAATACTTATGGGTTAGACCATTGAAGTCAAAATCCAAACAGAGTGTCACAAATGCAATGCACAATATATTAATAGAATCAGCACGAAAGCCTAAACATTTGCAAACTGATTTGGGTACAGAGTTTTATAACGATTCTTTTAAACAGTTAACAAACAATTATAACATAAATCATTATTCAACGTACTCGGTTAAAAAAGCAGCTATTGTGGAACGAGTAATAAGAACGATAAAATCTCTGCTCTACAAATTATTTAGTTTATGCGGTCGATATCAATGGTTTAGAAATAATTTAGATACCGTTGTACAGCAGTATAACAACACTTTGCATCGTATTACAAAATTCAAACCAATAAATGTTAATAGTTCTAATGAGACTGTTGTCAAATCTAATATTATTAAAAGCCAAAAGCAAAAAACGCGTCAACGAACAACATTTCAAGTTGACGATTTTGTTCGTATAAGTAAATACAAAGGAGATTTTTATAAGGGTTATACACCCAATTGGTCTACCGAAATTTTCCGTATCATAAAAGTCAATCAAACAATTCCTGAAACGTACCAAATTGAAGATAAACACAATCAAATTATTCTTGGTTCTTTTTACGGATATGAATTACAAAAAACTAAATTGCCAGACCTTTATCTTATTGAGAAAGTTATAAAGAGAAAAGGAAACAAACTTTTTGTAAAATGGTTGGGTTTAAGTGATAAGGAAAATAGTTGGGTTGACAAAAGCAAATTAGTGGTGTAGGTATATAAGTAGCACATTATTAACCTCTAAAACTCACTTTATGATTATCGATGAAGGAAGGCAGTGGTATAATTAATAGCTTGATAGATCATTTACCGTTTGAGTTACATTTACCTGGGTACCAATTTTGTGGTCCTGGTACAAAACTTCAGAAACGATTACTTCAAGGTGAACGAGGGATAAACAAATTGGATGAAGCTTGTATGCATCACGATATTGCTTACTTGAATAAAGATTCTGGTGCTCGACATAAGGCTGACTTAGAACTGTTAAATATGGCTAAGAGAAGGCTTAAATCAAAAGATGTTGGGAAAGGGGAAAAAATTGCTTCATGGATAGTTAAAAATGCGATGAAAGCGAAAATCAGAGCAGGTCATGGCATAACAACATTTAAGAAAGCAATAAAGAAAATAAAATCAGGACTAAAAAAAATTAAATCCAAAGATAACCACTCTGCTATAAAATATGCCTATGCAGCTGCAAAGAAACTTTTTGGTGATAAAAAGGGAATACGTATACCTCGATTTATTCCTCTTCCAAAATGTGGAGGACTTTTACCACTTATTCCCATTTTTGCGGGGTTATCAGCTTTAGGTTCTCTTGCTGGAGGAGCGGCAGGTATAGCAAAAGCTGTTAATGATTCTAAAGCCGCACAAAAGAGTCTTCAGGAATCTGAAAGACACAACAGAATGATGGAAGCGGTGGCTCTTGGAAAAGGGTTATATATTAAACCTCATAAAAAAGGGACAGGTTTATATCTGAATCCCTCAAAAAACTAATTCAGCGGCTACCTAGACGTGCGCTCACTAATTTGGATATATTAGAACATGCCAGTAACATTCCATTCTTTCGTGGTGTATTCATGAGAGATACATTACCTTCGAAACCTAAAAAGATGGAATGTGCAATCATGAATTTGGACAGTAACAAAAATCCTGGTACGCATTGGGTAGCCTTTGTAAAGCAAAATAATTACGTGGAATATTATGACAGTTTCGGTAATTTAAAACCACCGCTGGAATTAGTCAAGTATTTGCGTAAAATACCTATATACTATAATTATGTACGACATCAAGCCTTTGGTACTGTAAACTGTGGTCATTTGTGTCTAAAATTTTTAAGGAATTATTGGAAAAAGCATTTATAAAATGAAAATAATTAATAAAATTGTCAGTATAATGATGTCTTTCACTGTGTCTATAACCGGGAGAGGAGCCTCCCTAACAACAAATTATTCACCAACGTTAGAACTTCGAGGAGACTATGAATGTGGTCTTCTATATTTTTCAACCTTTAATTCCATTCCTAACATTGATGAAAGAAACAACAAGTTCTATTATGGTGAAAATGAAATCATCGAAATTCCTGAAGGGTCTTATGAGCTTCAGGATATTTGTGACTTTTTAAAAAATAGCATCAAGAACACTGTATTGAAATTAAACTGCAATAATAACACATTGAAAACAAATATTTATTGTTCCAAAGACATTCATTTCGAAAAAAGTGACTCACTTGGTAAAATTTTAGGTTTTGGAATGGAAACAATAAATGCAAATATAAGTACCGAATCGCAGTATCCTGTAAGCATTCTATCTACAACCATAGTGCGGATCGAATGCGATGTAATTAGTGGTTCATTTGTAAACGGGAAGGCAAGCCATATAATTTATGAATTCGTGCCTAATGTACCACCTGGTTATCGAATAATTGAAATACCTAAAAATTTAATTTATTTTCCTGTTAACCAAAGTTCTATAAGCGCTATTAATATAAGGCTGTTGGACGCTGAAAACAAAGAGATAAACTTACGAGGAGAAGAAGTACAACTGTATTTACATTTCAGAAAAATATGATTAATTTCAATAAAAGCCCTTCTTCATCATGTACTCTGCTCAGTTCTAACAGAACATTGAACAAAGACAGATCGCTTCAGCTTAAAAAGAAGCTAACTAAGACCAATAAAGAATTTCTTAAGATAATTGGTTTAATAAAATGAATATTTTAAATATTTCTCAACAAACATCACATGATAACAGCATTGAAAGTTTCGAGTATCATTCATACAAACCATACGTAACAAGTTTTAACAAGAATGATGAAATACGAATACCTATCAACCAACAAGACCTGTACGTGCTACCTTCACTTAGTAGTTTATATATCGAAGGCAAAGTAAATGTGTTTAACAGCACCACTAAAGAAAAAATATCCAATGTACATTTCGTTAATAATCCAGCACTATTTCTTTTTCAAGATATTAGATATGAACTGAATGGAGTAGAAATAGATAAAACTAAGAATGCAGGTATTACTACAACAATGAAATCTTACCTATCCTTAAATGAAAATGAATCCAAATGTGCTCGAGTTTGGGGTTGGTCAACCGCAGGAACAAAGAATGTTAGTGGTGGAACATTTTCCGCGTCCATTCCGTTAAACAAGATATTGGGATTTGCAGAAGATTATGAAAAAATAATTATCAACTGTAAACACGAGCTAGTGTTATTAAGAAGTAATACAAATCTTAATGCAATCAAGTTAAATGCAGGCGAAATCGTAGAGGATATTATAATCAATAAAATCATTTGGCGAGTCCCACACATTAAAGTATCAGATAGAGAAAGAATTAACCTATTAAAACATTTAGAGAAAGATCGAGCTATTCCATTAGCGTTTCGTAATTGGGATCTGTACGAATACCCTTTATTACCTAAAACACGTAAACATACTTGGTCTATAAAAACGTCATCACAAATAGAAAAACCACGATTTGTTGTCATTGGCTTACAAACCAACCGCAAGCATAACGCTGCATTGTCAATGGCAGAGTTTGATCATTGTCACGTACGAGATATAAGAGTCTTTTTAAATTCATCATACTATCCGTATGAAGGACTAAATGTCAGTTTTTCAGAAGACAAATTTACTTTATTATACGAACAGTATGCAAGATTTCAACAGTCGTATCACGGACGTCGACCAGAGCCATTGATGAGTTTAAAAGAATTCAAAGACGTTGCTCCTTTATTTGTTATCGACTGTTCACGACAGCACGAAACTTTAAAGGGATCGATCGATGTTAGAGTTGAAATCGAAACAGATCAAGCAATTCCAGATCAGACAGCTGCTTATTGCTTGATTTTAAACGATTGTATATTTGAGTACAAGCCTTTGAGTAATATTGTAAGGAAACTATCATGAATAAAAATTCAATAATCGTAGATCTGCAAGGATTTAAAAATAGTCTGAATGAATTTATAGTGAAAGAATTTGCTATAGCTACTCAAGAGCATACTCACATATTTTTAATAAAGCCTCCATACCCTTTTACTTCATTGAGTGCTGAAGAAAAGAAACAGGTTTGCTGGATCGAAAAGAACAGAGGCTATCGGTGGAGCGAAGGATACGTCGACTATAGAGAATTTCAAAGAATTATTAAATCCTATTTAAAAGGTAGAAAGATTTTTGTAAAAGGAGATGAAAAAATTAAATGGGTGCATGATCTATGTGATAACGAAAATGATATTTCAGACATAACTTCTTTAGGCGCTCCCAATTTAAATACTCTTTGTAAACTTTATTGTTTAAGCAACCCTATATTATATAACTGTTTTAATCATAAGAAAATATGTGCATTAAAAAATGTAATATGTATAAAGAAATGGTGTGCTGAAAATAAAGTAACTGTTTGATTTTTAAGAAAACTATTATGTTATAAATAATGATACCTAATAAATACATGCCAAATAAAAACTCTTTTATTATGAGGATTCCTTTTAGAAGTAAAACAAAGTGTTCATATAAAGTTTACATTTATTTAGAAAACAAACTTATCTAATACATAAATACAAAAAGCAGATTTCTTACTTAATAAAAAATTATGCATAATATTATTTATTTAAATTAAAAAAAAAGACTTCTCTGTAGGTTATGCGTGACTAAATACCTGAGAAAAATTATTTAATTTATAAAATATGACATTTTATTAAAATCCGTAACTGTAACCACATAATTTTTTTGAAATGTTATTTACCACATTTTCTGTTTGATCCAATATTGGATCGATGTCATCGGTCACTATGTACTGTGCACGAAGCCGGTCTCCATCTTCCTCCTGCACACCAGTTGACTCTAAATTAATTATTTCTATTCGAATCAATCGTCGTCCAGTAGCCGGTTTGCTCTTAGCCACAAACGATGTGTTTTTGTTGATTCGATGATGGATGTACGTCTTTTTCTCACTCGTTTTCTTCTTATTGATTGCTCGCCGCACTTTGTGCTGCAACGAGTACATTTGGTCAAACCCTTCCAGAGGGTCTTGCGCATCTTGCAAATACCTTAAAGGTACCTCTTCACTGGAAATGCCGTAGTAAGGAGGGTTGACTTGCTGTGTATTCTAAAAGAAAAAACACATTCCTAATTTAGAAAACACATAAATGGATTTAAAGCACTTGTGATAACAACAACAAAAAGACAACGAAAGTATTACAAAACTTGTCTCAGCAACAATCATTTTGCTACACTTTGCCGGAAAAGTGAAGTTGTTGTCATCATAAAAAAATCATACTTTTACTTACCATTTTGCTAGTTGCAGGAAGTTGACAGTTGTCTATAGATCGCTGACTCAAATTGAAACTAGTATAAAATAAACAAATTTTAATAGCTATATATACGTGTTCTAAATGCTGATACAGCAACAAATATTTGGATTTCATCATGTCACAGGTTTCTACAAGTTTTTAAATAAAAATGCTTATTAGTCAGTAAAGTAATTTATTTTCATAAGTATAAATATCTGTCGAGTACATGAAATCTGAGGCTCTTAACCTAATTAAACTAGTACATTATTACTTTAGCCACTCATACAATATTGCTGCCTAATAATATATTTATTTTCACAATCACAAATATGATGAAATATCTGTTATGTACAGGAAATTAGTTATTAGAACCACTGATTAAATAATTTCGTATTTACAAAAAGTGATCAGGTATCTACTGAGTATAGACAATTTAAAATTGGATTCCTACATGTTAGTTATACAAAAGTTGTCTATTAATTCAACCACTATACATCATATTACTACCCATGTTTTATTTTATTAATAGCATCACCATTAGTATATAGTATCACAATGACCCCATGACATAGTGGAAATTTTGTTTTTTAAAATAATACGTTTATCATCATTCGCTGACAAAGCTATCTTGTTCTGTTCTTGTGTAAATATTTCATGTTTTAGAGATTTAAATATAACATTTTTCTTTCTTAAGTAAACATTTTCATTTAATATCCTGTAATAATCTTTAAAGTGTACATTTCTTAAAACTTGTTTCTGTATACCTTTTGCTTTTTTATACTCATCCTGAGTTGTTTTGATACAGTACAATTTCGACCTTAATCCGACAAATTCAGAAATTATATTCCCACCTAGCTCATCTTTGAATAGTCCTGGTACCTTTTTATTTAGACTTGGAATATTAAAGATGTTGTTATCAGGATAATTACTAGTGTCAAAATAGGGAAGGAAATGTGACTTTAAATCTTTGTAAAAGTCATTACATTCTATTGAATAAAGAAAACTGTCAGTATCCGTATAACAAAGTTTTAACTTTTCCTCATAAAAAGGTTTCATAATAGAATAGTGAAAATCAAACATATGACTTTTAGATATTTCTAAAACGGTAAAACCAATGTATATAGGTTTATCTAGAGTAATAGTTTCAGGTTTCATTTGAATAGCTACAAAATTTTCTGAAAAAATTGAAGCACTATGGAAATTTGGTCGAGCAATTAATTGCTCAGCACAGTAACTTTTTTTCGTTTTATTTTTATCATCACTCCATTTATTTACCAATTTAATACTAACTCTTTTTTCAACGTCTTCAAGAGTTTTACCAAATATACTATTATTTAAAAGTTTGAAGAAGTCTTGTTCAAATGTAGATTTTGCCTTTTTACGTAATTCAGTATTCATGTCAATGTATTGTTTTAAATAAGGACTTTGTTTGAATTGAATCACTCTATGTATTTTCTTTAACAATAATCCATGTTTAAGACATGTTTGCAGGTGAGCAATATGAATGACATAAAAAAATTTATCGTACAAATTTGGAATTAATTTTGAGGTTTTAGAACCTGGTGGAGTAAATTTTTGCACACAAAATGGAAAATCGTTATGAACATTATGCAGATGTTCGGGATACTCTAAGTCTACTTCTAGTATGTAACCAGTATCCCCGTCTATCGAGATATTTTTGAAATCAATTCTAGCGATTTCTAAATTGTTTAATAACTTAAAATTTGAATGAGGTAAATAAGCGCACATTGCATAACCATATAGATTATTACAATCAATATAAATTAAAAAGTTATTAATTTTTTTAGAGTCATGATTCTTTAAGTATTTGTTATTAGCTTTTGAATACCTTGTGGAACACAAACATATACCACCACGTATTCCTTTTTGAATCATTCTTATTATTTCCAAGTCATTTATTAACTCTAAATTAACACCCGTCTTTAATAACATCGCGTCAAAGCTGAGACTTGGAGCAGTAACGTAAAAAGTTGGATCTAATTTATAATTTGCCTTACAAGTTCGACGGAAACTTTCAAAAACGTCTGCTAGTAAAAGTACGTCAGATTTAAGATACAAATCAGTGTATTCGCCAAGGTTCGATAGTTTAAAAGTTTGCCAAACTTTTCTCGCATGTTCATAATCCATGTCTGATATTTGGCAATTGTGTAATTTACTAAAAAAACTATCTTGGGAAGGAAGTTTATCTTCTTCATATGAACTCCAAGCAGTCATGTATTCATAAGGATACACTCCTTTGCGTTTTAATAAATTCAAATGCTCATTAGAAGGAAAAAAATATGGTAGATGTTTGAAATCATCGTTAATAAGGTTTGCTACCAGTTTTTCTAAACTGGTACCTAAAAATTTATAAGAATCGACAAATCGAACAGGTATTATGTCCTTTACATTAACTTGAAAAAATTTTGTAAACGATATATAATTTTCCTTATTTTTCGCGATCACTTGTATTCTACCAGGTAATTCTCCTAACTGACGTATAAAAAGATGACTGTCATAACCAGCTAAATTATGAAAAAAAATCGGTACGAATTTAGGCAAACGGTATTTTATATTGCAATAAGAATGAGCTGCACCGCGATACCGCCCAGTGAGATGGCAATGATCTTTTACTTTATCATCAAATAATATTTTATCACACAGAAAACAATTTTTAGCTTGAGAAAAATTGACAATATCTTCGTCTGTTAAAGATATTGGCACTGTTGACTGCAAAATGTTATGAATATCAGTTAAATCAACTAACAAACTTTCGAAAAACTTATCTACACAGTTAGGACCTCGATAGGATACGTATTTATTCCGCGAGTTATCATAGGAACATACAATATAATAAGCAAATGCAGCGGGTATGTGTTTTTGCAACGATACTGTGCAAGTTGTTCCAGTATTGGATTCAGTTGGCTGTAACAATGACTCAAAGTCTGCGTACAAGACAAAAGGCATATCTTGCATTCGTTCGTAGTGATTAAAACGTATATAAGCCCCTTCATTGGGTAAAATGGTTGCGACACCACTGCAAACATGAGCTTCTAATTTTTTATTGTTATCGAAAAATATCATACAATCCTCGCAAAAATATATTTTTGAGTGATGCCTAGTTAATTGCTTGCGTATTAATTTAGATAAATCTTTAATAAGGCAGTAATGAGTACGATTTCCATGTTCAAGATAAAGCATGTTTATGTGATGTTTTTTTCGCGATTCACTTCGGTATAAAGGGCCAACAACTTTGTTTTTTTTAAGACCGTAAACGTTGATACTTAGACGAGGGTTATTTTTCTCAAAAATTTTAATGTCCGCGAAACCCACTGGGAAGCGCATGTTTTTTACGTTAAGCACACTTTCAAAATGTGGATAAGCTGATGTTCGATGAGCGTTTTTCTTTGCGGGAAAAAGGGCTGCCACTACACACCACAAAAAGCAATAATTATCAGAATTTTGTATGTTTATACACGCGCGTTTATATTTAATAGTGTCAGGTAAATCTACGTAGCCCGAGGCTCTCAAGGGATTGTATTTATTTATATTTACTTCTAGATATAAGCTTCGCAAATAAGCCCAACCGCTATCTCGCTCTTCAAATTCTTCAATTTTTTTACAAAGCAAACGTATAACGTTTGAAAACATATCTTCAAAATTAAAATTTTGATACAAAATAATGTTTTCAGTTGCAAAAGATTTAATTGAAATCATATTATTCTTATGCTGAAAAAATTCAGAAAATAGCTCAAAGTTAACTTTAACATTAGTATAAGTTTCTATTCGTGCTGAAACTAATAGACGTACGCGTGTGCGCAAGTGCGATAAAAATTGAAAGGGTAGGTTCGCGACAGAGTTGTTGTCCTGGCCGACGTCCACGCCTCGAAAACGATAAGATGCGATACGACTGCGAAAAGCGCTATGAATCTTTTCAATGCCTTCGCTCTCAACAACCGAACTATTATTCTTGTGTAAAATACTTTTTAAGTGGGCAGAGAAAACTTTGTTATTTACGGATATATCGCAAACTGAACAGAAAGTAGACTTAACCATGATAATAATGTAGATAGTAAAGCGGCTTAAAATTATTAAGTAAGATCTACCTTATTAAAAGATATTTATTAAACTAGCTAAAGCATATTTTAACGAAAAAAAAGGAAATCATTAAAAAATGATTTATTTTTTCTTTTTGTGAGCTAAATAAACCCCGTCTTCGTTAAATTTTGTTTTAGCTAATTTAACAAACTTTTTTAGCGTATTAAATTCTGGTGAGTCCTCTTCGCCCTGCAAGCGGACCCAAACAATCGCCTTCTCACACCTGTCCAGACCTGTTAAGGCTCGTACCTCGTCCGCGTTGTAAAGACGGAGTTCCGCCAACAAACCTCCGTCTAGCTGTGCAGTCCGACGTGTCACTCCACCAGGAACTCTACGAGTCAGGCAACTGGTTGTTGTGATGTTAGCCGTCGTGTGTTGTGGCGGTAACTCGTCGTCAGATTCCGAGTCAAATAACCAATCTGAGCCGTTACTCGTTGATGGTTGATTTTTGACTGTCTTTTGGCGCTTGCTTGATTTTGCAGGCTTACTCGTTTTCTTGGAACTGAAAAGATAAAAACTTACCTAATTAACCTATCTTTAACAGACATATTAAGAATAAGTAATAACTTAACATAAGTTAATTTGTAATAATAATCAATGTGAATTGTAAATTACCTTATAATTTCCTCATCTGAATCAAAGTAAAGATTTTCACTGCTGCTCTTTGCAGACCTTTTAATTTGCTTGCTCTCAGCCCTGCAATAGATAGACACACCAGTACTGTTAGAGTACCAAAAGATAATTTTCACAAGAATATATACATAAATATGTAAAACATACTATAAAATGCAAATAATAAAGACAAAATAAGGTAAGAGTATGTTAGTAAAATAATTAATATGATAAAAAACTTACGAACATTATTTGGGCAGCGTTGAAGTTCCTGGTGATTTACTTGTGAAGATTTACGAGCAGTACCTTACTGCGGAGAACTGATACAATGCCAAGCATTTTTCACGTTTTTATTATAGAAAAACGCAAAACAAGCAATAATTTTTCAGAAGTAGTCAACCTAAAATTATGTTATTATCATCTACAGGAAAGTAATTGAAAAAAAATTCTAAGTAGAATGTGTAAAATTTCAATCAGCCGTTCAATAATGGTGTTAATTTAACTTATAGTTAAATGTATATAATAAATAGGTATTCACCACATAATGTATATAGAATAAATAAAATTTCGTTTTAGTTTCTTTTACTTATCGTTTTTCAGAATAGTATGTGTAAACTTATTTCAAAAAACATTATTTTGTAGAAGAATCAAATGCTATTATTATATAAAACCTCTCAAATATAACTATCATGTTTAAATCATATTAATTGCTAAGGCATTGTAAGTATTTGAATAGCACTTATGTACATTAATAATTAGGTAAGTTTAGGATTCAGTTCGTATCTATAATATTAATAGAATATTTCAGAATTTCATAAAGTTGACTACTTCTGAATTTTACAAAATTCAGCATAATTATTTGTTTAGTTGTTCATACTTGTGAAACTAACCCCATTTGTAATAATTGTAAGCATTATTTGTATCCGCTGACTTACGCAACGCGAAAAAAACTCGGTTTACACTGAACATGAAAATTATTCCATAAATATTTTAAAATATCAACCGAATAAAAATATATAAGTATTGCATTAAACATACATTTATATTTACAACTACTAGGTATTAGTCACATAGAATCTTTTTTAAATAAACGTAAACTGACTTCAAGACTACATCTACGCACAACTGTTTTGTACTTAAACTATACTAAAATGCGAACTATGTGTTCAAAGATTTTAGATTTTCTCGAAAAGTATTGAATCGATTTCAACAAAGTTCATATGGGGCCGCTTCTAAAGTAGTATGTCTTATCCAACGAAAAAAAATCATCAAAATAGTCAGAACAATCGCAGGATACACATTTAAAAAACACACTCACGAATGGAAAACCCTCATTTTTGAAGTCGGTTTAAAATATAAATATGAAAAGACAACAATTAACATGGTTAAAATATTTACATTACCCCATGGCTAACGGGTAGAGAATTTGTTAAGGCATTAAGTCTGTCATTATGTAGTTTAAAGGCGTAATAAAAATTTAATTCATTTATTTATCCAATAACGATAGGTAATACCGATAACATTTTGTAACTTCTTTCATAACCATATGAACCAACCTTCATGTATTAATGCCTAGTCAGACAACTCGTAACCTAATTAAGATGTATTGCGAATAATATATTGTGCAAACCAAATACAAAATTCAGCAGTATTTATTTAATTTTGACTTGATTTAATTTGATATTATTGATTTGGGGTACATTTAGCTTATATAAAACCTTTAGTAGAATGAGGAAACTATTTTATGATTCAATTAAACATAATGATCTGCTATAACGTCAGTTGTTTTTTAAGTATAAAAAAAATAACTTTCATAATTCACGTTTGATACTAAGTAATACTTAACTATAACTTTCCTATTGTTGCTTCCTAAATTTGCTTAAAATGTATTCGGTTTGTTATTTTATTGTTATACAAACGAGATTAATGATAGGTACTTAGAATATTATATAAAGTTAGATTGATAGTTTCATAAGTAACCAATAAATAAAATTATTACTAACTTCTAATAAAAAGAATAAATTTTTTGTAGAAACTTATAAGTAGATACCTATTTGAACGTTTGAGACATATGGTCTATGTACCTCATTACGTAAGGTAAATATATTTTACAATATAGGTATTTTGCAGGCATTTTTTGTACAGGCGTATTTTTTTATTATTATAATAGTTAGAACAACACACTTACAACACACACAACACACAAGCTTTATTTCCGTGTGTAAATTAACTATGACAAATTTTAGTTGCGTTAAAACATATGGAACTTTAATAAATATTTTTACTTACGAACTTGATGTGTGGCGCGTGACGTAGCTGTCGCATAGCGACAACGGGTATATAATGTTTGAACATTCACAATTAAAATCGGAGAACAATGTGTACCTCTGTATGATGTGCAACTTATTCGGGGATCCAGTCCTGGGAGGCCAGGAAGCCCCATCCAGCTTAAGTTGTATTATCTATAGGCGTATTCTGTTTCCCTACTTTGAAACGAAGTGTTAGCGCAAGTTGTACAGATTTTATTCGGGGATCCAGTCCTGGGAGGCCAGGAAGCCCCAACCAGTTTAAAATCTATATTCATATTTGTGCTGCACAACGTCGAAAAGTTAAAAACGTTTTATGAGTTTCAGTGAAACCGATTTACATCTTTTTGATGTGCAACTTATTCGGGGATCCAGTCCTGGGAGGCCAGGAAGCCCCATCCAGTTTAAGTTGTATTATCTTTTGGGTGTATTCTGTTTTCTTACTTTGAAACGAAGTGTTAGAACAAGTTGTACAGATTTTATTCGGGGATCCAGTCCTGGGAGGCCAGGAAGCCCCAACCAGTTTAAAATTTGTATTCATATTTGTACTGCACAACGTCGAAAAGTCAAATATGTTTTTATGAGTTTTACTGATACGGATTTACATCTTTTTGATGTGTAACTTATTCGGGGATCCAGTCTTGGCAGGCCAAGAAGCCCCATCCAGCTTAAGTTATATCATCTTTTGGGTGTCCTATTCTATTTTCTTACTTTGAAACGAAGTGTAAGAACAAGTTGTACAGATTTTATTCGGGGATCCAGTCCTGGGAGGCCAGGAAGCCCCAACCAGTTTAAAATTTGTATTCACATTTGTACTGCACAACGTTAAAAAGTTAAAAATGTTTTTATGAATTTCAGTGAAACCGATTTACATGTTTTTGATGTGCAACTTATTCGGGGATCCAGTCCTGGGAGGCCAGGAAGCCCCAACCAGCTTAAGTTGTATTATCATAAGAGTGAATTAGGTTTCCTTACTTTGAAACGAAGTGTTAGCGCAAGTTGTAGATACAGATTTTATTCGGGGATACAGTCTTGGAAGGCCAGGAAGCCCCAACCAGTTTCAAATTTGTATTCACATTTGTACTTCACTACGCTGAAAAGTCAAATATGTTTTTATGAGTTTTACTGATACGGATTTTCATCTTTTTGATGTGTAACTTATTCGGGGATCCAGTCTTGGCAGGCCAAGAAGCCCCATCTAGCTTAAGTTATATTATCTTTTGGGTGTATTCTATTCCCCAACCCAACCAGTTTCAAATTTGTATAAATTTTTATGTACTAAACTACGTTAAAAAGTTTAAAACGTTGATTGATCGGCAGTGAGATTTCAACTTTGCGAAGGGATTATTGGGGATTCTAAAAAAGTTTTTTGCATTATTGATCGAACGATAGTGAGATCGATGATGTGAAAAACTGTTTTAGAATGCCCAATAATCCCCTACTAAGATAGTTATTTATAAACAATATAACCTTAATTAGATTCAACATATAACACTTTGTTTCGGCGCCAATCGCCTTTAATAGCTATACCTCCGGACCTCAGTCTACAGTGGCGCCAACTGGTGAGCAAAGAAACGGTAGTCCCCATTCTGCTAATTTACAAATGGCTCAATAGCATCGCAATTGTATATTTTGACACATTTAATATGGAAGTAATGTGAATGAAATGGAATAATATGAATTTGGGGCCAGGTTGTTTTTTATATATACATTATGAATGACATCTTGGCAGTGTTCTTTATTTTATCAATAAAATGTATATCTAATATTAATTCAGACCATTCATTTTATCACGCTGTGGCGCGCATGGATGGACTGTTTTGCTGCAGCCATTTCCCGGGTGAAAGAAAAAATAAAAACAACACTGCCAAGGTGTTTTAGATAATGATTACATAACGTGGGCTTCGCTTGTCAGGCGGTTCAAAATGCACGGTGCATATTGCCAAAGGTAAGGGGAAGATTTTGAGCCCTTTGAATAATGGTGTACATACAATGTTTCAGGTAGCCGGCATCACAAAGGGAACGTAAACATTTATTTTGGAACACTCTTAATACATCCACTGAATGTCCATATCGAATTATGGAAGACGCATAGCCATGGTAGGCTTCGATTAACTATTTATAGCCCACTCTCATATCATCATAACTACGGTAACCACCAGTGTATCAGTGATGACGGATAGTTCACTCACAACGAGGATATATCAGGCAGCTCGCTTAGTTCAGCAGTCACCGGAAATTTTCGAGACCATTGTAAATATTCATTATGTAATAAACATTATTCTTATTCTTATTCTTATTATCATAATCACAGAACACGGAAAAAAGGTTAGATAGGCTATGTAGGCGGGGCAGGCGCGCCACAGAACTTATGAGCAAACGCTCATACTTCTCCCCAAATATATACCTACGAATGTAATCGGTTTCTTTGAACTCGTTAATGTTGCGAAAGCTTGTGTTCATTATGTGCGCACGTAGTAGCGGGGCGCGAGCGGCAACATCGGTTCTCATACTAATGGCGCATGCCTTTCTAACCTTTTCCATGTTCCGTGGTGATAATCAATACGAATCAAAGGCGGGTTGGTGATCGCAGATTAGCCAATGGCGGAGAGAAGATGTTTTACTCGTCCTATTCAGTCGACCCATAAGAAGTTGAACAATAATTTATGATAACTTTACGTGGAACGCCCCGTTGGTCTAGTGGTTTTAATACCGGGCCAAGATCTCGGAGTCCCAGGTTCGATCCCCGGGTCGGGCAACAAAAAGGTTCGAATTTTCGAACGTTGCTCGGATTTGTGATCACCAACCCGCATTTGGCAAGCGTGGTGATTATGCCAGTTCCCATCATTGCAGTAGTAACTTGAATTCAAGGATGGAGACCTTTTCCCTACAGTGGGATGATTATAGGCTGTTACTTACTTTTACTTTTACGTGGAACTGGAACCTACAATCATTTGCTACCGAGCTACTGCTCCTGGCAATGAGCTACATTGTGTATGTACAAATTAGTTCAAAGCTTTGCGGTATTTTCAACATTTGTCCTGTTATTATCGAGCGAAATCGTTCAGATGTACAAACTCATTACTTGATTCTAATGAGGCTCTTTTAATACTTATATGTTTTGTTGATGATGATCGTACCTTAATGTGTCGGTCGATGAGCCAGTTGAGCTCGATGTCGTCGTCGTCCTCGCCGAACGGGTTGATGAGCACCTCGGCCACCTTCAGCCAACCCACGTAAAAGCAGAACTGGCGGAATACGCAATTCATTCGGTCATTCATACACAAAGGTACATTTTCAAAAATGCATGCTTCATTACATTAGTATTTAAATATAAAAAAAATTGTCACACCCTATTCCCCATGAATAAGGGGCGCGGTGCTTTGTCCGTTTAAGCTAATGAGGTAATCGACAAGTACAGTCATACGTAGTACGCAGGCTATGCAGTGCTTATTGGCATGTATGGTGTGCCCGCCATTGGTCACAGTGTATGGTAGACGTGGAAGAAGCCCTGGCATGAGGCCAGCCCGGACCCAGGAACGGCTCCGTGGAGGGGTGCACCCCGGGGGTTATTTATTTGGGTATGCCTGCCGGACCCTTCTTTGTAACGAAAAAGTTTTTGGCTGTGGGAGATAGCCCCTCGTTTTTCCCCGAAGCGACGAGTATGCGTATTGCATATACTCCGGGAGTTAAAAAAAAAATGCGGTAGGTATGTCGCGCGGTGTGGCAGTGGTATGGAGAAGGTAGAAGAAAGGAGAGCCATCTTGTATGCATGTAATAGTGTCCGTCGAAAGAAGCAAATTAAGGTGGCGCCATAGTCGTAAATGGAAAGATTTTAAAAATTGCGCCACAAAATTTGTATTTGTCAAATTAAATTTTACTACGTAAATGGTTGCGATTTTAAATAATTTAAATATTGGATAGTTCTCAATATACAAGTATGGCCTCCATATACAAAAGTCACGAAGAATATCAAATTTCAGTATGTAAACTTGAAAAATTTTGTCTCAGGCGGGACTCGAGCCGAGGAGATGCGGGTTCGAGTCAAAATTTTTCAAGTTTATATACTGATATTATAAGTGCAATTAAGTTGCTAAAATATCAAATAAAGAATATCAAATTTTTCAACCCAGCACTAACTTTACTCTGATTAAAACCGCTATATTCATATCGTTTCCACTGGCTACACTACACTAGCGCCTTTTTCCATTTCGGTGAGCTTTTTTAACTTGATCCCCATAGAAGATGGTTCGCGTTTCTTCTACCCTCCACAGGCAGTGGCAGTACCTGCAGCGCAGTGAAGAGGGGGAAGTATACGTCGGGCTCGTACTTGGCGGTGCTGCCGGGGGCGGCGGGCACCAGCTGCCGGCCCATCAGCGCCGCCACGAAGTACGTGTACAGCGCCAGGGTCACCACCTGCAACAGCACGAGGTAAAAAGTTAAGTACTAGGTACTCATGTAAGTATGTTGTACTAAGTATATCACGTGATATGAAATACTAGCTTAGTACCAAGTAAGTAGTTACACTACTATAATCAGTCGACCTCCGTGGCGGAGTGGCGTACACACCGGTTTTCAAGGTGTCGCCTGCTCCGAGGTCCCGGGTTCGATTCCCGGACGGGTCAATGTAGAAAAAAAGTGTTTTTCTACATTTTCTCGGGTCAATGTAGAAAAAAAAGTGTTTTTCTACATTTTCTCGGGTCTGGGTGTTTGTGGTACCTTCGTTGTTTCTGGTTTCCAAAATACGAGTGCTTTAAATAGTTATTTAAATTGGGATCAGGACAATGTATGTGATGTTGTCCACAATTATTTAAAAAAAAAAAAACAACCCACTGCAGGGCAGAGGCCTCCATCATTGAATTCGAGTTATCACACCAAAGATAGGCAGGAACCAGCGTAATCACCACGCTTGCCAAAATGCGAATCAGTGACTAGGACTCCGATATCTTGGCCAGGTATTTAAACCACTAGACCAACGCAACGGGGCGTTCAGTACTGACGTTATTAACTAAAAATTACTGTTTATATAGGTACATAGATATTTTATAGTAAATCTTATGACAGATTTTTATTATTGTTTTAAAAAATCTCGTATGTTTTTCTGTACTTACCTTTTGTGGATGTTTTTATGTGTCTTATACATCCTAAATAATTTCAATAAGAAGGTGCGGAGCCTTCTGAGACAGGCATTTTCATGCTTAAAAGGAGGTTACAATGACTATAGTGCCATGTAACTGTATTTGTACACAATAAACAATATAGAATTTTTTTTAAATTGTATTTTTGAATAATGCGTGTTATTTAAAACCATATCATTATACTAGACGCCCAGTTTGGTCTAGTGGTTCGAGTACCAGGTCAAGATCTCGGCGCTGGACCCCGGCTCGGGTCGGGCGGCGACAACTTCCCAACATTGATCAAGTTTGTTCCCATGATGGAGGCCTTTGTTTGTTTCTTTCTTTACATTATACTAGGGCTCTTCTCGCGATTTTGACCAGGCCGTTACATTGCCATTCTTATATTAGGCGTTTTAGAAATCACTTCATATAGTCTCAAATAGCAATCGCTGTATTCAATACCAATAATAAAAATTATAGATTCCTCGTGGACGTTGTTTGGCTGAAATTATGAAGATAATGATGATACATTCCTCAGACAAAATCCACTTTACGATTTTCAGGATAATAAATTGTAACCTTTCTGAATTATACTTCCAAACCCAATAGCTACTTACTTGTCACAGTACCTACATATTCCTATTCGTGCAATAAAGTTTAAATAAATAAATAATTGTGATGTTGCGGGACACAATAAAAAGGACCAATAACCGTTGGGGCGGAAAGGTTCCTCAAAGGCGACCGCGCACTGGACGACGATCTGGGGGTAGCCCACCCACCAGGTGGCCCGACGATCTGATAATGCTCGCAGGAAGCAGGTATTTTAAAAAAGTGTCTAACTATTCAACCAAATAGTTACAAAATGATGTAAATATCCATACTATAGCATGGCGACATGATTTTGCCGGGAGGCAAAGTTAGCACTGACAGAAAATCAACGTCAATCATTCAAATGTGGGCAGTTTTATGTGTCATTTTTGTATCGGTGCCTAGTTCTTATTACACATATCGATGCGTGGGGCCGAGCGTTGGGGAGATCCTCAGGGGAGGCCTATCACTAGAAGTCGTTTGGCTGAGATCATGATAAAATTTAAAACACCAAAAACAGAAGTATGTGTTATATATGTGTAAGGTATGTGTTAAAGGAGTGTAATATTAAAAATATTTATAATAGTGAACAAGAGTGAAATACATACATAAATACGATTATTTGTGTGATGTTGTTGTGAAAGTAACAAATATATGTACATACAAATATAGAAAAATGCCAAGGATCGGTGAGAAGTGATTTAAGCAGCGATCAACTCAATCGGTAAGGGAGAGCCGCTGCCATTCAGAGAACGCATCCGGAATGCATAACTTTTGTATTTCTAGTAGGTAAGCTTTTAAATTATTTTTTAATGTTGATGACATAAATATGCGGAGGGTGACGGACCTGCGTGTAGACGAGCGGCACGCACACCGTGTCGTAGCCGATGAGCGCGCCGAGCCGCCGCCGGATGTCCGACAGCTCCACCAGCAGCGTCTGCACGATGTGGTCGCTCGAGATCAGGCCCTCCTTGCGCGCGCGGTTGATGATGTTCGTGGCCCACACCAGCGGCATCCAGTACTTGGACATCGGGCTCTTGCCGTCCATCTTCTCGAACACCTTGCGCTCGCTCTCCAGCATCAGGCCTGTAATATCGTGCTTGTAAAAAATTAACTGTTCGCAGATAACCTCAACGCCCGAATGCCCGAGACACCGGTCAAATCTTTTGATGATTTCTCGGGTCAGTGTTGCTATTACTTACAGATTGGTCGTTTCAGATTAATTTACAGTTTTGAAGGCGAACTACTTCATTTCGTTTTAAAACTAAGGCTAAAGAGTACGTTCCTCAATAGGTATAATAAAGTACAACGATGGAAGATGAATTATTATTATAAATTTTTCTGTCCTTTGAAAAGGACACATATATTTGCGACATAGGTCAATTAGGGTTTGGTTATTGGTCATCTCATACCATGCCATGAATTGTTTGAAACGGGCCGCGACATTTTCCTTTTTATATAAAATTAAGAGTATGTACAGATTTTCAACGAATAGGGAATACGCTGTTGTGGTATGATTGTAGAGATTAATTTTGTATTTAGTCTTTCTACAATTTATCACACATATCAACATGAAGTGACGTTATATTTATTGTTTTTCATTATTCATAGAATTACAGTAGAATCAGTTTATTATGACGCCGCTTATATTGACCAACCGCCTATTATGACGTAATTACACTGCGAAGTTTGGTTTTCATATAAAATTCTTTATAATGGTTAATGGTTAATGATTAATATGTACATACAAACACACACACGAACACACATACACAAACACAGACACAGACATACAGGCGCGCGCAGAGAAAGAAATAAGGTTGATCAAGCTTGCCCATGTTTAAATTGTTTAAGATTTCTTAAGGATGTTGTTTAAAAATTAAATTCTTACGTTATTTAATTCGGAATGCGATTGTCGGACGATTATAAAGTTACAAAATTTAAAAAAGTAGATCCGTTATTGACTGTAAGTTTAGTTAATAAGTTAATTTAATTATTGTAATTAGAGCTGTGGATCTTGTAATAAAATTAAATAAAATAAAAATAAATAAAATAAAAAAGTCTGATATAATGACTTCGCTTATAGTGACATGTCGCTTATTATGACCCACTTTTAATAAAGTATGTCCGGCTATAATGGCCGACAGTGCAAAGTATCATGTTTATGTTACTCGTATATATCTTAGAGGCATTAAAAGCTGCACAATTATTATCCCGATTTGTTAATAGCAATATTGAAAACGATAATTTGACCGTGGCGATGCCTTCTATACACAATAGTATTAGAGACTATTTTTACAATAAAATGAAAAAGCAAAAGCAGACAAAAATTACAGATTATATTAATTAAAAAATACACTTGTATGTGTATAATGTGTACGTAATAAACGTGCAATATTGATTTCATTAGTTACTATGTCTCTCTATTAAATTAAATACATACATAAAAATGTTTCTTTTTTCACAAACCGCTTTGTATGACGTCCGGTTATTATGACGTGTTTGTCGATTCCCTTCGATGTCATTATAAACGGATTCCACTGTACTTACTAGCTGTCCGCCCTGGATTTGCACGGGCTTACCAACGATGAATGCAAACTAATGATGTTTTTTTTACCATTTTCACCCTTTGCACCCTTTTTTGTGTGGATATTTTGAATATATTTTTTTTATACAATTATCAACTATTTACTTCTATACAGACCTTCTCCATAATATTACAGACGAAACAAATAAAAAAATATTTAATTTGGTGCTGTCGAACGGAAGCTTTTATTTGTAAAGATAATCTAAATAGGAATTTCAAGAACCCTATTTTTTGATCATTAAAAACTTTTGTAGCGTGATCACGTACGCCAGTGTGTGTGTGTGTGTGTGTGTGTGTGTGTGTGTGTGTGTGTGTGTGTGTGTGTGTGTGTGTGTGTGTGTGTGTGTGTGTGTGTGTGTGTGTGTGCGCGCGCGGCGGGGTAGTGTGGGTGTACGAGTACTGACCGGAGTCCACGACGTGCTGCCAGGTGGGGAAGCGTGATCACGCCAGTGTGTGTGTGAGTGTGTGTGTGTGTGTGTGTGTGTGTGTGTGTGTGTGTGTGTGTGTATGACGGGGTAGTGTGGGTGTACTGACCGGAGTCCACGACGTGCTGCCAGGTGGGGAAGCGCCGCTTGACGCGCAGGGAGACGCGCTGCAGCGTGATCACGTACGCCAGGATCATGTAGCGCACGATGTTCCGCCGCATCAGCCGCCCCGTCTCGTCCTGCAACAAAGGCCCTCTCAATCTACCACGCAACGCACTCCACAACAACGCGACGCCAGATGGCACCACATTTTAAACTGAAATGTTTTTAGGGTTCCGTACCCAAAGGGTAAAAACGGGACCCTATTACTAAGACTTCGCTGTCTGTCCGTCTATCCGTCTGTCCGTCTGTCCGTCGCTCTGTCACCAGGCTGTATCTCAAGAGCCGCGATAGCTAGACTGTGGGAATTTTCACAAATTATGTATTTCTGTTGCCGCAATAACAACAAATACTAAAAACAAAATAAAATAAATCTTTAAGGGGGGCTCCCATACATCAAACCCGTTTTTTTGGCCTTTTTGGTACGGAACCCTTCGTGCGCGAGTCCGACTCGCACTTGGCCAGTTATTTATTTGACACAACAAAATCATACAGTTATACTTATAATAAAAATAGCAACACTTATGTGCCAATCGGGACCCCACTAGAATTTAGTCTCAACAGTCTGTAGGAGATACTGCGACGCTGGTTTTCAGTTGAAGCCCTGGGGTACTAGCATATTGAAAATTATAAATAATTTGAGAATAAAAAAACATTAGAATAATGCTAAATTATTTATGACATCACAGACCACATTAAACGCAGAATATTAAAAAAAAATACGTTTAAATTATTGATAATGTTGCGCTTCGATCTTTTGTTTATTAAAGCGACAAACACACAAAAATGTCGTATTATGTTGAGCTTTAAAAATGATATTTAACCAGATTGTGCATTCTACTCAAGTTGCTACAGAAAATCATACTACTTATCTGAAATAAAAGAAAAGTCTATAGCATCAGTTAAGTTTTTATTTAAATTGAATTGAATTAAAAGAAGTAGTATTTTAAAAGGTGAAACTAAGAATTTATTGAAGTAGGTACGTATATAATACGAGTATGTATGTTATAAGCTTGTTTATAAAAGAAAAATTTTAAACAATGTTATGGTTGAGCTACGCTATTCTTTATGATTCAGAATTTCAGAGCCCGGTAGAATGATACTTATACATAAGTCATGTTCAATTTGGTAAAAAAATCCATATTAATGATTTTATAGCATCAAAATTTACAAATAAAATTATTTGAGCTATATTTAAATACTTATAACTATTTGTTAGTAAATTACTTAATTTAGGGTTCCGTGATCAAGACAAGGAACCTTTACAGTTTCTATCTGTTTGTCCGTTAACCTTAGAGACTATCAAAATTAAGACTGCAATAAGCCATTAATAACGTTTAAATAAGTCATTAAATGATGTACGATTTTCATATGTTACCTCATAAACAGGGTAAGTGTGGATGAATTTTCTTATTTATACGAGTACCTTAATGAAGACTTAGAATGCCGTTGGATAGTACTTCCAAAAATATTGTCGGTCTAAGTTAAAAAATTTTCGACTCAGGGATTCCATATTATGTGCTGTGTTAAATACAAAGTAGGTACCTATTTTTGTTAGAGTCAATGCGACTGCATCTCTGCGAAGTATGGTGAGATTTTAGTAGAAGTCCACCGACTTATGTATATAATGTAGGAAAAAAAAACGCTAAGGATTTTTGTAACAAATAAATTAAGAAGTCGGCTTTTGCGAAGTGCAACCACGGAACCCTGCGCGTCATAATCGCCGGTCATAATTCTCAAAACTGTTATATTGCTGATATTTAGGGAAATTCTTACTTACTTAATATAAGCAGAAGGTATGTAAATGTTGTATTTACATGTTGAATGAGGAAAACATCGAAAGGAGCCGCGCTCAGCGTGTGATTGAACAAAGGCACACACTGAGTACTGACTGACACGTCATCCTCAGCACTAAGAAACATTATATATTTTGCTCGGTGGACGCTGCATTCGGCATTGTGTGAAGACAAATATTGATACGTGGAAAGGTTTCCACAGCCTTAGTCAGAATACTCACACTCTGTTACTCACAAAAGGTGGTAAGCCTTTTAATTCGTGTTCACATTCAACAGAGCCAATTGCTTTACAAACAAAACAACTGTGTCAACGAATCGTTAAATAGCTCTTCTCATGGAAGATTTATATTCGGGTTTCTGATTTAGGAAATCGATATCTTTTAAAATCTAAGGGATCCGAGCACAATCTCGGTTACAATCTGCCTAAACCTAATTTAAAGGATATCAGTATAATTAAATTACTAATTACAGTCATTTGCTAAGACAAAATGAGTAACTTAAACAAAATGCTAATTAAAGTAGGTACTTATATCATGCGCACAAACAATTTTTGCTAACAACAATAAATTATTTTACACGGTTTTGCTACTGTTAGCAGAACGTAGGCGAGAACTAGGCAAGTAGGTCGCAGGAGTACGCGCGGGAGCGGCTACGCGGCTGCGCGCGCGCCGCTGTTCTGTCGCTAGAACAATATTTGCAATAACGATTGGCTTCGATTGTATTTATATTAAAAGCGATTATAGCAATACTGTAGTAGCTGTGCACTACAAGAGCAGTTGTTTAAAACTAATCAAAACAGCACATAAGGAAAAACCATTTTAGATATTAAGTTGGAATATTAAATATCTTTTAAACATGTATTACAAATTATCTAAACCTACCATCTATACAATTTGTATGGTAATAATATTTTTTTATATAATGTATATGATACCTGAGACTAACTTCTTAGCGTTCCATGGATTAACCGTGCGGGTGCCGGGCCGGGTCCATCGTGTGGCAGAATGAGAAACTCCGAGTAGCTCCCGGGACTTGCGACACGGGTGTAGGTTTAAGGGGCCCCTTTCCGACGTACCTACATCAACACTCACCTTCACTTCTCGTGTTTCTTCCCTGCCCAGCCAAATTTGGTACGAGCCTGCTAGTGCAGCTTTAGACACTCGCTCTAGTATTGAACTTACTGCAGTCCTAGCCAAGACAAGGTCTTTCAACAGGTTATAGAGAGATTTTGCTGGTACACCTCTCGCTTCTACTTCTACAGCATATAGACTAACTAGATAGCTATATATGTAGTAATAATATGTAACGTAATAGCAAAAAGTAGTTTTGTCTAGCAAGTGAATTTTAGTGATTATAAGTGAGATAGATATCTAGATATATTGCTAAAAGGGCCTCTTCTAATCTCCTTCCTCTTTTTCTTGGCCTTTCTTCGGCAACAAAAGCTCTTGCTTTTATAATCACGTGTTCAGTAGCAAGATTCAGATGTAACAATCACTTGGCCAATACTTTGATTAAGAAAATTATTTACGTGTGGTGCAATGAATTGTCTAAAATAAAACTTGTTGATTTAGATAAGTGATTTTATTTGCCTTTCGAATATATGACGTTCAAACAAATGTACTGTCGCCGACATGGAATTGCGTACATTTGGTTTTTCAGTAAAGTAGCCAATAGGTTAAATTGCCCGTCGGTCAATGGCTCTTCGATAACATGGCAGTTATGAAATGGGTTTCGTTAAAAAGACTTTCTATGAACAGTCCGACTCCCGTCGTAAACATAACAAATGATGTGTGAATAATAAAACAAAATACATATACAATTATACAAAGGGAGAATGCGCGGGCGCAGCGGGAACGCGCCGGGATGCGCGGGCGCAGCGGAAACGCGCCGGGATGCGCGCGTGCTACAAAAGATATAAACGCACCACGTCACGCACGCGTTTATGTCTTTTTAATGGGACATTTTACTAATGCTTATAAATAATGTCAAATCTATGATAAATAGATAATCTAAAAATTATGTTTCTTATTGATAATGAGAGTAGTCATGTAATGATTAGGGTTTCTCATTAAATTACTGTTATTATGTAATGTTTTGAGTGATCATCACTAGGTAGGGAGTTCTATAGTGAGCCAGTCGTAGCTCGTACAGGCAGATGTTCAATCTAATGTAATTTAATTTTCGTACTAAATGAAATTATGATTACCTAATTATGTTACCTATAATAAACAAACCAAATATGTAAAAAAACCATTACGGATAATTATCGTTAGGAACAGAATGGCCGGTTCGGTTCAGTAACACTTAGCATGACGCTAAAGTCAACAAAAAACATATTTCGGTACATCAAGTCTAGTAATTTGTTTTATGCTAATGTGTTTCCTTATGTACTAACTTCCTGCTTATAATGCAACAACACGGCATGTTGGTACTTTTTCTTATTCATCATCGATATACATACAGGCTGAAATTTTAACCACGTTCCAAATTTTAATATAGCAATCTACGAGGCAAAAATCAAATGACGTATTTTTTCTTTTGGTATACCCCAATACAACAATGTCAAGATAAAGCACTTAGAAAATGTCCGCCAAAAATCTAAAATTTTTGATACGGCATCCTAGTAACACTTTTTTTACGCGATGTGCATCTCATTCATTCATTACAATACTATTTATTAGTTTTTGATTTTCCCTTTATACCTTAACAGGTCTAGGACCGTAAAAATTGAAAACTATATCGCGAAAAATATTTTCGGGTGACAACTTGATTTACATTTTTTACATTATAAACAGGCTCTAAATACGATACTGAACACGTATAAAAACTTTGGAAAGTGGTTAAAACATCCTGTATATTAAGAACAACATGCAGTCTGATTAAAAAATGACACCTAGGACTGTCCTCTACGTAATGATTGACTTTTGTTTTATGTCAGTGTCATTTTTATAACCCGGCCAAATTATGTCGACATGCAATAGTTTAGATATGTATGGCATGTTGTATCTATTCAATTGATATAGGTTGTACTATAAGTGCACCCTTATGTCAAATGGATGCATTTTTATAGTGTATCAATGTTATGAATGGTATAAAAGTCACTCACGTGTAACTCTTAGTACACATTAAGCGTTTTCCAACACGCGCTTTGCTAACGCGCGTTTCGAGTTAAGTTTCGAGTTGAGATAATTTTTCAATGTTCGCAATAAATCCCGTTTAACAATTATGCTCTTCGGTTCGCCTAAAATTTTAAGTCCTAATTTTATTTGGCCGAACCGTATTGGCCTAAACTTATAACGTATAATTATTGTCTAGTCTAACAATTGTTTTCGCAATCAAATAGTTTGGTCTAAAAATTTAAAACCCTAATTTCAGTATGTCTAATCGAAAGCACTAAAATGTAATGGCATCTTTTTTTTTTTGGCATTACGCTAAGTATTGAAAGCTCTAAATAGGCTAAACACGTTTAGGAAAACTAAAAATGTGCGAAAAAATTTAAGGCTAATAGTTTGTGTGCCAATGACAATTAGGAGTACAAATAATTCGCCATTCCGATATATACCCTAATTATTAAATAATGATGAAATTGCTAAATATCGTTTAAAGTAAAGCGATTTTTATAATTTTGCTACGTACCAACACTTGGAAGGTCCAAAGGCTATTTCATACCCAATGAACGGTTTCCATGGAAATGTTTCAAATTCAAAATTCCTTGCGTATAGGCATTTCTAATCGCGGGCAAATAAAACTCTACGGAACACGAAACACGAGTACGATTGCTATGAATATACGAAGGACCCCATGGAATGTAGGTCATGTTTGTAAATGCTTCAGTAGATACTTCATTCGTTAATTGTTTGTTTGGCTTCCTCTCAATATTTTTTCATTGTAAAGAATTTCCACTGAATCAACCGAACAAAAAAAAAGCAGTCAATTCCGTAAGAAGTGCCAGGAAAGTAAAAAAATAGTATTTGAATAAGAACCTCATCTGTAAGTCATGCGTCAGTTGAAAGCTGATATCAATCAGCCTCGCGTTAGCGCCGACCTTCAGTCTGCTAATGATTGTAATTGCCCGCCGTCAACTTTTTGTCATTCACCACTAGGTACGAGTACTTAAGCAATTGCTGAAACTTACTCGAAGCCCTAATAAGAAGGTGACAAGTTGTTAAAACAAATGTGTACTGGAAATCCATTAGGTACCGGATTTAGACTACTTGAAGTCCCATTCCCTATCTACCCCTTTAAGGGATGCTTTCAAGGAAAAACATATATCTGTCCTGTGTCCTGACCGACAAAGCCTATTATTATTCCAAATTTGAAATAGAAAACTGAATCGGTCTAGTAGTTTGCGAGTGTATTCATTGCAAACATAAAAACATTCCCTCATTATAAGTAATATTAGATTATTATGTTTATATCTTTTTACGCAAATATTTATTATATTTAATGAAATAGGAATCAGTTAAGATTTGTTTTGTATTTTAAAAGTTTTTTTTATTAGATCAGAAACAACGAAGGTAACAAACACATTTAGACAGGTCCGCGAAGATTTAAAATATATAATTTCTTCCTGCATTGACCCCGTGACCCCGTCCAAGAATCAATACCGCCCCCTCTGAGTAGGCGACACCTTGAAAACCAGTGTATACTCCACTCCATCTACCACGGATGTTGAGGTATGGAAATAATCTATCGTTGTAGATCCTAAATTATGATTTACTAGATAATCATAATTTAGCAGGCCTTTGTGAACTCACAGGGTGCAGTTTTGGCTGTTGGCCAGTACCCCCCCCCCCCTCTGGACCTGATGGCTCCCGGGAGAAAATTTGTTCCTTACCGCTTGCTTGCCTTCATTGGTTCATTGGCCGACTAGATAGGAGATTCGCTACAGCAGAAACGCTCGGAGGAAGGAAGTTTTTAAATGATATACTTGAAGAGCCTTTGAACGGATTACCGGGATTTTCCTGATTTCTATCTACTTATACATTTAATTTTGTTAATGAAACTTTAAACCTGAGGTCTAAAAATAATTAAACATAATAGATACACTTTGAGTCACTGCAAACAAATCAGCAAATACAATCTAAATATTTATAATTTACTGCCATTATCGGCAACAGTGATTATGTGAAGATCTAAAAAAAGATTGGTAATTGGAAAATTGTAAACAATTGACTCACAGATTTATAATTTCTTTCTCAGTCGAGCTTAAATATCACTAGCATTTGCAAGCGACAGAAAATATCCCATTAAAAATAAACTTTTTTTCCTACTTATTTTCTATGTCTTATTCCAGTTTATCTATCCATCCATATGCGTGATTGAGTAACAAACAAATCAACTTAATATTCGCATTTATAATAGGTATTAGTGAGAAGTAAGATTACGACTTAATGAGAAGTGAACATTAAAAGCAAGAAAATATAATTTCCGAATTAGGGCAGTCAGATGTTTTATTTATACGAATTTATTTTCTATTAATGGAATTTCTGACTGAATGTAAATCAAATATTATTTATTATTATTATTAAAATTAATTAATACTTTTATTTACTATTAAGTTTATTTATTTATATCATAATTTATATAAACTTTAATCTAACTAATGGAACTTAAACCAACCTTCACTCAGAATCGTTTCATTTATTCTCAACTCAATTCGTTGAGGAGCAACAGTAACAATTACTTGGAACAATTGTCATCTGCGCGATAACGAAACTACAGCGGTGTGAGTCACACCGCGGCGCACGCGCAGGCTCCGTGGAGTGGCGCGTACGCACGCCGCGCCGTGATGGCTTCTGATAACAATGCTGTGATTGCAGCGTAACTAAATTATTATTCAGTATTATAATCTACAGAAAGGCGATGCATTTTTTACATTACAATGCACCGATATTATTTTGTCGATAGCTCATTACCTTTTTGTAATTCATAAAAAAAAATGTTGTATAGTTGGTGTGTCTCTCTGTAACCTCTTAATGTCTATACCACTGAACCGATGACATTTTAGTAATAAAGATTTGGATAGGATAGTTTTATCTGGGAAAAACATTTCCTAAAGCGGTAAACTTTGCACTCACACTCGATTAAAAGTTTTCACTCTAAACAACCGAAAGAACCGGGAACCGATTACTTGTCCGAAATTTACTTGACAGAATTTCAGTTGGCCGGAAATTATAGACCGTCATTTCTTTTGCTATATGTATATCATTTGACATAATTTTAGTTCATCGAAATATATCTTGACTTATGTATCTTTTTCCGAATTATGTTTCATCGATTTTCATAATAACTTTTTACTGTAGGCCAAAGTTCCTTATGAACTTTTTTCATTACATTTTATTGTTATAAAAATATTACAAATAAAAAAAATTAAACAAATGTTATTTTGGCCAAGCATAAGTTCGTTACCTATTTTTTTGACCAAATGAAACGTCGGGGTAACGATAAAAAAATAATTGATAATAGGTCAACTGATACAGGCGCCAACGTCATTTCGACGAAATGAAAAAAGGTGAACTGAAATTAGTATTGAAGTTCCTAACCTTACCAGAAGGGTAACAGTAAGTATTGCGCGGCCGCTTTTTGATAGTCGCGTAAACTTGGTCGGTTTACCACGGTTTTACGCGTCGTAATTGTTTCTTATTATATCTTCATAATTAGAAGGTATATTTTGCTGCAATTTTGCAGGTAGGTAACTGAAGAAACACTCTAATTATTGGCATATCTGAATTCTTGGCAATTCATACCAAAATCGTTCAATCTAAGATCAAAATTTGTCTTAATTATGCATCGCTTATTAGTTATTGGCTTACAGTAGGCTAACGAGACTTAACTATACGTTGCAGGCGATCAAGATCAAGCGATCAAGAGCTATGCATCACTGTCAATAATTCATCTCTATGACTCCTATTTACAGTGCTAGGGCCGATTATAGTTTTTTTTTATTTTAATTTGTAGGTATCTTCTAACCGGTGCATTTTTTTAAATTCTGTTTTTGCTCAAGTTACGCACAAGTAAAAAAAAAATCGGCATTTTACCGTTTTTGTCATATAGAAACTACACAAACGTTACTCCAGCGGCATTTTGAATAACTTCAAAACCTTGAGGCGCACAAATTTAAGATAAACACGCACATTTACAGCACGTTTTGCTCTAATTCCCTGGCTAATTTGTTTTCAGAAAAGTCTTCAGAAAAAAAAGGTGCCGCTGGTGGAACGTTCCTCCAGCGGAAAGTGTTATTTGCGAATAAGTAAGGTTCTAAAGTTTTTCTTGGAAAAAAGTAAATACAACACATATTTTCCCATACAAATATACCAAAGTCTCTTCGGACTGTTGAAATAAAATGGGCCATTCATTTTATCGTTAAAAATAACTTAAAATATATAGATTTCACCGATGCATTGCAGTGTTCTATGGAATTACACGATTAGTCACACTGTCTGGAAGTACTGGAGATTGCATGAGATAAGAAAAACATTATAGTGTTTGCTTTAAACGAGTGTTTTTACTTTTGAATGAAATACCTGCGAACGCGTGCTCAGCGCCCAGCGGGCCCCGGCGCGTCACGTGCAGGGAGCTTGGAAATGAAAGTATTATTACACATCCGAGCTGTTTACGAATTGCATTTCGCGATCGGCTGCGCTCGCGCACCATGGCGGAAACTTAAAACACGGCGCTGAAGCCTAGGCTTACTCTGCAATTCGTGTTGCTCGTATTTACGGATATATCTGTCTCTTTCAGATACCGTAAGACATCGGTATAAGTGACAGGGACAGATGAATTCGAACATACAGACACTGTGTTGCGGAGTAGGGCCTCAGATTATTTGTGGCTTACGTTATATGACAAGTATTGCGCTCTTGACTTTAACGGTTTGTGTTTTACAATCATTTAAAGGTTGTTTATTTAACACGCGATTAAAACGAGACAGACACTACTATGGGTGCCGGAAAGCATTCATTACAAGCGCAGGTAACAATGGCTGGCAAATGGCAATATCATTAAACAAAGAAGCGGATAACGCGCCGCGGCGTGGACTCGACGGATTAAGCGTGCACTGACTGACATGGATCATTCTAGTGTTCTGACCTGCACAGTATCTAATATACGTACTGCGCACTCCAGGTAACGCTCATATGTTAGGATCTGACGGGACTATAGCAGGCGTTGGTCTGTCATGTCATATCAGTCATCCCTTATCTTCCAAAAGTGCACATTTCTAGCGTCACTTCAATCAGGATTTAGGTGATCCGCGTATCTATCCTTTACTGACGCAGAAGTCACCCATAATAGTTTTGTGATAGAGACGTTAAAAAATTTACTTAGAATCTTGAATCTTGCATTAACACCCCGTTGGTCTAGTGGTTTAAATACCGGGCCAAGATCTCGGGGTCCCAGGTTCGAATCCCGGGTCGGGCAACAAAAAGTTTCGAATTTTCGAACGTTGCTCGGGTTTGTGATCACCAACCCGCATTTGGCAAGCGTGGTGATTATGCCAGTACACCCGTCATTGCAGTGGTAACTTGAATTTAATGATGGAGGCCTTTTCCCTGCAGTGGGATGATTATAGGCTGTTACTTTTGCATTATGCCATCATGAAGCAATAAAATAAGACATTTAAATAATATATAGATGTATTACATCAGGTACAGTATGTATAATTGTGGTATGTAGATACCTTTTAACATATGTAAATACCTTACCATTTGTTTCTTGTTCATCTCATTAAATACATTCTCTTATTTTCATCATATAACTTATAATTTCTTGTAATTTTATTTGTTTACTAATTTTGACACTAATATTAAAATTTTCTTGTTATTTTGACAGACATTGTTACCACTGGCAACTACCTTGTCAAATGATATATATTTTTTAATTATGTAAATTTCATCTAAATTTCGGTTAGGAGATATTGTATTTTGGCCAATTTTATATTAAACTTACCTTCTTTATGTAATTTTTATAACTGCTTATGTAAATATAGCTATAATTTTGAAATGTTTAAAAATAAATTATGGTTCCATCAATTTTGATATAAATAGACGTTTTTGTGTCAAGGGACGAGCACTTCTTCTTATTCTATTGTTGTGAACTAAATATTATTATTGGGAGAATTATCTTGGACACTATTTATTCATTACTCCTGGACCCTGGTACGGTCACGTAGACCGCCGGGCCTTCTCCATCTAGTGCTGTTGGATCCTGGCGGTCACGTAGACCGCCGGGCCATCACCATCATTTCGGCTTGATCAGGCAGATCGCCGGACTACCTCACCTCCGCTGCGCAGTTGGATCCTGGCGTGGTCGACCGCCGGACCACCTCTATTCATCAAACCACTAATTGGACTTTCACGTGTAAATTTAAGTTACGTATATATTTTATCATACTTTTAATTTTAATATATTTACTTTATATCTTGTCTTGTATTTTATTTAACTCTTAGGGAATAATTATAGGGAGGTAGGTTCCCATTAACTTCCCTCTTTCCAAATTTTCTTTTGTAGCGTAGCAGAACCTAGGTTTCTGAGGGTATTCCTCTTCAAGGGTACCCCAGATATTCTGTTACGTTATATAATATCAAAATGTCAATTCAGAGGCCGCAGGCTGAGGTGTCGTGAGCGCAGTTTACAATAGGAGGGAGGTACGTACTTTATGCACAGACTTGAGTAAGTTTTTCCGAGAAAAACGTTTGAGCAGCAACGGACAATGTTGCTGACAATAACAGGTACAAAGAAGAGACCTGCAGTAAAATTAAATTGCACTGTTGCGAGCGTTCAGCTGATAACACGGATGGATAATAATAATCATCTAGTTAGAATTATGGACGAATCAAAGTTTTTTGTTGTTTTGTTTTTAAACAGAATATCTACAAAAAAATGGATAACCCTAGGTATTTCAAAGTATGCATGTACCGATTACAATGATTCTGCGATGACATCTATCTATTATCGTAAAGTTAGAAATTGGTTTAAAAATTACTAGCTGGACTTCGTATGCGTGGAAATCTGAGGTGGTAGAAGCTATCGCACGGAAACTATTCATTTTACAGGGATAAAAAGTAGCCTGTGTAAGTACTATTTTTTTCATTAAGTTATAAATTAAATCTAGATGTCACCCGTTCTGGCGTGATCAGCAAAAGTTTTAGCGACAAAAATTAAAAAAAAAAACAGTTAAATGTCAATGAAACGTACACGGCTCGTCGTTTAATTAAGTTTTTGTTCATTCTTTAAAATTAAATCCATGGAAGTATGGATGTAGAGTAGTGTTCGGACGGATTAGCATGGGGTCAGGGCGACCGCAGCGGGTAGGGACGAGCGGGCCTTCGGCGGCGCACGCGATGCGCTCGCGCATGCAAGAGATGCTGGTGTACTTAGAACATTTGAACAAAATTATTGATCTATGTTTGGTAAAAATCTATACCGCGAAATTAAATTTAAAACTTTCAAAATAAAAAAACCGTCAGAGTGCGAGTCGGACTCGCTCACGAAGGGTTCCGTACCATTAATATTTAAGACATGCCTCACTGGGCCACACTGAGCCATTTAATCCCAAATTAAGATACTATTAAGTACCCTGTCGTATGTGGTACTTACAACCGATAAACTCACTTATATACTTTTTTTTGTAAATACTCGTACATACTTATAATACATAGAAAACACCCAGACCAGTACAAACAGACATGTTCATGCACACAAATATTTGTACTGTGCGGGGATCGAACCCGCGACCCATGGCTTAGAAGCAGCGTTTACTACCTCTGATTCAAATGGTCGTCAAGGTCGCCATTCACTAGGTAAACAACAGTAGGTACATAAATTTAGTTAATGTAGTGCCTAGACCTGTTTCTATTTAATGTATCAAGCAAAAATAGGCAAAATCGGAGTCATCCTTAAATATTTCTTTTATTTCAATTTTATTATTTATTATTAAAGTAAAAATACAACTGAGTGTTTGTGAATATTTCAAGTGCCTACCTGTTGCCATTATTGATATCGAGCAAAAAGGGGCAAATAATTGCGTTTGTTGTATGGGAGCCCCCTTAAATTTTGTTATTTTTTTTGTTTTTAGTATTTGTTGTTAAAGCGTTAACAGAAATACATAATTTGTGAAAATTTCAACTGTCTAGCTATTGCGGCTCTTGAGATACAGCCTGGTGACAGACAGATGGATATACGGACAGACAGCGAAGTCTTAGTAATAGGATCCCGTTTTTACCCTTTGGGTACGGAACCCTAAAAAGTAAAGTATTGGCCTATAATCATCCCACTGCAGGGCATAGGCCTCCATTTAATTCAGTTTGGATACCGCAGCAATGACGGGTACAGGCATAATTTTCCATTTGGATCAGCAGTAGTTAACGCTACTTCTGAGCCATGGGTCTCGGGTTCGATCCCCGCACAGTACAAATATTTGTGTGCATGAACATGTCTGTTTGTACTGGTCTGGGGGTTTTCTATGTATTATAAGTATGTATTTACAAAAAAAAAGTATATAAGTAAGTTTATCGGTTGTCTAGTACCCCATACGACAGGGTACTTAATAGTACCTTAATTTGGGACTAGATGGCTCAGTGTGGCCCAGTGAGGCATGTCTTAAATATTTTATTTATAATCACCACGCTTGCCAAATGCGGGTTGGTGATCACAAACCCGAGCAATGTTCGTAAATTTGAAAGTCTTGTTGCCCGACCCGGGCATCTAACCCATGACCTCGAAGTCCTGGTTCTTAGAATAAGTTACAAAATTGAAATAATGCTGTCCAAGTTATAGTTTGAATGTAAAGGTGCTCCCCCCTCACCGGGAGCATTCGCGTGTACGCGTTAGGAGAACCGAGCGTTACAATACGCACTTTGTAATGATAGAAAATGTGTCTACATCAGTGGAGGAGGAGAACCGAGCATTACAATGCGCACCTTGTGTAATGATATGATACAATGTGTAATATCACTGGGTAACCGTCACATACTAAGAAAAACTATTTCCAAATTATCTCAACAGGTGGTGATACTGGTATCGATTTACTACTGATGTTGCCGCACTCATCACAGTGACCGCTTCGTCTGACATTATGAAAACAACTAGACCAGAATGCTAGCATTATAATGCGCACCTTGTAATGATACAATGTATAATATCTTGATACAACATTATGGAAACAACGAAATCAAAACTGAATGCTTGCAAATTCAAATCTATATTAAATGTTACATTATACGCGAACGCTCGTCAGTCAGGGAGGTAGTATTGTAATGTAATGCACAAAGTCGCATCTATAATGTTACATTACACGCGAACGCTCGTCAGTCAGGGAGGTAGTATTGTAATGTAATGCACAAAGTCGCATCTATAATGTTACATTACACGCGAACGCTCGTCAGTCAGGGAGGTAGTATTGTAATGTAATGCACAAAGTCGCATCTATAATGTTACATTACACGCGAACGCTCGTCAGTCAGGGAGGTAGTATTGTAATGTAATGCACAAAGTCGCATCTATAATGTTACATTACACGCGAACGCTCGTCAGTCAGGGAGGTAGTATTGTAATGTAATGCACAAAGTCGCATCTATAATGTTACATTACACGCGAACGCTCGTCAGTCAGGGAGGTAGTATTGTAATGTAATGCACAAAGTCGCATCTATAATGTTACATTACACGCGAACGCTCGTCAGTCAGGGAGGTAGTATTGTAATGTAATGCACAAAGTCGCATCTATAATGTTACATTACACGCGAACGCTCGTCAGTCAGGGAGGTAGTATTGTAATGTAATGCACAAAGTCGCATCTATAATGTTACATTACACGCGAACGCTCGTCAGTCAGGGAGGTAGTATTGTAATGTAATGCACAAAGTCGCATCTATAATGTTACATTACACGCGAACGCTCGTCAGTCAGGGAGGTAGTATTGTAATGTAATGCACAAAGTCGCATCTATAATGTTACATTACACGCGAACGCTCGTCAGTCAGGGAGGTAGTATTGTAATGTAATGCACAAAGTCGCATCTATAATGTTACATTACACGCGAACGCTCGTCAGTCAGGGAGGTAGTATTGTAATGTAATGCACAAAGTCGCATCTATAATGTTACATTACACGCGAACGCTCGTCAGTCAGGGAGGTAGTATTGTAATGTAATGCACAAAGTCGCATCTATAATGTTACATTACACGCGAACTGTTATATATGAAAAACCCTTAGTGAAACTAATGAAGAAGTGCTTCATCAGCACTTCTCCCTCAGGACTGAGCCTAGTCGTGTTAGAGCCCTACGGCAGTTCACTCTCAACCGCCGCGCTGGAAACTCGCCTTTCCCATACCTCATAATTATTGTCGCAGAACTAAATTACTTCCAACAAATTGTGAACTTTTAAAATTCAATTTTAATATAAATTCTAGTGAATTTAAATTTTGTTTTTTTTAAAATCTCATCCGCCTAGTTTCGGATAACATTGGTGGCAGCTTAAAGGATTGTGAAAAGTGAATAATCCACGGAAACGTCTCCGTAACCATAAAACTGCAATTTTGAGAACTAAATCCAGTGTGTCCAGTGTATAATCCATATTACCGTTAGCACGCAAAACATCAATACTACATCCTCTACATCATCAAGAACTGGCGATCCCGCGGCCCCTATATCCTCCGATCCTGGTGAACTCCACTGTCAACACCGGCATCACTGTTTCATCATCACCCGTGACTGACGTCCAGGTGTCTTCGAGCTCTCTCCGTATCCTGCCAGGTGTTCCAGTGCCTCTCTGCATCCATAATGACATCGACGATCCTGTGAGTCTTTTCCATATCAGTAATATCAAGTGAAAATTTTGAAAAGTGTGAAAACCTAAATTATAAAGTGAAAAGTTAAGTGAAAATCCTTCAACTTCGTTGCGCTGAAAAAACCTTAAAAGACTTTCATAAAACGTTTTACAATATTCTATGTCCAATAATTATTTTGTTTAACATAATTCTATTAATAGATTTCTTATTGTTCATATTGTGTTCAGTCTGAGACCAGTGTCGTTATCGCCCCGCATACTTCGCGGAATCCGTCCGCCGAGCGCCTTATCTTTGTTTAGACTATCCTCATACTCGTAAAGGAATACTTTTACAATGTCCAAAGACGTTAAGGATGAATCTGCCGTGACAGGCCCCAGTGTAATTCAACCTAGTGCTCCCGGCCCACACACCCGGTCGCAAACCGCAATCACTCATACCTCAAGTAATGAAATAGATTTAAACATTCTTTGTAAATTCATTAATAGATTTGACGGCAATCGGGAAAAGTTATGCCCATTCTTAAATAATTGCAAGAATGCAATAAGCCTTGCATCTGCCCAACAACAAGATATACTTTTAAAATATATCCTTAGCCAACTCGAGGGACGCGCTGAAAGCGCATGCTCAATTAAACTGTTCGACAAATGGGACCAATTAGAATCATTTCTAAAATCTCAGTTCGGGGAAAGAAAACACTACTCGGCACTGCTCTCAGAACTACAAGACTGTCGCCAAGGCAACAACGAAAGCGTTCACGAGTTCGCACTTCGAATTGAATCGTGTTTATCAAAACTTTTGACTGAAATTAACGTGACCATACCCACAAAAAAGAAAGGGGAATTGGCAGGCCGTGTCGCCGCGATGCAGGACCTGGCCACCCACACTTTCGTTGTTGGCTTAACCTCTCGACTTTCCACCGTGGTCAGATGTCGAGACCCGGAAACTCTCAACGACGCCATCAATTTCGCAGTTTCAGAAGAAAAATTGCAACAAACCACTAACTCAAAACAAAACCTTACTCAGGGACCCAATAATTATCAAAGGCGTCCTTCTCAAGCTAAACCACAGCAAAGTCAAACTTTTCCAAATACCACATACCGCACAAATGATAACAACGCGTCGTCATCCAATGCTCCGGTGTGCCGATACTGTAAAACAATAGGGCACACTATCGACAACTGCCGTAAGCGGGAGTATAATAATAGCCGTCGATTTTCAACACCAAGCACGAATCGTTTTCCAAATTCTCAACAGCAGAATCAGCCCCAATATTCCCAACCACGACGCGTTCAATTTATTGAACATAATAATCGCGACAAATATTCACCCGAAGAACAAGAGGAGTATCAAGAACAACATTCTTTAAACTCCTAATGGACTCCCGGCGGTGTCCCGTGAGTCCACCATCTAAGATTACTAAATCGCTTCCAAATCCAAAGACACCCACAGTATCCACTGATTCCACTGTATCTGCAGCACCCACTGCATCCACTGTATCCACTGTTTCCGCTGTATCCACTGTATCCACTATATCCACTGTATCCACTGAATCCGCTGTATCCATTGCAAAAGCAAATCCAAAACATATTAAACCAATTTCAAAATCCGCCGTTGTGCTTAACTCCAAATCCGTAAATCATTCTAACTCAAGATTCGCCGATCCCTCTATCTCCTATGCATCCATCGTCTCTGGTGCCAGCTCATCTCCCAATTCTAAAGAACCAACTGCAATATCCGAAACTTCTCTTTCTCGTACCATCCCTGTAAAAGAAAAAAATATTAGTGTCTACAATATTACAACAAACCCGTCAAGAAAATACTTACCGTATATTGAAGTCCAAACCTCCGTCTCAACGAAACCACTCACCCTATTAGTAGATAGTGGTGCATCCATCAGCCTCGTGAAAAAATGTTCCGTCGAAAACATGCCTGAAATATCACAAGAACCCATTACATTCAATGGAATTGGTACAACAAACAATTTAATGAAAACTTTGGGTCATATTCCTATCACATTTAATACACTAGCACATAAATTCCACGTAGCCTCTGACTTAGAATTCCCATATGACGGAATCATCGGTAATGATTTCCTTTCTAGCTCTCGTAGCAATATTGATTTTAAAAAGGAGACACTGACAGTCAACAATATCGAACTTACTCTTAAATTCAACGAACCAGTTTATACGATTCTACCACGCACCGAAACCATAATCGAATGCACAGTACAAAACCCCGAATTACAAGAAGGCCTCATCATTGATCAACATCCAATTAGATCGCTCCTCATAGCAAACTGCATAGTTCGAGTGAAACCAAACTCTAGAATCAACGTGACTGTAGTGAACACCTCTGAATCTCCGATAAAAGTCAATTCTAATCTTAAATTAAAACTTCTTCCCCTGAAACAATCAGAATGTCATAAAATCTTTTACACGCGAGAATCTGACGATCTCCTATTAAATGTGAAAAGCAGGACCGAAGAAGTCCTTGACCTTTTAAGAGTCTCTCATCTTAATGGCGAAGAAACTGACGCCTTATATGACCTTTGTTCAACATATTCAGATGTATTCCATCTTCCCAATGACAAACTTACAAACACTGATATTTTAGAATGCGAAATCCCAACATCATCTTCTGTGCCAATTAGTACAAAATCATATCGATTTCCTGATATACATAAAAGAGAAGTTGAAACTCAAATAAATAAGATGCTCGATGACGGAATCATCAAACCTTCTACCTCTCCGTGGTCCTCCCCGATATGGATAGTTCCAAAGAAAATGGATGCCTCTGGTCAACGAAAGTGGCGACTGGTAATTGATTATCGTAAGCTGAACGACATCACTATTGGAGACTCTTATCCTATTCCAAATATTTCTGAAATTTTAGACCAATTAGGCAAAAGTAAATACTTTACCACGCTCGATCTTGCCTCTGGTTTCCACCAAATAAAAATGTCAGAAAAGGACGCATCCAAAACCGCATTTTCTGTGCCACAAGGACATTTTGAATACACACGAATGCCCTTTGGACTTAAAAATGCTCCGTCCACTTTTCAGAGACTAATGAATATAGCCCTGTCGGGACTACAAGGCATTCAATGCTTTGTTTATCTCGATGATATCGTTATTTATTCATACGATTTAACTACCCATGTGCAAAAGCTTACCAATGTCTTCGACAGACTGAGACATTGTAATCTTAAACTCCAGCCAGATAAGTGCGAATTTCTTCGCAAAGAAGTATCTTATCTCGGTCATATCATCACAGATAGTGGTGTGAGACCTAATCCAGAAAAAACCAAAGCTGTTCAAGAATTTCCTCAACCTAAATGTCCCAAAGATATCAAATCTTTCATGGGGTTAGTCTCCTATTACCGCCGTTTCATCCCAAATCTATCAAAAATTGCTAAACCCCTTACTAACCTTCTCAAGAAAGATGTTCTATTCAACTGGCAAAATGAACAGCAACTAGCCTTCGAAACTCTGAAAAATTGTCTTGCTACTGCTCCAGTTCTAGCATATCCCGATTTTACCAAACCTTTTGTCTTAACCTGTGATGCATCAAATTTCGCTATCTCCGCCATCTTATCACAAGGACCCGTAGGAAATGATAGGCCAATTGCATTTGCTTCCAGAACCCTTAATAAAGCTGAATCCAACTATAGCGTAACGGAAAAAGAATGCTTGGCAATCCTCTTTGGTACCAAGGTCTTCAGGCCATACTTATACGGCCGTCGTTTCAAGATCGTGACCGATCATCGACCACTGAAGTGGCTTTTCAATTGCAAGGATCCCGGATCCAAACTCGTAAGGTGGAGACTAAAACTAGAAGAATTCGACTACGAAGTCGAGTATAAAAAAGGAAAAATCAACAGCAATGCTGACGCATTGTCCCGTTTCCCAGTGAATCCAATCCAAACAGACAATGATCCTCAACCTTCTACATCTAAGATCCAAGACGATCCCGTTTCTACTCAAGCTCCTGATATCCCAACTGAGTCTGACATACCTCAAGATATCCTCGATGACCTCATAGACCTGGGTGGTTTTAACCTAAGCCCATCAGAAGTCCAAGGCGAAAACCTAAGTCCAACAAACCTACCAAATCTCTTAGATCCTCGCTCCGATTCCAATGAACCGCAACCCTCTAACTCCAATGAAGCTAGTATGACTCCTTCAATTTCCAATCAAGAATACAACGACTTCTTAAAAGCTTTTTCAAACAAAGACGAAACGTTTAACACTAATGTCTTAGAACATAACGAAAGTCTTCTTAAATCAAAATCCAAAGCCATACTAATTCCAACCTCAATCGATTTTGACGATTCGAATCCTTACCTTCAAGATGTTCTTTCCGCTGCTGAAGAATCTTCCATCTCCATTGATGAAGAACGTGAACTTAACTCTTTCCTTAAACTGGAAATAAAAGGAAAGAAATACTATCTCCTCTTCACAAAGGCGTACTATTTCGACGACTGCACATATCCAGAAATCTTTAAAACCCTCAAAGCCGCAAGAGATGATATCATTTTAACGGGTGACATAAACGACATAGCCATTTCCGACTTCAAAAATCTCTTTGAACAACATTCCTTTGTAAAAATATATGGAATGCTTTTATACTTATTTAATAACACCAACATAACAGTAAACATACATCACAATTCAATCATATACCCCGTACCGACCGAAATTGCCAAAATACTTAAAGAAAACCACGATATTCCTATTGCAGGCCATTTGGGCTCAAACAGAATGTACAATAGAGTAAAAGAGCGCTATTATTGGAAAAATATGCGCACCGATATTGAGAACTACGTAAAAAATTGTAAATTATGCCAATCCAATAAGGCTCTTCGGAAAATCAATAAATCCCCAATGCAAATTACTACTTCTTCTACTCGCCCTTTTGAAAGAATTAGTCTGGACATTGTCGGCCCTTTACCCGAAGCTGGAATTACAAAATTACGTTTCATACTAACCCTCCAAGATGATCTAACAAAATTCTCAATTGCTTACCCAATTTCCAACACCACTGCAGAAGAGACTTGCGAATGCCTTGTCCATTTCATATCAGTCTTTGGTATTCCAAAAACAATTCTCACAGACCAAGGTACAAATTTTACGGCTGATCTCTTCAAGCAGACATGTGAATTCCTAAAAATCAAACAAATCTGGTCCTCACCTTACCACCCTCAAACTCAAGGAGCTCTTGAGCGCAGTCACTCGACTCTGAAGGAATACATAAAATCATTCGTCAATGAAAGTCAAACGGACTGGCATAAATACGTCTACACTGCAATGCTAACTTATAACAGTAGCGTCCATACAACTACCCAATTCACTCCATATGAGCTTCTTTTTGGTCACAAACCCTACATTCCCGACTCCGTATTCGAATCACGTTCTGATGTTACTTATCCCGAATATACTAAAATGTTGCAACATCGTTTAAAAGTTTCTCGCGAGAGAGCCTTACAAAACATCAACGCATCTAAAGAAAGGTCGAAGACCTACTACGATAAACACACACGTCACGAGACCTACAAAGTCGGAGAATATGTTTACCTTAAAAATCACGTACGGCTTCGAAAATCCCTTTCTCCACTTTGGAAAGGACCTTACAAAATTGTTAAGGTCCATAGCAATAACACGCTGTCCCTGCTTATTAACAGGCGTCACGTCAGACACCACTTTGATGAGGTTAAGCCTGCTCATACAAATGAGTCCTCCGAGTGAAAATACACATTCACTTATTCTAAAATATTATTCTTTAATCTATTTACAATTTTAATTCTTTTACATTTTACAATTTTATACATCTATCATATACAAATCTTTTTAGAATCAAACTGTTTATTTTCAGAATATCTACACTGTGTTTTATTGTCGTCTCCGCGAGCAACGACAACCAATTTGTTGAACATATCGACAAAAGTCCTGGCATACTATTCGATCCTGTCGGCACACTGAGGATTGTTAACGACCAATTTCATATTGTTATCCCGGTAGACGTGTCCTCTATTCAACACCATCTTGAAAACATTTATGATGTATTTGGAAATGTTCGATATCACTGTCGCGAAAACGAAGAAATGGATATCCAACATTGCAATAATATGCTACAACCTTTGCAAGCTTTGTATAATGATATCCAACGAGATTTCAAAGCCATTTCTCATATTATTTCTAATTCATTTACCAAAAGATCTGCCTGGTTTGCTGGCATAGGAACAGTATTCAAACACATTTTCGGCACAATGGATGAAAATGATGCTGAAAATTACCATAATGCTATAGTGGCCCTGTATAATAATGACGAAAAACTATCAGAATCTCTTACAAGAACTATAATGGTTTCTCAATCTGCAATTTCTAATATAAATAATTCTTTACATGAAATTAATATGAATCAAGCGAAATTGAACGACGTCGTCAATGAATTGTCTCTGTCATTCAAAAATATATCAAATGTTATTAATGTTATATCATTTAAGTCAAAATTAATGTCTATATTAAATATCTTGCAATCTAATTTGCTTACACTATCTTTTAAAATTGAAGATTTGTTAAATGCTATTCTGTTTGTAAAAAGCAATACCGTACATCCGTCAATATTGACGCCATATCAAATGTATAAAGACATTGTAAATAATCTCAGGGTAATACCTAAACATTTGGATTTCCCTATAAGTTTAGAAATAAGTAATATTCATACCTTAATTAATGTAGCCGAACTTGTATGCTACTATTTAGACAATAAGCTTATATTCGTTGTAAAATTACCTTTAGTTAGTTTGTTAAGATATAACATTTATCGGAACATTCCTCTTCCAACACCTCACGTTAACAGCTCACCGGATTCTTTCGCCATGATCTTGCCTACCAAACAACTCCTTGCCTTAAGCACAGATAAATCTACCTACACTTACCTTAAAGACCTAACCAATTGTAAAAATATTCCTACAGAAACTTACCTTTGCGAAATAGCCGACATCCACACCGTCCTTGATAACCCATCTTGTGAAATTGAAATTATAACTAAAGCATTATCCTCGTTACCTGATAATTGTCCGTATAGATTTATTTTTGGTAACATTAATATCTGGCATAAACTTAATAATAATAAATGGGTATTTGTCCTATCAAAACCCACTAAACTAACTTTAGAATGCAAAGATTCTGTATCCGATACAATTATATCCGGTACAGGTGTACTTAACATCCCCTATGAATGCACGGCGTTTCATGGTAACGTAAGATTAGTTAGAAAAGTGTACCCTAAGATAAATGTTCCAAAAGTCTCTTCAGACTTTAATATAATTAGTGATAGTTGCTGTAATATTAGTAATTTTAATAAGGTCAAAATTAATTTACCTATTTCACAGTTAGACAATGTAAATCTGGATAATTTAAAACAATTTAAAACTGTTACCGATGAAGTTGTTAAAGATTTAAAAACAATAGAGTTTCCAACCAATTTTAACAATCATATTAGTTTTCCTATTATTAGTGTCATCTCTTTAATAACAATTTGTATTTTTATAATATTCCTAATCATTAAGAAAGGCAAGTTTTCTCGCAAATTTACTCCCCAAATTACAAATGAAATTAGCAAAACACCAGTAGACAAACGAAGCGAAATTGACATCCCTTTAGAAGATTTTCCCAAATTACGTATCGAATAATTACATGAAAACTCACATTCCGTGAGTTTCCTCTTAACGAGGGGGTTGTTATATATGAAAAACCCTTAGTGAAACTAATGAAGAAGTGCTTCATCAGCACTTCTCCCTCAGGACTGAGCCTAGTCGTGTTAGAGCCCTACGGCAGTTCACTCTCAACCGCCGCGCTGGAAACTCGCCTTTCCCATACCTCATAATTATTGTCGCAGAACTAAATTACTTCCAACAAATTGTGAACTTTTAAAATTCAATTTTAATATAAATTCTAGTGAATTTAAATTTTGTTTTTTTTAAAATCTCATCCGCCTAGTTTCGGATAACAGAACGCTCGTCAGTCAGGGAGGTAGTATTGTAATGTAATGCACAAAGTCGCATCTATAATGTTACATTACACGCGAACGCTCGTCAGTCAGGGAGGTAGTATTGTAATGTAATGCACAAAGTCGCATCTATAATGTTACATTACACGCGAACGCTCGTCAGTCAGGGAGGTAGTATTGTAATGTAATGCACAAAGTCGCATCTATAATGTTACATTACACGCGAACGCTCGTCAGTCAGGGAGGTAGTATTGTAATGTAATGCACAAAGTCGCATCTATAATGTTACATTACACGCGAACGCTCGTCAGTCAGGGAGGTAGTATTGTAATGTAATGCACAAAGTCGCATCTATAATGTTACATTACACGCGAACGCTCGTCAGTCAGGGAGGTAGTATTGTAATGTAATGCACAAAGTCGCATCTATAATGTTACATTACACGCGAACGCTCGTCAGTCAGGGAGGTAGTATTGTAATGTAATGCACAAAGTCGCATCTATAATGTTACATTACACGCGAACGCTCGTCAGTCAGGGAGGTAGTATTGTAATGTAATGCACAAAGTCGCATCTATAATGTTACATTACACGCGAACGCTCGTCAGTCAGGGAGGTAGTATTGTAATGTAATGCACAAAGTCGCATCTATAATGTTACATTACACGCGAACGCTCGTCAGTCAGGGAGGTAGTATTGTAATGTAATGCACAAAGTCGCATCTATAATGTTACATTACACGCGAACGCTCGTCAGTCAGGGAGGTAGTATTGTAATGTAATGCACAAAGTCGCATCTATAATGTTACATTACACGCGAACGCTCGTCAGTCAGGGAGGTAGTATTGTAATGTAATGCACAAAGTCGCATCTATAATGTTACATTACACGCGAACGCTCGTCAGTCAGGGAGGTAGTATTGTAATGTAATGCACAAAGTCGCATCTATAATGTTACATTACACGCGAACGCTCGTCAGTCAGGGAGGTAGTATTGTAATGTAATGCACAAAGTCGCATCTATAATGTTACATTACACGCGAACGCTCGTCAGTCAGGGAGGTAGTATTGTAATGTAATGCACAAAGTCGCATCTATAATGTTACATTACACGCGAACGCTCGTCAGTCAGGGAGGTAGTATTGTAATGTAATGCACAAAGTCGCATCTATAATGTTACATTACACGCGAACGCTCGTCAGTCAGGGAGGTAGTATTGTAATGTAATGCACAAAGTCGCATCTATAATGTTACATTACACGCGAACGCTCGTCAGTCAGGGAGGTAGTATTGTAATGTAATGCACAAAGTCGCATCTATAATGTTACATTACACGCGAACGCTCGTCAGTCAGGGAGGTAGTATTGTAATGTAATGCACAAAGTCGCATCTATAATGTTACATTACACGCGAACGCTCGTCAGTCAGGGAGGTAGTATTGTAATGTAATGCACAAAGTCGCATCTATAATGTTACATTACACGCGAACGCTCGTCAGTCAGGGAGGTAGTATTGTAATGTAATGCACAAAGTCGCATCTATAATGTTACATTACACGCGAACGCTCGTCAGTCAGGGAGGTAGTACTGTAATGTAATGCTCAAAGTCGAATCTATAATGTAACATTACACGCGAATGCTCCCGGTGAGGGAGCACCTTTATACAAGGATAATAATAATAAAAAAAGTAACTATTAATTTGTGATATACTGTTTTAAACTTCCGCGATCATGGCGCTTGCAACAGTGCCGATATCGGAAACTTATAAAAAACAAGGTACATGGTAGAAATCTCGAAATAACTAACTATTAATTTGTGTAACTTACATAGGAAGTTACATCAAAAATATTATGTAAAACAAGTCAAACGTTATTTATAGCTTTATAGCTTTTAGCAGATAGGATGAAATACTGGAAATACGTAACCAAACCAAAGCTAAACTGCGGTACGTCATGAAGGCTTGTTTGGTCGCTTTTCTTTTTTAAATTGTATGTAGCTAAGGGTTTGTTCAAGTTGCAGTAAGACCTACTTTGAGCCAATCCTTTCGAACGAAAGATAATATGGAGGTCTAGCATTTATTTTGGAGGTATAAATAACCCTTCTTCCATTTCGTATTGCCGTAGTTGGGTAAAAACGGGTGAGTAATATTTGATATAATGACAAAAACACTAATGATTACTTGACCTAATCTAATTTTACACAATTTTTTTTAAATATAATGATCAATTGATCTAACGTATTATTGTTATAATTTCATTTTACCTAATTTTATTTGCTCTAATGAACATTTTCTATAATAAACATCTTAACTAATATGTAGGTATTTACTCTAATATTCATTGAGTGTAAAATTTAAAATCTATATTCATATTCATATTCATTTATTCACAACATAAAGTAACAGCAGTCTAATAGGTAGGCATACAGAGGTGATTAATAGCTACTTTATAACCTACAAAAGGTATTTGTGACTTTTAGTAATATTCAATAACATTTAACAGTTCCTAAAATTATACATAATTACAATGTCAAATGTATAAATAACAAGTAAGCAGGCATGCAGCATGCAAGCATGCAATTAGAATTTCGTGTGCTTCGGCGCTACGGGAAGGGGTTCGGCGACCAGCAAGCCGAAGCTGCGAAGGGGAGCGTGGGTGCCTGTACTATGTTACAGTGGGCTGGGGTTGCCTCCCTCCGCGCCTCCGACTTATTGAATTACACTCTAGAGGTAGGGCAGACAAGTACCACGTGGAGTCGGGGTTAGCCGAATCGGATTCGCCCTAAAGTAGAAATTAGTAGAAATGAGAAATATATGAAGGGAACGTTATAAGAAAAGAAATTTGTTCAAAGTGAAAATTCTGTAAAACAAATGATAATAAATGTTGTTAGAGCAAACAATAGTTATATGAAATAAAATATTAGGTCAAATGAAATTAGATTATTTGTCTTTATAGTTTATGAAAATTCTATCATTTGAACGTTATTTCTATTGAAATTATATTATCTGTTATTATATTAAACATTACGTAAAAACAGAGAACCTCTTTTTGCGTCGGCTGATATAATTTAAAAATAATATTCTAGTAATACCTCTTTCGGAATACAATAGCTCATCTACGATACAAAATATAACTTCTATTGTATGCCTAGTACTGTGTCCTGTAATATTTATATGTTACTGGCTGGGAAATGTACCAGAGCCGCAATACTGATTAATTAATTAATTATAGGTCGCCCATTGATGTAAAATAAAAAGCTAGATACACTATTAGTGACAGAAAAACGTACTCAACGAGTAAGCAACAATTTTTTATTCATACGGTAGGTATGACGCATGCGCACGCTTGACATAGCTGCTCATATAAACTGGGACAATAATAAGTGACAAGTGAAAAGTAAAGCACGGGTTTACCAATAATGATAATTCAAGCAAATGGTTAGTTTATGAGCATGTTTACCCATTGCACACCTTCAACTAACAGGAACTTTTTGCTATGGTGTTTCATTTTTATTAGGGTTCCGTACCCAAAGGGTAAAAACGGGACCCTATTACTAAGACTTCGCTGTCTGTCCGTCTGTCCGTCGCTCTGTCACCAGGCTGTATCTCAAGATCTCGCGATAGCTAGACAGTTGAAATTTTCACAAATTATGTATTTCTGTTACCGCAATAACAACAAATACTAAAAACAAAATAAAATAAATACTTAAGGCGGGTTCCCATACAAAAAAAAAACGTTTTTTTTGCCGTTTTGGTACGGAACCCTTCGTGCGCGAGTCCGACTCGCACTTGGCCGGTTTTATTTACCTACTCGTGGACTCCGCGAACTTCGTATCGGCTGTCATTGTTAATGTCATTGTCATCAAAAGGTGGTGTGGTTATTATTCAAATTTATGAAGTAATCAATTTTAATTTAAACGTAACCTTCCAACGGATTTAATATTTATTATCCTATTCCCGACGAAGACAAATCCAAAAACACTAAAATCATAATAATCTGTACAGCCGTTCTCGAGTTATAAAGCTTAGTGGTGTAAAGTCTAACACGACTTCGTTTAATATATGTAGATATAGAAGAAGATAGATGTTGACAAGAAATAGATATTATCTTGCTTGTTACACAGGTCCACATTTGGTTGGACAGAATTTCGTAACTTTTATTCGCTGCCCTTATTGCAGCTTATAGGACCTCCACAGCAGAACGGACTGACCGCCCTCCCAGTGTGCAGCGGTCCTGTCGAGACTATGTGAGGAGCGGGCCGCAGGCTCCTTCGTGTAGGGAAAAAGGACAAAAGTAAGTGGTCGCCTGGCGGGACCGGAACGGCCCTGACCATCTGAGGGGAAACGGAATGTCCGCAAGGGCTATAGGATGGCCTAAGTCCGATTATGCGGGTTTGCCGCTTACCTAAATAAATACAAGGAAGATAAAGCACAAATCTGACAGGAAAGGTACTCTTAAAATTATTAAATGTATCAAATTGCACATTTTCATAATTTATCAGCTACTAAATAAATTTTCTTTTAGTAACAAAACATGTATAAAGACGGTAATGACTACAAAACCAGAATGTAATCCAGGATAGAGACTGCCAATTGTGCATAAGTTACAAAATACTTAAAAACGAGTGCATAGGTAATTAATTTGACGTTTCTTCCGAATTCATTCGGTTCAGTCTTGTGATATCCTACACCATAAACGTAGAATAAATCTATGTCCTACACAATATTGTATGAAAAACAATGGTTTACATTTCCATACGCAAGATAGACGCGTGCGCGGGACGTCAGCCGCGGGCGGAAGTGACGTCACGGCGCGGTTACGAAAGCAGACGCGCCCGCATGTGCTTTATCAGTTATAGCAGAAGCAGCCTAATGTATTCAATGGCACGGCACTATCACGCACTCGCGCCACAAACGACAGATAGGTATAGAAGTCAATCTACATACAAAGTGCGCTCGAGCACGGTATCTCGGACCAGCTGCAGCGGCCTCAGACAAGTGGATTTCTAATCTAGAATACAAACGTATGAAAATGACGTTAGCTTACGATCGATCGATCGTTTGTTTGTTAGTGTCATTTTCATACATTTGTTATCTATTCACCGTACACCGTAAACGATATGAGAAAGCAACGTGTCTAAGGCCGCAGTTCGGAACATTGCGAGCGTGTCAACAATCATCTGCTTGAGATTATTTAAGATACGCGTCTGTGAATTTTTTGGTACAAAAATTAACAGTTAATTACTACGTGCAAATGCGAATTCATTACACGTTAAATAAAAGAATCGTGCATTTCGTCAATGTCGAAATCGTCGCAAGATATTTTTCGTCACAAATCCGCAATATTGTATACATTGGTTCATGTTTCAGTATCTATTGTTTCACTTAATAAAGTAAATCGGACAACTAGATACGATTGCCACTACCACGATAGCTACTCGTATGTAGGCAAATAAGCCAAAGAGGACGACCCTAGCACGGCCGCCGATTGTAGGTATGAAAGTGACTTGACTTGTGACTTCTGTACCTTTGTCTTTGGTGCTCGCGCGCAACGTACTTGCGCCGGTCACTGAGTTTCCCGAAAAACGTTGATCGAGGAACATTTGGCTGTAATGACCGCAATATACGATTGGGGTAGAACCTTTTCCTTGCTTAAGAATAAATATTATCATAATTATCACCTTTGAATAGTTGAATGGAGATCGAAAGAACGTAAATGAAAACTGATTGATGTGGGTGTGTAAGAGTTTTGGTTGCAAACATCCAAAACCATGCTTTCAAATGCCTGGAGTGCCAGGACATATCTTTATACATTGTCTCAAAGTTAAAACTGCCAGTAGAGTCACGACATTAATAAAGTAGAATCCACGAAATAGTTGACTCTTACCACGGTTAGGTTACATTAATTAATAGTCGAATCAGAAGACTGATTTGGATTTTTAACAACCTTCGGTTAGCTGCTGTAAGGCTCTGCTTAGGAGAGTTTGCTGCCATGGCGCAATCAGTAGTGATTTACTGTATTCTGGTAAAGGGTGGTGCCTCTAAAACGATATTTCTTTCCCAAGGGCACTTTAACAGGTTATGTACTTGAAATGACTTGGATTTCGAAGACGGAAATACATTGTAGAAGAACTTGTAGATATAAAACTCAATTTATTTGACGCAAAATATGCAAACGGATCATCTCATTTATTCAAACTTCACAAACACTTCATTCATGACATAGACCCGGTCACTGTTTTTCTGTAAACTTACTGTTATGATGTCAATTCAGATTTTTGTCGTCGACGGAAGTGATTAATACATAATCTATAAAACTTATGTCCTACTTAGTATTTTCATCGACGAAATTAGGAACTGAGATTATTTAAAAATAAATTATAGTTTAAAAAACTAAAAAACCACGCTTTTAAAACAGATTGAACTAAAAAATTAAAAATAAAACTGTAGTAATCAATTGAAAAATTCATATTATTGTACAAAAAGCGTGGGGTGCTTGTTATGATATCCACAGATATAGTAAATTATTGATAAAATATTTACAACAATCTAAATGAAGCCCCCCACGGTTTTTCCTTCCATTTTTTCCTTCTTTATCGACTGTAAGTCCAAAGCTAATTATAAGGAATCATAATTGATACAGATCGCGCGCTAGCTCTATCTCTTTTACTCCCTCTTACAGAGGAAAACTGGGAAACTGTTATTAAATTATTGCATTGTCATCGGTCCTTGATACGTGTTCAAAGTTTCAAATCAATCAAACTTCTAGAAATTGGTTAAAAATATGCTCAAAGATTCCATTACATACATAGATACAACCCAAGCTAATAAAAGCGTGGTAATGAAAGATATTCTTACGATTTGCTTTCATCACAATTTAGTATTTTATTTTGATTTTTTCCGACGTTAGGTAGGTACGCTGCAAGCGATAAGACCGCCTAAATTGTACTAATCTAAATCTTACTCATGTGTTATTTTTCAATTTTATGGTGTGCAATAAAGTGTATCTATCTATCTATCTACACTTCACAGCGTTCGTGATCACGGGTAATAATATAGTAAATTAGATAAACCAATACTTATGTTATTTGTCGACTGTTTGAAATACTGTATTATCTTTTCAAAGACAAAGAAAATCTTTAGGTGCGCGTATCATATTTTAATTTATTGATTACTCATTACGATCAAACATATGTAGGTAACGTTATTGTTTGCGCACGGCAGCTGGCTGATGCCAGCGTATCACAAGGCGCAGACGCAGGCCCGCGCGACGCACGGTTTCTGACAATTGCGTCTGAATATAGACATAAAATAGAAAAATGTAAAAACTTGATTTAATTAATTACATAAGAATGAAAACTGAGGATCTGTGTGCAATTTCATTCAACATTATCAACACTATTATAAGTTAAATAGTCACAAATCTCGCAATAATTTGGAACAAATTAAATAATAAATGTGGACAACATCACATACATTGTTCTGACCCCAATTTCAATAACTATTTAAAGCACTCGTATTTCAGAAACAACGAAGGACACCCAGACCCGAGAAAATGTAGCAATACCCTGATTTTCTACATTGACCCGTCCGGGAATCGAACTCGGGACCTCGGAGCAGGCGATACCTTGAAAACTTGAGGTCGTCAAATGTATCGAAGATAGACAGTTTCCGAGCTAAATGAGTTAAGCAAAATCATTCATTTATGTACATATACAACGTGTTCCTTTTGATATCCCATAACTCTAAGGTTATGTTCTATAGGTAAAAATAATATAAAACGCCCTAGAACATGTGGTTCAAAAATCAATAGTTTCGAATATAACATCAATTTTAGTTAAGTTTTTTAAAAAAATGTAACCAGTATGGCGAATCCTTAGTTTTGCGAGACGTTGGCAAACTTACACTATTAAGTGTAGTAGTAAAGTAGCGGGAGAGCGTAACTTGTGAAAAACATTGACGTGTGTGGGTGTTTCATTGATAAGTAGGTACGAGTAAATCGTTTTCATTCAAAAGTTCATTCATAACAAGGTAAGGGTGTTTTACATAAACAGTCGTGACTTTTTTGAATTATTTTGTATGAAAAAATTAAACAAAAAAAAATTAATAATTGAAAATTAATTCATATGCAATTTGATTCTTTACCATGGCCTGTTTAATACCCTAGAGTTATGGGATATCAAAAGGAACACGTTGTATAGAAACAAAAGTGATGATGACTTTCGACTAGTATCTATCTTCTATCAACCTTTGTCTCGGTTTGTTGTAAACAGATTATTGCATAACAAACAATTCGGTTTCAGACAAGATAGCAATTCTGTTGATGCTGAAATTGCACTCTTTATTTATACACGTGTCTATTGCTTAAGGCGACGTAGTGCTAAGAGGCGCTTGCAGCAGTATAATAAAATGACGTGTGGCACTCGGAGACTGCCGCGGTAAAGCTATTGCATAGCATTTTTTATCAACTTATGCAATTATAAAACTAAAAAGTATCACCGCTGTGCCGGTCGGAGTGGGGGGTCCACGCTCAAGGCCCGCGACAGAAGCTATGCAATAGCTTAATTTTATAATTTTATGTATTTTCTAATTTTGACTTTTGTAATTAAATTTTCCTGTTATTTTGGCAGATATGGTTACCATAGGCAACCATACTGTCAAAATCCTTATTTTCTTCTAAATTCTTTTAAATTTCGGAAATTCAAAATTGTTCGATCGTGCCTCGCCCCGAGTGTTAGGTTATATTCGTTACGGAATTTCTGGATTCGGTCTCCACGCTCAAGGCCCGCAATAGAAGCTATGCAATAGCCTAAAAATGAAATTCTGTAAAAACAAGGTACATGATATATAGTAATAAGCCTGTTCCAAGATTCTCAATGAACTCTTTGATAATGACTATAAAGTTAAATCATCAATATCGTACAAAAAGATTAAAACATTAGCCGTACAAAAAAACTTAATTTTTTGCCACAAGTATAAAATAGGTGAAATAAGGACAATAATAATGCAGGAGGATGAGGATGAGGGTGTTTAGTTGTACTTATCCAGAAAAAATACTAGAAAAAACATTTCAGTTCTTATAACGTGCAGATCTTCATCAGATTCAATAGTAGGTACTCATATTTTAGTAAATTTAAAAAATTAAATAAATTGTGTTTAATAAATATTTTTTTGAATAATTATGTTAATTGTAAAGAACTTTTCAACTTTGTGCGCCTGCGCCGAGACGCTTCGCTAAGCCTGGTTAGTTATTATCTGTGAAAATACTGACTATGCTTCATTATCTCACTACAGTAAAAATACAACTGAGCAAATGTAGATAACATTGTGTGGTTATTAATAGACGACTTGACCGACAAATAAAATTGCTTACTTAGCCAGTGGAAGGTCTGTTCAAGTAATTCTTCTTTATACAGAGCGTAAGAAAATTGACAATATTTGAAAATACTTGATCAGCTCCTAATTTACTAATTGATATTCAGCACATTTATCTTATGGTATTTTATTCCTTAAAGTAATAGCGCATCGGTTTGTGAAGTTTTTTTTTTTCCTTTCAACAATGAAATCATGCATGACACTCTTAGCGAAGCCAGCTTCGCTATTAGTAGGCGTTCTATCCATAAACGTAGAATATAACCTAAATCTATGGTTCTATCACATAGCAAAATGGTAGTCAATCCATGGCACGGGGCCGGAGTGTGTCGGGGCCCGGGGCCCGCACGCGGTTGCATTCGCGAGGAATGTCAAACAATGTCAATATTGCTTGAGGCGGTACGCGCACCTCTCAGCACCCCCAGCCAGCCGCGCGCCGCTGCAGCCCGCAACACTCACGGCGTCGCGGCTGTTTGCGCAAACGACGCGGTGGACGAATTACGGCACGTAATTATCAACTGTTCATGTTCATTATATCTTACCGTGCTTCTTTGTAAACCACAACACTTAGATACTATCAATGTATACATGAAATAACATGTTATTTAATGAATTAATATTCACTAGTTAATAATAAGCAATATATTATCCTATAGCAGTAGTTTTAATTTTTAAGAGTGAACAATTTATCGACCTTGACGTTGGAATCGCAATTTGTTATTCACTCAGTGAACCACACGCCAATGTATAAAAACCTTGTAAGAAAATAATAATAATGTTGCGCTTCCACGATGATGCTATCAAAACAACGATTTATTGTTTCTTTTTCTAATGGGCAAAAAGTATCATTTGCATATAGGTACCTAATTTAGTATCCAGCACAAAAAACAGGTAAAATGATTTAATGACTTTGTAAGGTCAAACGGTGGTGATTACAGTGGCGTACGCGTAAGTTACTCAATACTTGTAAATAAATTGATCCATAAAGCAGGCGATTGACTAATTAAGGTAATCGAGTATGTGAATGAATAACCCGCATGCATTGATATTGGCACCGTTCGCTATTAGCTAAAATATACAACATAACACAATCGCTTGGGCAGAAAATATTGCCTACAGCAATATGTAATTTCGCTACTGAACTGAACATACGAGTACAAGATTAGAAGTGACTTTGATTTAAATAAATGTGTGTGAAGGAGAGCAATGCCGAAGCCGCATAGGTGAAGGAAGGTGTGCGGGCGCGAGCAGTACCTAGTAGTGAAGCGTGTTTACTTTACTGACCGCTCCGGGGATGCCGGCCGAAATGAACAGCGCCAGCGTGTCGGGCCAGGGCAGAAGCTTGTACTGCTCCCACCAGCGCTTCACCACGAGGCTCACGTAGAAGCCGAGTACGAACGACATTGGTATGGACTCGCTCTGCGCACCGAAGTACTGCCGCACTTTCTCGAATACCCTGTAACAGAAAAGCCGGTCAAAACCTATCTCACTCTTACCTATAAAGAGACAACTGATTCACGCATAGACCCAGATCTGGGTTCATCATCATCATCGTCTTAGCCAAGTGACGCCTACTGGTGGATATAGGAAGTTTTGCCATTGTACGTGAAGACGCTTCTGCTCGTCATCATCTGACACTACTTTAGTCGCTTCTTACGATACCTTTAGGAAGAGAAGGAGCGGCTGTTATGTATATTATTATTTTTATGTGTTGACACCTGATACAGCACGCATCTGGGCTATGATCTTACGCTGTACAAGTTAACGATTTGCGGCGATTAGTCTCAATCGAGCGCTCAAGTATTAAGCGGACCACAGTGCTTTACTGCGCATAATACTCGCGTCTTAACGATTCAATTTAAACATTTATGACATTGGCAACTAAGTAATCGATTTACCCCCGGTCACTTGGAAACTTGTTCTTTCGGTTCTGTGCGCACTAACTGGCGGCTTGCGTAATGGCAAACAACAGACACACACACGGGCGGTGCATTAGACACGCTCTGCCCCATTATTTACTACAAATGTTTGGGCTGCGTATGAGATACTGATGTACTTACCTACCTAATTACCGTTTTAGATGGCTAGTAGCCATGGACTCGCTCATGAACTTCAGAGATAGATATTTCTTTTGATAATAAATCAAACCAATTACTTTGATAGTCACTACCCTGTTCAGGCTAATTTAAATTATTTTTATCTGCAGTGCACTTTATTTTTAAATTCTATTTGAGTTTAACTGGAGATAGACCGTACCTTACTGTAGGAATTCTATAATCTGATTTCTATGACTTTCTTTTTTGACACAGCAACACATATTGTTCAGGCCTCTCTGCTGCAATCAGCACACGTCGTGCCCCGGAACTAATGCGCAATGCACACACTACTACATCGCGTACATCGTGAGATTTTTTATCAGAGTGGGAAAATCATTGCTTCAAGTAAGCACCTATTAAGTTCGGTTCATGACCAATAAGCTATTGTTTATTATTATTTTGAGAAGCGGAACCTGATTTGCCCCTGGTACTGACCCTGCGCTTGCACGACGAGGGGCAACCTTGTTTATTAAATTGGCAAATGTTTATAGAACTAGTCATTATAAAAATGAATGGTGGTTGTTTATGTGCTCCTAATTGATCATACCGTAATGGAGGCAAGTACAAACATAAATACATTAATATATCCACGGGCCAAAGACAGGATAGCACAGTTCCTTACCTTATTGTACATTTTGTAAGTTTCTGCCGCAAGAAATGGGCAAATCTCGACGAGGAATTTAGTTGCGGAATTTAAATGGTTATTAGGTTTACAAGACGATTAAAGTAAATAAGTTAGGATGCCACAGTCGTAAAGTGTCTGCTCCATAAAAGCACAATGTATGCACCAATAATTCTACGATAGAAGCAACAAAACATATAACGTAACGATGTGGGTTGTTCATGTTCAGGTAATATTTAATCATATGTGATCCTATAGATAGACTATGCAGCAGATTGCAATTCATCTATTCCTAGTAGAGCAAAAGTAAAGTAACGTTAATCATCCCCCTGCAGCAGGGCAAAAGGCCTCCATTATTGAATTCAAGTTACCACAGCAATGATGGGTACAGGCATAATCACCACGCTTGCCAAATAAGGGTTGGTTCGAGCAATGTTAAAAAACTATCTTATCTTATCTTAATCAAGTCAATAGGCCTTAATTATGCACTACGAAGTGTGGTAGGTTTATAGGTACCTATTGATTTAGTTAGCTACGAGTAGCTTCCGTGGTCGAGTGGGGTGAACACCGGTTTTTACGATGTCACCAGATAATAATATGAGGTACAGGGTTTTATTCCCGGGTGGTAAAATGTATAAAACCATTCTTCTATTATGACTCGGGTTTGGGTATTTGTGGCTCATTCATGTGTACATAATATGATTCCATATTCCATGAAACGAGCGCTTTAGCTACTTTCAGATCAGGGCCTAGGAAAAAGTATAAGAAATAAGAAATGATTTCTTGAAGTTATCCAAATTTTGTCTAGTAACAACTCGGTCCAAAATAACATGTTTCGGTACATCATCGAAATCATCACCTGTAAAACGTAATAGTAGTTTGATGGGTACTTGAATTTTCACCAAGCATTAGGCCTCAGTTTTGGATGACTACAAAGGGTTAGGTAGGGTGTCTTTGTGCTGCCGAAACGTTTCCAAAGGTCGGAGAATGGTGGATAATTATGGATGATGCGAAATAACATTCTCTTTAACTATAGTTTAAAGAATAATATTTATAGAACTGAACTAAGCATTTTTAACGTTATCAATACTAAATAACCTAATTTTGTAATCATTATTATTAATTGGATACTCTGTATTAATTGACGGATTAAGTACGTACAGAAAAAATTACAACTCAACACGAAAACAGGAAAATCAAAAGCTCAAAATGTTAATTAGTCAAATAATATAATATTAGCATTGAGATGACACTGGCTAACACAACGTTGTAGGTAGACTCCCACGCAAAAACTATGAGATAATTTTAAGCAATATTTTGTGTTCCTTTTTGTTAGCGAACGTTAATTACAATGCTAATTATTATATAAGAAATGCGTACAGCATCGCGTCATGTATGGAGCGCCATTGTAATAATTATGAAGGAAAAAACCGCAGTTGCAATTAAGTACCTACATAATTAACGCGGTACGAGTACGCGTGCGCGACCAACTAAGTGGAGACGGACGACTCTACCACATGAATAAATATTTTTACTCATGTGACTCTACGCCGCGCCTTGGAGACGGAACTATAGTTTTTATACGGCTAATCATTTGTATATTCAAAATATTCAAGTACTACTTATTCGGCCGTGCAGAGGCGACCACCCTTTCTCGGCTAATAGGTGTCCTCTATCTAAAGAGAGACGATCAAAGGAATACTGCCAACACAGGACGGGCAGCAACGTCTCTTCTGCCGCCAAGGACTATGGCGAATCCTCAAGTTGGAGAAATTTTAGACTGAATATTTATTTATTTATTTATTTATTTAAGGATAGCCAACAAAACATACATCATTACTAGATACAATATGACTAGACTATATAATTAATTACGTCTAAAAATTCTTTCTGAGTTTTTTTCTTAAATAATATGATTGATTGACTCTTTTATGAGGCTCCTGACCTGAGAGAAAGTGGAAGTGGATCTGGATAAAATAATGTCGTAATATTTTAAAGAGCAATTATTAACTTTAAAAATTCAATAAACGCATTGATTTTATCTATCTAATATGAAAAAGAAGCAACTATTACTAAAGACATGTAATATATTATATGGATTAGTTATGACTTTTGAATAAAAAAACTAGATAAGTACTTGTATGACTTGTGGTGTCAGGCGAGCGCCGGCGGCCGGCGCATGCATTGCGACAGTTGTCTGCTCGCTCAGCAAAGGAAATCGACAAATTAACACATCCGAAAGTTATCAACCTACATTTAGGAACTGAGCGCGGAACAAACGCCTCGGCTTCGGCGTGGACTTTAGTTGACTGATTTGACTGGACATTTGTCTTTATGCGAGCGCTAATTAGTAAGGTTCTCTAAATTGACGAATGTATTCGAACTCAGTCAAAAATTACTGTATATTCACTGAAATAGCATTACTATCATCATCATAGCCAAACTACAAATGTCTATTCACATATATATTTTTTTTCTGAGTTCATTTCAGCAATAGACTACAATGGTAAATTGTTAAAATACGAATGCAGTTTCCAATAAACGAATTTTCCATTTTGGTTTTGGCATTCATAATATTTTAACTCATACTTATGCAGATTTAACATTTAATAGCTTTATGCCCGCGTAAATTACCTATATCGCGTGTGAAAACCTGTGCCCAGCAGTAGCAGAAGCAAGTGCAGCAACACCAAATAGCCTTATCTTTTGCTTTTAATATTAGTAAATTCAAAATTGTTTACGTTCGTGGCTACAACTAGAATAAGGTGTTATTCGTCTTACAGAAAGTTTTACGATAAATTATTAATCTATTATGACTTCAATGTTGTATATTTCTTTCCCTATGATGTTACTGAAGGCTACACCCGAATTTCGAAATTCGAAACTTATTTCAAGTACCTTTCTCATCATAACTTTATGAGAAAATAGTGACAGTCATGTCATACTAAATAATAAATGCCTATTAATTCTACGATTCTCTTTTTTTCCCGGACGCGAAGAGTTATTGTCTTTGATGCAGGATATTAAGTATGGTTTTTATGTCGACCTAAATGCCGAGGTGGATCTGTTATAGGGAGTAAAGGTAACGAAAGAGGACTAATGCCCTGTCTGTGACAAACCGGTCGCGAAGCCTCGAACCGGGGCGCGTCCCGCACGCGCTCCGCGCCGATTCTCGGACTTCTAGGCCTCAACCAACGACAAATAGAAAAGATTGTAAAATCTAGTAATAATAAAAAAAAAAATTCAATTCCAGTTGAACTAAAATACTAGTAAAGTTAAGGCCTAAAATCATACCACTGCAGGGCAAATGCGTTCAACCTTCAATCAATCATTGAATTCAAGTTACCACATCAATGATAGGTACGGGCATAATCACCACGCTTGCTTGCTTGCTATAAAATCAAGTTAAAAACTCACTTTTGAAGTAACTATGTCGTAGATTAGCATGATATTTAATACATTATTGGTTCTAATGCATGCCGTATGAATAAATAATATTTTTTTTTGTTAAAGAAAAGAAAAAAATAAAAGCGAGTTGTTGATCACAAACCAGAGCAATGTTCGAAAATTCCAAACTTTTTGTTTCATTCTTTATTATGGTATTTTAGCAAGTTGATTGCAATTATAATATCAGTATTTTTTTGTTTCATACTTTATTTGATATTTTAGCAACTTAATTGCACTTATAATATCAGTATATAAACTTGATTTTTTTTTTCTCAGGCGGGACTCGAACCCGCATCTCCTTGCATGCCGGGCGGGTGCCATACCATTAGGCCACCGAGACACTGCGACACGGCGCGAATTTTTCAAGCATATTCTTACGCTGTGAGCCAGCGTTGTTTCATCAAATGTTAGGAGTTTGCACCCTTAACACCCGAAAGAAACATCTTTGCAGATGTTTGACAGTCAGTTAAGATGAAACAGCTATTTATATACTTTATTTGATATTTTAGCAACTTAATTGCACTTATAATATCAGAAAAATTAAATTAAAAATTAATAATAAAAAAACGCGCCGTGTCGCAGTGTCTCGGTGGCCTAATGGTATGGCACCCGCCCGGCATGCGAGGAGATGCGGGTTCGAGTCCCGCCTGAGACAAAATTTTTCAAGTTTATATACTGATTTTTTTGTTCCAGGTAACTTATTTAACTCTTGTTATAATATAAGGAACTATCAAAAAATTTCAATTAAAATTTTTTTAATAGACAGGGGGCGACACACCTGTATATTTTTTTTCTTAATACTTGTTTTAAACTGGAAACTAAAGGAAAACAGGACCTGAAATATTTGAAAATATAGCCGTTCGTCCCGCTCTAGCACGGGACACGGGTTCATCAGCGAAGATACGAGTAATGTAAGCTAATGGTCTGATCGATCATTTGTAAGGGGACTACCTACTAGAGCGATGTGCTGACCCCAATTTATTTAATTTTATTACTTCTAAAATAACTAGAACAGTATCATTTTAGCAGATTACCTCTGGTATTTATTGAATCACAGTAAACTTTTCATTTACTTACGTAAACTTTACCCCATACGACAGGGTACTTAATAGTACCTTAATATGGGACTAGATGGCTCAGTGTGGCCCAGTGAGGCATGTCTAAAATATTTATTTATATATTTATTTATTTATTTAGTTGTTTATAAAGTCGAACCAAAAAGTTAAAGGTCGTTGTATTGATTTTCAACTTTAAGTCCAACAAGTAGAGATCAATATCAATTGAGAAAATTTGACGTTTTGTGGTAGGTGGCCCTTATTCAGCTATTTCAATTGCAGTTCAATCGTGATTGAATGGGGGCTATCGCTAGTGAATTTGCCACTAGAGGCGCTAGTGTCGCGTGAGGTCCAATATCATTCACTTTGTACTGGTTTTAGCGGAATTTGTTGCATAAATTATAATTTATTTAATTTACCTGCTGGAAAGTGATCTCCTTCGTAAAATATCGCAAATATGGATTATTTGGCGATTAATGTGAACGCTTTAAAAGCGGAATTAAGAAAAAGCGCAAAAATAGGCGGCCTCAAGAGCAACTATTTCAGAAGTTAGTTTGTTGATATCAAGATAGTTATTTATAAACAATATAACCTTAATTAGATTCAAGATATAACACTTTGTTTCGGCGCCAATCGCCTTTGACAGCTATAACTCCGGACCTCAGTCTACAGTGGCGCCAACTGGTGAGCAAAGAAACGGTAGTCCCCATTGGGCTATTTTGAAATTTTGCCCATACTAGAACTGTCAAAAACCTGCTATTCAATTACGATTGTGATACGATTAGGTTAGCTAAATAAGAGAGCTGCAGCTGTTGTCTGTCTGTACAATACGAAAGAATGCCAGAATGAAAAGCATTTAACAGTGATTCGTTAATTACTAGAGGTAATTAGCTAAAATGATACGGTTCTAGTTTTTTGAAAATTGATTTTGTTTAGAAGTGATACAATTAGTTAAATCAATGGGGACTACCGTTTCTTTGCTCACCAGTTGGCGCCACTGTAGACTGAGGTCCGGAGGTATAGCTGTCAAAGGCGATTGGCGCCGAAACAAAGTGTTATATCTTGAATCTAATTAAGGTTATATTGTTTATAAATAACTATCTTGATATCAACACTAACTTCTGAAATAGTTGCTGTTGAGGCCGCCTATTTTTCGCGCTTTTTCTTAATTCCGCTTTTAAAGCGTTTACATTAATCGCCAAATAATTCATATTTGTGATATTTTACGAAGGAGATCACTTTCCAGCAGGTAAATTAAAGAAATTATAATTTATGCAACAAATTCCGCTAAAACCAGTACAAAGTGAATGTTATTGGACCTCACGCGACACTAGCGCCTCTAGCGGCAAATTCACTAGCGATAGCCCCCATTGCAGGGCAGCTAGCTCTATAATAGTAGTCCCCTTATAAGACTATGTGTACCTTTACTTACACACATGGTAGTTCAAAGAGGTTTTTTTTTCTGTACAATTAATAAACCTTATCCTTAATAAATTGTATTATGAAACAAAACACAAAAGAATTATCCAATATGGAGCCTTTGGAAGTTATGCACGTACATACATTTCGGTGATTCATTTATATTCATGTAGATAACCGTATGTATGAATGTATAAATAAAAAGTCTTCAAATTATATAAAGTAGGTTAGTAATAACAAAATCGTCAACTAACTAAAAAAAACATTGATTTCGGGAAACCTCTGGCGATAATAATAAAGTGAAAATTATAAATTTTTAATGTAAGTCGGTCGCTCGAATCATGGCGACCATGATTTCCTTAAAATAATGAATATAGTAGCAAGCCAAAGTGACAAATGGGTGCGTTCATCCCTTGGAATAATATAATAGGGCCACGAAAAAAATATGAAACAGTAAACCAGTTTTAACTTACGGTTTCCTTCGTTTTTCTATACCTAGTATGCTATATTAGTATAGTATTTCTATATATAGTATAGGAAGTATTATCCCAATAAATCGTTTATTTTTATTTGTTCTTTATTAACTTTCGATCGTTCTTCATGCTTAAGATTAATAATAACTTAATTAATAATCTTAAGTCAAAGTCTACCACCTCTTTGGTCTAGCCTAGTGGTTTGAGTACCGGCCCTGGGTTCAATTCCCAGTCTCCACAAATGGTTACAAAATGTTTCAAATAATCGAACTTAGATCGGGTTTGTGATTATGCCTGTAGGCCTATCTTTCTGTGATAACTTAAACTGAATGATGGAGGCCTTTGCCCTGCAGTGGGATATTATAAGCCATTACTTTAACGGTTTACAGCTATGTTTTTGTTAGAAAGTTTTGTGTAACCTAACCCTTAACCAGGCGCCGCCGCGCCGGTACGATTCGATCCCACATCTTTTTTTGATGTTCTTTTCAGGCTTCGGCGATATAAAATGTATAAAAATGGCTTCCCTAAATATATTATCCATGAATCCAGAGTAACCAAATGCGGCAAGGCCGTAAAACATGTAATAAAAAAAAACTAAATACGTATCCGGTTGTTAATGTCAAAGTGACAGTCATTTGATTTCGTGAGACGGTTGCGCGCATCAGTTTTTGTAGTGTAGTGAACATTTTTATTGATAACGGAAAAAAATAAAACTTAAGTCGTGCAATTTTTGGATATGTTGTATTGTAACTGTTGTTCTTGTGGTTTAAATACAGTTTTTTGAACATTATTGTAAATATTCGTCACAATATCTTCCCAAATGATGTGGGACAAATGTGACCGTTTGCCTGTTAACGTTTTCGTTTTGTGGGACATATAATACCTTTGCCTGATAAATCTTGTATTATTTCAGATAACCGTTAAAGACCACGAAATTGAGAAACTCTTCTAACTTTGGAATTCGTCAGAACAGAGTAGCGATGATGACGATTGCGAGCCGTGATGATAATGATAATGATCCATAATTTCGATCATTAACGCAGCTCCTATTCTATTGGACGCAGATCTAAAAAGACATGGCCTAGATTGTTTGTGTGCATCCTTGCACGAAAGTTTTCACCAAATTCAAAATAAGATAGACTAATTACCTAAACGAATGTTGGAAATTCATGTTTAATAAAAAAACGGTTGTCTAAATAAATAGTTCAGATATTATGTAGTCGCACTTATTTTTTTAATTTTCTGCCAGGCAACGGGAATACGTTGTCCCACGTGTTTTTCTTGTACTTCATTTCCAATTTTCTTTGTTGACATGCCATAACAATAATTATAATAGCATCAATAATCAATACCTAGTTAAAATATATTTAAGTTTAATAGTGTTCTTGGGCCAGGTTAAGGGTTAATAACATTTTGATGTAGTTCTATCCTTATTATAAACTGAAAACCTGCAGAGTTCTACATCAAGTCACAGGTGGAATCTGGATTTGCTGAACTGACGAACCGAACCACCGCTAGCGACACCAACTTATCCTTTATTGCATTATATGCATGATTTGCAGAATTTAAGTTTTAAACCTGAACGTAATCAAATTTGAATGTTGTTTAATTAATTAATTTGGTTGATTGCGTAAATCAAGGCTTATTAACTACTACAACTCAGATTTATAACGTTTCATAGGCCAAAGACTTGGGTTTTAATCCCATTACTGGTATAAACAAATCGATAACACGAACGAACACAAATTCTTTTGACTACGAGTATAACCACGAACGAGTATAAACTATAACAAATTTTTTGATCTGAACTTTTATTTTGCTGCAAAGTCCTGGGCGAGACACATTTTGAATGTCCCTGCCCTAAATCATATTTAATAAAGACTGAGCCTGCTCCGGCAGAGAACTAAAGTTACCGACATAGCCCACCGGATTAGCAAGCTGAAGCTGAAGTGGCAGTGGGCTGGCCATATTAGCCGCAGAACCGACAACCGCTGGGGTAAAGGAGTTCTTGAGTGGAGACCGCGCCTCAGCAAACGTAGTGCAGGACGCCCTCAGGCCAGGTGGAGTGATGATTTGCGCAAGATGGCTGGCAGGAGCTGCATGCGAGAAGCCGAGAATCGACCTAAGTGGCGTGCAACTGGATAGGCCTATGTCCAGCAGTGGACTGCGATAGGCTGATGATGATGAGCCTTTTCTATGATGAAAATTCTCATGTAGCACTCATGTTCGAGGGCATATTGGTGAAGTATGCCTTAATAATATTAGTTACGCGGACGACATGGTGCTGCTGAGTGCCTCTGTGGGTGGGTTGTCGCAGCTACTTGATATTTGCGAAAAATATGCTAAGCAACACGGTTTGACTTACAATGTAAAGAAAAGTGATGATCTTTCGGGCTCAGGGAGGAGCAATAAGTCAAACACCTAAACTTAGACTGAATGGCTGCCCCTCAATAGAGTGGAACAGTTTAAGTACCTTGGGCACATTCTAACCCCGAACCTGAAAGACAACGCGGACATTGAAAGGGAATATAGGGCGTTGTCTGTGCGTGCTAATATAGCCCATAGATTTTGGCGTTGTTCAAGAGATGTCAAAATCACTCTATTTAGGGCATTTTGCACGTCCTTCTACACGAGCAGTCTGAGGGTTGACTACCGAAGCAGCAATCAAGTGTTTTCAACAGCAATTAATCAGCTCATTTAGAACTTAAAGTTCATTTAAAGACGTACAAGAGTGTCAATGCTTTTATCTTTATATGAGTGATTTTTAAGTTATTATAAAGCTTTAAGTGTATTAAGTCTGTATTAAGGATTTAATGAAGCTTAGGGTGTTAAGTCGGAATATGAAAACTCTACTATAGAACTTTAAGTATTTTGTGATACTTTATTGCCAGATTTATCATTATAGCTGCATAAAGGCTGTATTTTGGATGTGATTCTTACATAATATAGCTTTAAGTGTTAATTTGGTAACACTTGATACTTGTTTCTGTATATTGGTGTAATCTTTTGACAAGGATTCTTCATTCAGTAGCGCAAGTACAAATAACGGCAGTTTTCTGGAAAACAGAGTAAAACTAAAATAGAATCCATATCCTATATAGTACAGCCAATAAGATAATAATACCCTCCAATTATCGCCTGAGCTGTATAACAAATTGAAGCCATTTTAAAACGAATGATAGCAAAAACTTTTTCTTTTTTGTATCCTGCTACTTAGCAATCTGCTTATTGTAAGCAATAATCTAATATGTTGTATGATTTTCATCCGAATTGTCTTTCGCCGAGATGTACATCCAGAGATGTCATACTCATCTTCTGTCTGCAAATCTTATCGCTAGATCTGGTATACTATTTTTCTTAAGACGAGAGAAACTTAGACTGCGCATTCCCTGTAGTTCATCAGCCAACTCGATGATGTGTTGATCTAGTTGGACTTGGTATCTTTTGCTGTATGATGCTATTACTTCCTTCACTGTCTGCAGATTTAAATACAGGTTCACATATTTATTGCTTATGAGTGGTGGGATGTTGGAGCAATAACAATAAATATTTTCAAAGCAATAATCTATATATATAAAAATGAAAACTGATTTAATGACTGACTGACTGACATATCAACGCACAGCCCAAACTACTGGGATTTAAAATCTGAAAATTTTCAGCGTGCTTCTTTTTATAGTGTAGGTGAGCACTAAGAAAGGAATTTTGGAAATTCCGCCTCTAAGGGGGTTAAAAGGGCCCCATAAGTTTGTATGAAACTCCCTCAGTTTTGCAGCTATGTCGATGAAAATTGGTATCCAGCTACATGATTAAGTAATGACCAAGCAGCAGTAATTAATGATGTTTTGCTGACATCATTTGAAGTTGAAGAAATATAACAATGTATAGACACAGTGGTCAGTACAGACGAATCAGTTCTCTATCCTGTCAAGTTTCTGAACACTATTTATCCTACTGATCATCCTTTACCATTCATGCCTCGAACCCACATCCCACATGAAAGTTTTGTGAAACTACGTCAGCTTTTTGGTATAAATTTTGTGAAGTTATAAGGATTTTTTTATAATTTAATATTTGAGGGGGTGAAAACGGTGGAAAATTGTGTGGTTAATTATTTGTGTTTAACATCATATTGAGGTACTTGAAACTTCGTCTATCGATGATGAAGGGAGAATGACATAGGACTGCCTTTTCCAGAGCTCTACATCGATGCTGGTACTACACCGTCTAGCGGCCGGTCCTAATAACCTATCTATCTTCAGTTTTGGCATATCGGAGATAGAAAACAACTTCTGTCTTTATTTCTCTGGACGGAAAAATCAGAGATAGAAACTGTTTCCTATCTCCGAAATGTCAAAACTGGCGATAGATGGATTATTGGGACCGGCCGTAAGTCGTCGTCCACCTAGATGTCCGATCTAGGTCTTTTATCCAAACGTAGTATGCAAGCAAATTGTCTTTGTAAAATCGCCTTTTTAACGCTTATGGATCGAGAAAGATGGATTTACCTACTTGTTTGGAAATTAATAATGTGGTATTTTACACAGGACCACTTCTTCCAGGGCTCTACGCCAGTGTTGACCATATTCGAATAAAGCCTTGCAAGCTGCTTAGAATGTTTTGATGTACAACAGTATTGACAGTTTTTAAATTTTCAAATGATATTATACTTTAGATTTCATGTAAATGAAAAAACAGATGTGGTGTGAGCTCGCTTGAACCACGGTACGCTAGGAGAACCAACACCGGATCCCTAAAACGATAGTTTAAATCGGCCCCTTTCAATCCAACTATTGTATCAACGGGCCCCGAACGACGTATCGGCTCCCACTAAGTGCCCACCACCACCTCGCCCGAGATGGGCACCCTCGGCACCGTAGGCAAAGGAAGTGGAGGGAAAGAGTGGAGGAGAGGGGGGTGAGTCGTGACGAAAATTTTGTAACAGATAAAAACCCACGCGCGCGAAGCCGCGGGCATCAGCTAGTAATGTATAAAGCAATATCTGACTATAGCTTAAGCCGATTCATGATTATCAGCTTAAATAATGATAACTGTGTCCTAAAAACTATTATTTTGAATATAAATTATATTATAACCTCAAAAGCAAATACTTATTTTATACGTATTTAGGAATTTTCCTCAAATATGTTTAATGTTTTACTGGCGCACATAAATATTGCCAATAACTAAGTAGACATTGACGATACAATTTGATTTGGACCTGAATTTTATCAATATTTTCCACCGGATTTAATATAATATAAACTGTTTTTTATTTTGAAGTATTACTAATTCTGTCGTTTTATGCAATGCCTTAAATAGCAAAATTTCTTGTTATTCTCCTATTAGTTTTTTTAATTTTAAAAGATATTTATACAGTATTATTTGGAGTGTTATGTTTTCTCTTTACACCAAATAACAGCCTCTATACAGCTCCTGTACAGCTTACATATTGTTTCTACAGCTACTATACAGCCAAAGTAAAGTAGTGTCCGGCCAAAATAAACGGTGTCCGGTTTGTCCGGCTTTTGTAAGGCTTTTTACATTTCGCAAATGAGCGAGCGCCGAGCCGGCTGACGGTCGCTCTCACATTTACAAAGATTTTACAAAGATTTAAGATAATAATCAAAAAAGCTTGATTTTACATATTATAACATGTTTTCGTACCTATTAATACTGAGACACATAACCCTCAACAATGTAGGGTGTCCGGCCTTTCTACCCAAATGTCAGGCCAAACTGGTTAGTCTGTCCGGCTATTACGTCTGGCGACCTGGCAACCCTACTTCTACCAAAGCTATGCGAAAATTGCAAGGGAGCTAAGCGTCACTCGTCAAAAAAATTTACTCGTTAAAAAATTCGCAGACCCAAACGTTCGTAGCACACGCCAGTTTGTTATTTTTCTAACTTCGGACAGGAATGTTTACTTTTTTTGGATCGACCTATCACTGAAGGCCTATTAAAGAGGTTTTTATCAGATCAAAACCGGGCATCGGCTAACGCTGAGAGCGTCAAGGCAGCGTTCTGGCACAAGCCAGTCTGGGATGAAAATTGCTAACCCACCAGTGGTGGCGCAGCCGGTACCGTAAACTGCAGCTTTGTTAGGCGAGATGCGGCCTAGGCGTGAGGTTTTCGAAAGCTGTGCTCGCGTAGAAATTAGAGTGTATGAGCCAGTTCAATAGATCCGCTTAAATCGCAACGCGTAGCTTTTTGCTGCAGTGCAAACGGGCCCTAACGCAAAGTGAAACAAGGCCCTGCAAATTATATTATTGGTTAATACCAGTGCCAAGTAAGTGCCAATATGGTTAATACAACATATCATAGGCGATTTTTCTGCCATTGTTCTTACAAGGCAGCCTCCTTCATATAAACTTCTCGCGATGTTTTCATGTAAATATCATGCTACGGATCGACCTTTACAAGTCAATACAAAGGTTCTGTTACCTTATTTTCCGAAAAAAAAAAATTTGTACCTATATTTTATACAAAAGCATGGCATGAACCACTGCGCAAAAGGCCGTTTTAAAACTAGAAATTCAAGAAATCTCAAAAAAAAGAGGGTTATACAAATATTTCAATTGGCAGTATCTTATTACAAAGCCCCCTGGGCTACTGCTTTAAATACCGGGCCAAGATCTCTTTTGCCTTTATAATCAATATTATGATATCTTAGATCTAAGTTGCTCGATCCCAAAAATTCGGCGGGAGCTCTTGGCATTGCATGCACGTAATTTAAAATAAAATAATATTGTGAATTAATTAGTTTTCATATAGTTATTTTTTGTTTGTAATTCTTTTTGATCCTTCTGTAAAGATACTTGCTGGACCTACTAAGTGAATATTGTGTTTGTCTATTTTATTTATATTTTTTATTTTTTTATTTATTTTTATTTTTATTTTATTTTATTTTTATTTAGAAAATCAACGGCGATACAATATAAAATTACATTCTGTTTCTTAATTACTTGTAGGTACAGCTAATTATAGATTTCCATAAGTGTTCATACAAAATTATGTTGAAGCTAGAAAACTACTTGCACTAAAGACAAAGTACAGGAATAAAACATAAAGTATGTGTAAATATTTAAATATCAATGATATACTGCTACAACTGTCCTTATGTCACTTATGTCTATAAGTGATTGTACAGTGTACAGTTTTGTTTCCATTATTATGATTGGTAAAACCCGCATGTATACTGTCACAATTGTTGATGAAACTAATAATATTAAAAAAAAAAAATATCTCGGGGTTCTGGGTTGGGGTGCCGGGTTCGGTCCCCGGGTCTGACAGCAAAAAGTTTCGAATTTTGGAACATTGCTCGGGTTTGTGATCATCAACCCGCAATTATAAAGTGTGGTGATTATGCCTGTACCCATCATTGCTGTGGCATAATTCAACGAAGCCTTTGTCCTGACGATGCTAGCAAAAACAATATATTTACGCCCTCTCTAAGCGTGAAGCACTCACCTTTGGTGTTCCTCTGAGAGGCCGAAGCGGTAGATGAGGTTGATGGTGTAGTAGAGAGTGAGGTAGGCCAGCAGCTCGCGCCACACCAGCTTGTACACGCTGCCTCGCCATCTGCGATCATATTATTACAATTTAATTATCCACTTACATACGCCACGCCGTGCATTTTAACCACCAGACAAACGAAACCCACGTTATGTAACCATTATGTATAACATCTTGGAAATGTTTTTTTTTTCAGAATAATGTAAAAAAAAAATAAGACTACTCACTTTGAATCATATTGTGACGCGCACAGACGTAGCATTTTGTTTCGGCTGGGTCCTGGATGAATTAACCTTACACAGATGCTGAATCAATATTTTACATTTTCCTAAAATTAAAAATAAAAAAAAACACTGCCATAATGTGATGTATAATAGTGGATACACAAGGTGGGCTTTGTTTGTCAGGAATTCAGGATGTTCAAAATGCACGGTGTATAGATAAATTCCATTCTATTTTTTAGTCTTTGCGAGTCTAATATTAATTATAACTTATCTAAGATTTTTTTGCTACTTGAATTTTAGTCATTCAATATTATTCAAAACTAGGCCTATATAATAAACTAAAACCATTGGCATGTAGGTTTTAGTGAAAAGCTATGTAAGGCTTTAATTTGTCATTTATTCCTCCAGTTGATGTCCGACTAAAAGCTTCTTTTCACTTGTCATGAACAACATCATTAGCCCACATCACCCCACAGCTGGACACTGGCCTTTGCGATCATAGAATTATGCGATTTTCGTAAAAAAAAAAACGATTGTTAGACTAACTTTACACTCCACACTGTGTCGGCTTACTTCATCACAACAGGCGGTCAAACCTAGATTCTTTTAAAAGCTTTTGAAGCAAATAAATTGCTAGTATAAATGCTGGGATCAGTGCTGGGATTTTTATGCAAGGAATTGCATTTTTCAAACATAACCTTTTTTTTACTTAGCACATAAAAAATGAGGTAAAGTATATTAAATCTAGATACGTTACTCCAAGTAATTTATTACAGTGTATACAATAGGTAAATTATTCCTTTTGTATTTATGTACTGTTTACCTATAATCAACGATTAGATATTCTGTGCCACAATAAAATGTCTATTGAACATAACATGTATGTAATTAGATATTATCTAATTACACACAAGGACTCTAGTCGTAGTCAATCGTGAGGATACTCTGTTAAATCGACTTGAAATAACAACATCGGTGTGGAAAATTGTTGAGGAAACTAATATATCGACACGATCCTAGTGATGTGCGCGCGCGCAGAAACGCGGAAGAGAAGCCGTTGTGGCGCCGCTCGCAAAGGTGTTTCCGTGAAAACATCTCAAAAGATTTTTTCATCGCTAGAGACGTTATTGTATTTATCATGTACTAAAAGCCCATTACCGGACCCAGAACTCTCTAAAGGATTTTTATTTTCATAAAAGCTAAGCCAGCGTTTCGGCAATCGCAGTTTGGAGAATGCTGGAGTAAAACTGCTGCTGCAATAACTGCTTCTGGCTATACTTGTGTCTTTCGATTAGGACAAGACGAGTGAAAACCCCGGATTTTAGAGCCCAAAACCCGGACATGTCAACAGGTTTTCTCAAACATAGTCAGTGTAATAAATAAGATAAATGTACTAAAAACCAAAAAATAATAAAATAGATACAGTCGTGGGAATTATAAACATATGCATAGACTAGACTAAAATAAAACCGTGGGGCACGTCAATTTGAAACATCTCTTTTATTTATATGGAGTATACACTCCATGTATAGTTATACCTATTGGAATTTCCATGAGCAAGAAAATAGTAAGTAATTTCCTCACCGTCTGCGGGCCAACTGCCTATTTTAACGACGAATTAAACGATTCTTCTATCGCACATTAAGTCGATAATTTGTAGACAATTGACGTGCCCCACGGTTTTATTTTAGTCTAGTCTATGCATATGTTTATAATTCCCACGACTGTATATATTTTATTATTTTTTGGATTTTAGTACATTTATCTTAAACATTGCAATGTATGTTTAACATAAAACCGTTTAACTTAAAAAGTTTTTTTAACTATTTTTATTTTCTAGTTTTTAGTTTTTATTTCGCATTCTGTTTAATTCATTTTGTAGAGGCCGCCATCTTGGATTTTAATTTTATATAGTACATTGTATTATACTGGTTGAGCACTTTCATTTGATACCCATATTGATGGGATCGATAAAACCTACGTTATCCGCCATTTTGTAGGGGCCGCCATCTTGTATTTCAATTTTTTATAGTATATTGTATTCTGCTTGTTGAGCCCTTTCATTTGATACCCATATTGATGGGATTGATAAAACCTACGTTATCCGCCATTTTGTAGCGGCCGCCATCTTGGATTTCAATTTTTTATAGTATATTGTATTCTGCTTGTTGAGCCCTGTCATTTGATACCCATATTGATGGGATTAATAAAACATAAATTATCCGCCATTTTGTAGCGGCGGCCATCTTGAATTTATAATGATAATGAATAAACATAATTGTATTGTCACCAAAATCCAAAGTGTATACAAAATTTCAGATTAATCGGTTGACAGGAAGAGGGTGAAATTTGAATTACTAAATTTGACCCAAGAATAATAAATAAAACAAACGGGGTGAGCTAAATAAAACCGTTTAAAAAAACAGTTGATCACGTTTTTATTTATTTTCAGACATTAAAATTTAGTTAGCTCTTATTATCATCATTTTAAATTTACCTAAATGATCGTTGGTTGATCGCAGCTGCAGGCACAGGGCGTGTCATTTTTGAATTTTTAAGCACGGACAACAAAGGAAGTCCGTCCCGGACGGTCCCCGGACGCGCTCTAAACTAGGACAAATCCGGGGAAACCCGGACGGATGGCAACCCTACTTTCGATAAACGTTTCCTCAGATCATATAAAGAAGATCATATATTTCTTGATATGATCTGAGGGTGGACCCGTTAAGTTTTAGTAACAATCCCTAATCTTTTCTATCAATAAATATAGCCTATGTCACTCAAGGTGAATGTAGCTTTATAATGGTGAAAGAATTTTGGAAATCGGCACATTGTTTTTGAGTTTATTCATTACAAACATACACAAAAATACAAATCTTTCCTCTTTATAATATTAGCACATTAGTGTAGATTTAACTTTCATTACTGCTTAGTAAAATTTACTAACTGACGCAGGTAATTCACTGGATAACCACATAAAATAGTTGTTTTACATTAAACTTATAAAATTTTGTTTGGCACCGATTCTAATTTTTTTTTAAAAGATTTTGACCAGTGTGTGTTGCCAGTAATGACATATGGGAGTGAGACGTGGTCGTTTACTATGGGTCTCATAAGAAGGCTCAAGATCACCCAGCGAGCAATGGAGAGAGCGATGCTTGGTATTTCAGAAATCAGAAATGATGATAAAAGGTGAATCAGAAATGATGAGATCCGCAGGATAACTAAAACAACCGACATCGCTCGAAGGATTGCATCGTTGAAGTGGCAGTGGGCGGGACATAGCGCGGAGAACTGATGGCCGTTGGGGCGGAAATGTTCTTGAATGGCCACCGCGTACCGGACGACGCTCCGTGGGCAGGCCCCCTGCAAGGTGGACCGATGATCTGGTCAAGGTCGCGGGAAGCCGCTGGATGCGGACAGCACAGAACCGATCGTTGTGGAGATCATTGGGGGAGGCCTATGCCCAGCAATGGGCGTCGTTCGGCTGATTTGATTGATTGACTGATTGATTTTAAATTAGTGGTCTATTTTACATGCTATTCATAGGTGAAATTTTACCAAAAATGCCATAAACATCATGCCAAAAAATGTTATGTACAGTGGCCAGCACATCAACCTACCCATAAATGTAAAATTTCTCCAAACGATTTTCAACTGTAACTAAAACTCTTAGAGATCAGTTTATGTTGAGGCAAAGTGACATTTTGTAGTAACTTGATCTGCCGTCGTGTATATGTTACCGGCCAAACCCGATTTCAGGATAAACTAGTTTTGCCTAGGCTAAACTAATTCATCCTACATGCAATAGGACAAACTGGTATAGCCTAGGCCATACTAGTTCGTCCTAAGCCCGATGGGATAAACCAGTTTAACCTAGGCCAAACTAGTTTATCCTGATAAAAATACTCACTCTGTCAGGATAAACTGGTATAGCCTAGACTAAACTGGTTTAGCCCAATCGAAAGTAAAAAAAAAGTAAAAAAAAAAAACGAAAATAATTGAGCGAACATGTCAGGACTTGTACATGCGGGATTCCCAAGTCGCGCCCCAAGCGCCCCGCGCCACTCTTCACTTCGCAGTTTGCATCTAGTTGTCAGCCGTGCGACCGTGCGTTTAGTTTATTATTGCAAATTTAAGTTAGAAGTTTTCGTATTTAGTAACATTACAAAGTTTTCTTTTTTAAGCTATTGCATAGCTTCTATCGCGGGCCTTGAGCGTAGAGACCGAATCCAGAAATTCCGTAACGAAAATAACCTAACCGGCACAGCGGTGATACGGCTGTTCGACGAGGTGGGTGCGGTTTGACGAGGTGTTTGCCATTCGACGAAGTGGGTGCTGTTTAACTAAGTGGGTGCCGTTCGACGAAGTGGGTGCCGTTCGACGAGGCAGGTGTCGTTCGTCAAGTTGGGTGCTGTTTGACGAGTGGGGTGATGTTTGATGAGGTGGGTGCTGTTCGACGAGGTGGGTGCCGTTTGATGAGGTGGGTGCCGTTCGACGAGGTGGGTGCCGTTTGATGAGGTGGGTGCCGTTCGACGAGGTGGATGCCGTTTGACGGGTGGGGTGCTGTTTAACGAGGTGGGTGCTGTTTGACGAGAGGGGTGCTGTTTGTCGAGGTGGGTGCTGTTTGACGAGAGGGGTGCTGTTTGACGGGTGGGGTGCTGTTTGACGGGTGGGGTGCTGTTTAACGAGGTGGGTGCTGTTTGACGAGCGGGGTACTGTTTAACTAGGTGGGTGCTGTTTGACGGGTGGGGTGCTGTTTAACGAGGTGGGTGCTGTTCGACGAGTGAGGTGCTGTTTAAGAGGTGGGTGCTGTTCGACGAGCGGGGTGCTGTTTAACGAGGTGGGTGCTGTTTGACGAGCGGGGTGCTGTTCGACGAGCGGGGTGCTGTTCTACGACGTAATCGTAGGCTTACAGTGCGGGGGCCGGGAGACTTATTTATCTAGATAATTATTTGAGTCTCTTATTATTGTTACATCATGATTGTTTGTGTTACCAATCATCCAATAGTTATAGCAAATAGAATCATTATCGTTTGAATAAAAATGATGGTTTTCAATTAAATGGTATTTTATTCAATTTACCTATTTATTTTGTCTTTCTATGTATATGTTTATACTAGGCCATACCAGTTTATCCTAAGAGTATGTATTTCTATGAGGATAAACTAGTTTGGCCTAGGCTAAACTGGTTTATCCTATCGGGCTTAGGACGAACTAGTTTAGCCTAGGCTATACCAGTTTGTCCTATTGCACGTAGGATGAATTAGTTTAGCCTGGGCATTACTAGTTTATTCTGAAATCGGGTTTGGCCGGTAACATATACATTGACGTTCAGAAAACAAACCCGGGACCTTAGTGCTAGCGTCCTCTTGAAAATCGGAATCTAAACTACGTATCTAGACGTCATTTATTGGTAACGAAAAGAACATTTTTTGTTTTTATTTAATCAACGTTTCAAGCTATGGTTTCAAGTATGCACAAAAATTGTAGTGAAAAAAATACTTTATGTAAGTTTACACACAATCACAACCTCCGTTGTTATCAGCCTTTGTGACCAAACGACTGTACCGCGAAAATGAGAGTAAATACTAAAATTAATAATCCTCTGTTACAACATTACTACAGCCCGCATAATTGTATGCGCCACACTGATTACTCCATTCGTTTACATCTATTTTTCTTGCCGTATGACAGACAATTATATTACACACAATATTACAGAAACCCACTAGTAAAATTAGTTTTACTTCTGCAAATAGGCCCCAGGGGGCTTTTACGTGTCCCAATATTTTATTCTACCATTGCTTTAGGACAAAATATGTGGGGACTACTAGTGCCGAAAAGAAGCAGCGCAATATCTCGAGAGACTCTTTTTATTTAAGTAAGTTACAAGTATCTATCTATTGTACATTTTATTTGTTTAAATAATCATTTAACAGTGTAGTAGCCATTTGTTTTACACAGGTGATTCAGTATTAGACTGTGGTAATTTGTTGAAAATACGAAAGCAGGTTTTTCATAAACGAATTTCCAACTTTGCGAAGTCTGAAACCAGGAACGGCAAGTTTAGCCATATATTACTCTTTTCTGGGCATAATCAAAGGTTTTTTTGGACTAAAATTATGTAAATGTATTGAAATGAAACCAGGTGAGGTAGTGGAGTAGCTTGCTTACAGTGCTCGCTTTAGCTGGAAGTAAAAAAAATAGCGATCTCATCAAACGAGACACTTTTTCCTAAGGTAAAAAAAACCTATAGATACACGTTGGCACGAGACGGCCAAAAAAAGTGGATGGGCGTCGAAGTATCTAAACTTGTTAGGGGTCGGGAAGGCGGCAAAAACTCGTGTTTAATTGCGTACGTAATCGCTCAAGCGCGACTGAATATTTAAATATTCATCGAGCGGCCGCGGAATGTTGTAATTTCGTAATTATTTTTGCTTAGTAAGAACTTATTGTGCCTAAAGCGTAGATGTTGAACCCGGACAAGGCATAAAAATCCGATTAATTAATTCTATACGTACGAAAGCTCGGCCTTGCGACACACGACTGTGCTGTGACCTAGCAGTCGGGCTACTATGACGTCGAGATTCGAAATAGGTAGGTTCCATTAAATCAAATTACTCATTTGCATTTGTTAAATTTACTATCAGATTACCGAAAGTTTCTCGCAGGTAAGACATATGAATAAGTATCGGTCGCACCAAACTTTTAGTCGCCTCTAAAGAAGTTTCATACAGGTTTTTAGCCGTAAATAAAGTAGGTAGCTACGCCGCACGCCGCACCTTGTACGTAAGTACCTACAAAATACTAGCAAAATAAACGATACCTAATTATTTTGATCCCGAATAAAATTAAACTTTAGAAAGAACTGGAAGGGTAAAAAAAAATCCAAACGTTTTGTCGTATTCGTATTATTTTTACTTCGTGAATGCTGATCGTTTTTATGCTCAGTGTGCGGACTAGCTTAGTTTAGTCGTCATTACAGAAGTTACTAATTAGCGTCTCTATAAGTTACTAATTAGACAAAGCTGTTTGTGTCTATTTGTTGCCGATCTAAAATATAATTCCATCACCTTTCATCGTCCTTTGGCGAGGAGGCGACTAGAGGAATACTACCTAAAGAAGGTGGATAGAAGAATTTTCTCGACAGCATTAGTGAATTGTGTGTTCGATATTACAAGCAAAATTCAGTCGGAATAATTTGGTTGTAAGTATTTATTGGTTTGCCTACAAGCAAATGCCATTTCGAATGACTCTTTCTGACTCAGAGACGTAGCTGTGAAGAGTGAGCCCAGCTGTAGCGTGCGGGAGTGATTGATTGCTGAGGATGTGAGGTGACCTGCGTTAATTCAGTTTTTACTATGTTCGTGCAGATGTAATCGTTAATGTGAACGTAAAAAACGGATTCGTATCGAATTCATACGACCTTCAAATAGTCATCGGCCGAGTGCGAGGCTTCGCTGCAAGCTCGCGTGTGTGTAGGTACCTGCACTAAGTCGAGTAATCATTAATTACAGATTTATTAAAACACTGTTCTTTACAACCAGGCGCGCAGGCGTCAGATTCAGAACCCGTCTGTACATCACGTAAAACCATCGATATGTACTTATAATAAAAACTAGACACTCGGTCAGATACATTAATGACATCTAAAACTGTCCTCATTTGAATGACTGACTTACGACCATTTCCAATAACCTATCTATCTTCAGTTTTGGCATAACGGAGATAGAAAACAACTTCTGTCTTTGTTTCTCTGAACGGCAAAAACAGAGATGGAAACTGTTTCCTATCTCCGATATGCCAGATAGGTTATTGGAACCGGCCGTTAGCAAGATTTTATGTCAGTGTCAACTTTATAACCCCGCCGGCCTAATTATGCAATCGACATAATTAGGCCGGCGGGGACATGCAATATTAAATATTTACTCATGTAATATTAACACCTTGTATCCTAAATCTATGATTAACACTGAGCAAGTAATCACGGATATTTATGTCAAACTAGGTTACCCCGCGAACTTCCTATCGCCTCAGAATAATAATGATTATGTATGACGTCTTAAATGTCATTGTCATCAAACATGGCGTTATTCTTTACCAAATAACCTTGCCATAAACAAATAGGTAATGTGCAATAAAAAAAAATGCGCCAATAAATTGAGTTAATAACTATCCTATCTTTTAAGTTGGATGAAACAGCACACAGTGTACAAAATTTGATTAAAATCGGTTGAATAGTTTAGGATTCCATCGCGGACAAACAACGTGACACGTAATTTATATTATTAAGAGGAAACACTACGGGCGAGAGCATAAACGTAGAATATCCTAAATCTATGGGCGAGAGAATTTAAAAATAGGTATTTGTAAAATCTATTGCTGTTGCGCAGTGCCAAACGCCTTCCGCCACCGCAGAGTGTGATAGAGACAACTGCTTCTTGGCCCGAAAATACCTAATAAAAACACACCAAATCAACGTTTTGTAGTCCCCCGATTACTTTTCCAAAACTAAACCGATTTAAATACTTTTTCATTAAAAATTAAAGAAAGGCTTTGGCCGTGTTCGTAAGTTTTCCTTTTTTTCTAAAATTTAGCTTAATTTGTTTTCTGGATGTTTGAACACAGTGGAAAATCTAGCGGATTTTTTCGATTTTTGAGGGCTCATATCTTTTTCATTAATTAATTTATGAAAAAACAGAAATAATAATAATAAATATATATTTTTTTAATAATAATAAATGTGGACAACATCACATACATTGTTCTGATCCTAATTTGAATAAGCATTCGTATTTTGGAAACCAGTAACAACGAAGGTCCACAAACACCCAGACCAGACCCAAGAAAATGTAGAAAAACACTTTTTTTCTTCATTGACACGTCCGGGAATCGAACCCGGGATCTCGGAGCAGGCGACACCTTGAAAACCGGTGTGTACGCCACTCAGCCACGGAGGTCGTCAAAGAAAACATAGAAACATGCTAATAGTTGCGATGAATTTTTTAAATAAAAATTATTGCTCTATTATCCAGGGAGGAAACAGGGGACTACGTTTGTATGGAAAAACAGCCCTTGTGTTTCCTCTTAAGATGGGTGCACTTCTAGTTGGGACTTAGGTCATTTTGACATTGATTGTGTATACTAGTTACATCAAAGCGTAAAACCAATGAAAAATAACATGTAGGTAGTTAACCTCTTGTCAGTTTGTTGTCAAATCGTTGTGTCGGTGGACAGTTTCGGGAGGCAAGCTTCTACTTATACCTACATTCACTAGAGAGAGATCAAACATTAGTAGATAGAATAGATCAGTGGTTTATAATTGCTGCTTCCTGGGTGCGCTAAGGGTTTTGCAGTCGCCTGCTACACAATATTACACTCATTTACCTACTCATATGTCCTTAAACTATACATGAAGCCCGTTCTCTACACTGTAGAGAACGGGCTTCATGTATAGTAGACTTGAATACATAATTGCTTATTATGCTTCTAAAATAACTTTGCACTATAAAAATAACCAGTCCATAGTTACGTTATAGTACCGATTTTTCTAATCTGCTATTAGGTATGAACCATTTCTTAAGAATTACGAGGTGTAGTATAACAGGCGTTGTAAATAATAGTGTAACTGGGTGATTTCACCAATTGGTTCAAGGCACGTTTTCGTCGATAACTTACACTAGCGCTGCGCGCGCGCACGTGAGCATGCTCACTTCATTTTACGCTCACTTCAAAATACAACGCCTAACCACTTAATAGACCAATTTATTTAAAAAAATCTAAAACATATTTAACCCTTTGGGCGTGGGTAACCCTTCCAAACACAATTAAAAATAATTCGGCTGTCGCGCGGGGTTCGAAGCTTTAAAGATAAGACTATTTATGTCGAGGCTCAGAATTTCAGCATCAATAGATGAACAGCCGGCTGTGCCAGGTAATATTAACACATGAGGCGGTAGATTTATTAAAGTGTCATAAAACTATCCTATTAATTAACTAGACGAGTAACACTAATGGTTAACCTTTTTAATATTACAACTAATTGTATGTCGTTACAGCGCCCCCGCACGCAGTTTCCAGCTTATAATTGCGTGTGCGAAATAATTGACGCAATATATGGATTATAGTTTTTTCCTTTAGCGCGGCCGTGATCGATAGTCGCATGCCTATAAAGGTTAACAATAGGAACGCGGCGCTCCCGGTCACTTGCAGAATATCAATTCGGAGGCTTCAAAGTTCGGTGCGACGACACGCGGTTCGCCGCGGCCCCGCGCGGACCTTGCGCCGGCGCTTCGACATCGCTTACTAATCACTAATTTCAGTGTCAACCGGCCTTCTAAAACGGAACCTACTTGATATTAACGATGCGAAAATGTTGCACCATCAATGGACTACTAGACGTTTAGCGAACACACCCGCGCGTGCGAGTTGACATCGCGACGGACAGACACAAACAGCTCGCTAATTGATATGCGTACCCATATCGATAGCCGTACTGGCCCTATCTCGCTCGCCTGTTAATATATTTTGCCTTTACCGGGCCGTGCCGGGAGAAGCTAGGTGGGGCTAAGCTGAGCGTCTTCCAAGTTCTTGAGCGATAGATTCAACCGAAAAAAAAAACTGGCCAAGTGCGAGTCGGGCACGAAGGGTTCCGTACCAAATAGGCCAAAAAGACGGGTTTGTTGTATGGGAGCCCCCTTAACTATTTATTTTATTTTACTTTTAGTATTTGTTGTTATTGCGGCAACAGAAATACATAATTTGTGAATATTTCAACAGTCTAGCTCTAGCTATTGCGGCTCTTGAGATACAGCCTGGTGACAAAGCGACGGACAGACAGCGAAGTCTTAGTAACAGGGTCCCGTTTTTACCCTTCGGGTACGGAACCCTAAAAACTGGATTGACCCCGTGGATTGATCATAAAGTTATCATTATCATTTTGAGTATGATTAGTGATTACATTCCTTTGAAGATAACGTTGTTGGTAATAATTATGTAAAAACTAGCTGACCCCGCGAACTTCGTATCGCCTCAGAATAATATAATTGGATTTCGACGTAAGACGTCACATAATGTCATTGGCATCAAATATGGCGTTTACCTTACCATGCTACACAGAAAATTTGCAATAAAATAATACCTATTGCGGCTATAAATTGAGATGTAAGCTATCCTATCTTTCAAGTTGGATCAAACTGCACACGGTGTGCAAATTTGATTAAAATCGGTTAAGTAATTTAGGAGTCCATCGCGGACAAACAACGTGACACGAAATTTTTATATATTGAGAATCATTGATTAAGAAGAAGAAGATATAAGATGATAAGATAAGATAAGATTAGTTAAGCACTTACTTACGATGAGCGGGTAATAAAATCCCATTGCTGCAAATCGATATGAATCGACCCAAGGACCAACCCCTTAAATTCTTAGTCAGTCGTCAAGTTTGGTGAAACACAGCGGAAAATCAAATTTTCACAATGATATTACAAAGAATATCATTGAATTTTCATTAAACAAGTAACCAGTTTTAAGAAATTATTTTGCGTTTGATCTTTTAGTCTCAAGAACTGTCAATGAGTGTCGTCGGTCAAGGTGACACTAGGTGACATGAAACATAGTAGTGTTTTTTGTTTACATAAAGTTCAAATAAGAAGTCTTTAAAATGACACATACCTTTGGCTGACATTCGAGGTAATTTTATTTAATAATAGCCCACTGCAGGGAAAAGCCCTCCATCATTTAATTCAAGTTACCACAGCAATGATGGGTACTGGCATTATCACCACGCTTGCCAAATGCGGGTTAGTGATCACAAACCCGAGCAATGTTCGGAAATTCGAAACTTTTGGTTGCCCGACCCAGGGACCGAACCCGGATCCTTGATCTTGGCCCGGTATTTAAAGTTTGAAACCACTAGACCAACGGCGTTTCATTTACTTTGCTATTATTATTAATAATTACACGTAAAACGTAACACTACTTGTTCAGTGACAGAAGAACTCGTTCTTCCAATTGGTAATAAACATTATTAGCAATAACATCTAACTGAAAAGTATCTATTCTACGGATGAGAGAAACCAGTCCATTTTCTACCTACACAATCATTTCGAGCATGAATTTGCTATTTTACTGAATTTCATTACTTTAGTACAGCAATTCAGCATCATGATTATAGTTATCGATAATTCACCACTCGCTACGGTGATTGGATCAATAGTTATTTCCATAGACTCAGTATATACTTTTCATCAGTTATTTCTGAGTGGACGGATGTTGCCGGCGGAATGACATGAATTGGACGTGACCACATTTTACAGATCGTCGCTCCATTAAACACAATTATTTAATTTAGAACGTTCATTTTAAGGAACCTGCATCTGGATTTAAGAATATACACAGAAACTCTACGTTCTAAGAATTTGAAGTTCGCATCACTGAACAAGTAATGTGTGTAGCTACAAGCCAAAACAAAATATCATCAATGAATTTTCGTAACGCATATGCTGACGCTGCAGTTCGGCACTAATGCGGTTAAAAGTCCTCAGTAGAGGCGATAGTCGAATTTATCATAAAGCTTTCGCATTTTCCCTTAAAATTCTTTCCTAATTCTATTCAGGGTAGGTATTTTTAACAACAATGCTGTATCTCTAGAACTAATTAAATTTGGAGCAATGGCCACCAAATCTTTACAACTCTAAGCAGGGAAACTACCATTTCTGGATCATCGTGACTGAGCACACTATAACTTATAACTAATTCTCAAAAGTAACTCTTCAATAATGACAGGCAGGAATGATTTTGGTTCCAGTCACGCACACATCTTAACAGTTGAACACCACAGTATACATATTAAGTTTATGGTTAAAAGTTAAAACAGACTGATTACAATAAAATTGGTCGCTTCAAGGTCACACAGGCCACTATTTTACGCCACGACCACCACGGGTTCTACTTTGTGGAACCAATTCTTTGCTTACTAGGTTTAAATAGAAATAATCATCGTAAATACTTCAGATAGCCTTTGTCCAGCTATCTAAAGTTTCCGATGTTTTCCTAGACTGCCAAGTGCCAAGCAAGTGATTTACATTTTTATGTTCTATTATGGGAAAGGGCTCCAACTACTAAGATACAGATTTTTTTTTAAAGCTTTTAAACATACAATGTCAGCAAAAAGAACATTTCTTACTAATTGTAGTCACCAACACCAGCACATTAACCTTTGAAAAATCGATTAGGGAAATGTTACATTTATGGGAATACATGTAACGTTTGCTCAATCGATTTTCAACTTAACGTTCAACATAATAATGCCCGTTTTATGACCACGCGTTTTGTAGGTTGATGATCTGTTGGCGGCACTATTGCAGGGTACCGGACCGTGACTATCGCTGTCATGTTCGATGCCTCTTCATGGATATCCTTCGTGCGATAGCTGGCAATTAGTGACAATGTCTGACACTCTCTTAGCGCACGGTACCTACCTACCTAATCCAAGATAGCGTAGGGGGCTGTTGCTGTTCATAACGTGTTAAGTTATATTACCGGTTTTTAACATAGAGTTTTCAAGGTGCGCCTGATCCAAGGTCTCGAGTAAGTACGATACCCGGACGGGTCAGAGTAACAAAAACGTTTTACCTTTTCGGGTTTAGGTGATTGTCATACCTACGTTGTTTCCGATTTCCACAAAACAAGTGCGATAAATAGTTTATTCGGAGTCATAACAATCTAATTAGTTGTTAAATTTATTTATTCATATAATCCATACTAATAGGTATTATAAATGGGAAAGTGTGTGTGTCTGTTTGTTTGTCCGTCTTTCACGGCAAAACGGAGCGACGAATTGACGCGATTTTTTAAGTGGAGATATTTGCAGGGATGGAGAGTGACATAGGCAACTTTTTGTCTCTTTCTGACCTCCCACTTTCCTAAAATGGGGGGTGAAAGTTTGTATGGAGCATTCCGCAATTTTCAAGTTAGAAAGCTAAAAATTGGTACCCGGACTATTTGTGACTTACAAAAAAATCGTACATCATTATTTTTTTGGATATCCACCCCCAACCTCTTAAAAGAGGGGTGAAATTTTATTGTTACCCCGAATTTAACGCGAGCGCGGCTGCGGGCAACAGCTAGTAAAATAAAGTATAATTTTGATTTTCTGGGCAGTGCACATTAAAATGATATATCTACCTACATAGGTACCTACCTACATCGATAATCTTTATGAACAACAAAATAAATGTGCTATAATTATATGTAGCCATTTGGCTAGGTCTTCAAACCTTATTTCCCTTCAAATGGATTGGCTTAAGCTTCGCAAATTTCCTAACACGACACAAAAAATTTAACATTGTTTTATCAAATTCCTGCTATAACTGCTCGCATAGTAAAGCGTAGAAATAGCGGGTGAACATTATCGACCTAAGGTTTTAATAAAATCAAATAATCAAAAACACCCATTGGACACACACAATGTGTCAGTCAACGTGTCCCCATTAGTAAAATGACCTACATAGGGAAATCCCATGAATAACAGTACAAAAAGTATCTACCTACTTAAACTTTTAAAAAATCTAAAGACATCCCACAAGCTCTTGTTTCGTAATTGCAATTAATCCCTCGATCGTGAGTTATTCTAGACACGATTGAAATCAATTGTTATCGCGGCACGCGCGTGCCTCCTGGGGGTTGAGGGATGAAGTACCTACCTGAAATATCATAAAAAGTATTTAAATAGCTGTTTCATCTTATCTGACTGTCAAACATCTGTAAAGATGTTTTTCTTTCGTGTGATGTTGAGAGTGCAAAACTCCTAACATCTGACGATAGAAGATTGTCCAGCGATAAGAATAAGCTTGAAAATTGACGCCTGTGGGAAAGTGTAAGCGCCGCGTCCGGTATGCATGGAAATGCGGATTCGAGTCCCGCCTGAGACATCATTTTTCAAGTGTGTTTTAAACACTAATCATATATTGAATTCAGTGGTAGGTGGGTAGGTATCTACTGAATTACAATTATTACTGCCCTATTGGCAGATTTTTCTCTGTTTTATTTGGTTAGTGAGATATTCATACTATGGGGTTGTAGTAAGTATCGTGTGAAACCATAATAATATGTGTGAATGTAGGACTCTTAAACAACGTTGATGACCTTTCAAACTACCATTTCTCTCTCTCTCTACTCATTGATATGAATTAGAACGATTTTAGGAAAGATATCTAATCGTTTGTAAGAGAAATAGTAATATTTGCATGGTCTTTAGCTACTCAATCACAACAGAGCGTTAGAAATTTGGCACGGAAATAGGATATAGGTATATTTACATAGGATTTATATTCCGGAAAAAATTACGGTTTCCATAAGATAAGTCCACGCATACGCGGGCAACAAACAGCTCGTATTGATACTCAACATAAGTAGAGGTATAAATACAAAAACAAAACAAAGTACTTATGATGCGAGCGAAAGAGAACAGTCATTCAGACAGGTCCTGTTATGTACGCGCTGTTGCAAGTTCGGCTCATTGTGACTTATTGCATTTACCGTTGACTAATAGTGAGTTTGCGAAATAAGTAAAATAAATAATACGACTCGTAGACGCGTAGCGGTATCTTGACCATGTCGGCGCGCCCGGCACGGCCACTATGGCCAGTCCGCACTGGAAACCTGATGCCTATCGGGTTGCAGATCGTCGGGTAGCATAGGAGGCGCGCTACTCGCCACTCTTCAGTTTTTGTATTTCAATTGATTTAACTTTAGTCTAATAAGATTGTAATTCAAATACGAGCCAGCTCTAGTCATCAAGGAAATCGCAGCATTCGTGTTGTCAAATCAAGTTCGCTTCGATCGGCGCATGCGTCACGTTACTTTCGCCACCCCGCGGCGGCTGCGGCACATTCATCAGCGCCAGCGCCAAGGTCGCCAGCGCTCCTCGCGGTCGCAGCGCACCCAACAACAAACTTTCGATCGTGGGACGTAAACATGGCACTCGTGTTCGCCTCTCGACTCCCCAGCGCTATTTTATAAACGATCGCACAGGTCTCACGTCACAATAGGCGGCGGAGCCATTGTTGCGGCGACGTGCGCAGGAGCAGCGAACAGAACAGCTGTTCGGTTCGGTGCCGGCGCCCACTTACTTGAGCAGGATCCTCCAGAAACATCCGAAACTGCTGCCGTTGGGGACCTCGCCGGCGTATGATATAGTCATATCGAGTACGGCTTTAAAGCACTATTAAATTAATATTTATTTATACACACACACGTTTTGTCTTTGCAAGCTCGGACTGACACAAACGGAAAATTAAATACGTTTTAGAAAGTGTTAAAAGTTCGTCGACGTCAGCGTCGCAGGGAAGGCGAAGGGAAGCGATCATCGGAGGCACACACTTGTTTAGTCACATTCTGGTGATGTGTTACGCGCGGCCCTCCCCGGGCGACGAGCATGAGCGAGCGCTGAGCACCGTCCGCACGGCACCGACCGCTGCGTGCGACTGACTGGCGACTGCTGGCCCGTAGAGCCTGTGCCGCCCCCGCCCCCGCCGCGGCCTGCGCAGGCGGCTCCCCAGTCCCCGCTAGATGGCGCGCGCGCAGCCTTGCACTTGGTCGGTAGGCCTGAGCGCCTGAGCCATGTAGGTGCGGTCCGCTTTGTAAATTAACAGGTGTCGTACTATTATTATCCAACGTTGACCTTCACGTATGTTAAAATACATTATCTTACGTTCGTTCTGATGGAACGAGCAAAACATCAAGTTGTGAATAGTCCCCGTCCGTCATGTTAGGTGCTCCCGGAGAGCCGCGCCTCTCCGGCTGCACGTATAAGGTCCAGAATCAATAAAACCGCTCTAATTACAAACATCTATATTTCAATGTCAAATAGAAATAGCTACACTAAGTACGGATATACATCTAGGGCAATCATTCATCCTCGAGTTGCTTTACATCATTCTGCAGAATTACATTAAAATTTTAGGACACTAAACAGTGTTGTCACCGTGGTGTAGCTCTACTACTATTCGTCGAACTACAACAGCCGGTCGGTCCTCGGGCCAAAGACACTCCACCCTCTTAAACTATGGTCAACAGTTTCAACAAACACTACATCTAGCGGACTATCGAAGAGAGGACTTAAAGCTCCTTCAAATTCTTCTCGCTGGGCGTCACGGATTAACGGCTGCAGTGGCACTGACGAGCTCATATCTTCGCTATACGAAACTGTGACGTTATACAAAAATGGGAAAGGTCATATCCGGCGTTAAAGAAACAATCCAAGTTTTTTGTTGTAATCATTTATATTAAGAACCACTTGGACAGACAAAAAATATATCTAGCTAAGACTAGCGAGGAAACTGGAGTGATCAGTTAAATTCGAAATGAACAAGCAAGGATTGAACTGATGGTATACATTTAGATGAAGACCCGCTTCTACCTTCGCCTGAAAAATCCAAGTCTCGTGATCGATCAGGTGATCCTTGTTCCGGAAGATACCTCGAAGCGTAAGTTTAGAGAGAAAACATAATAAATAGTGCCCTTGTGTTTATTCTTTATTAACTGATTGATGTAATAGTACTAAGAAAACTTGTAAACAGAGAGCTCGACCGTCTGTTGGACGACGGGAGCGAGAGGAATAGCCCTCACGTACTTATAACAACTAATGCTTCTTGAGAAAGCATGAATATAAATCTCATCTGAGGCACTCGGAACACAGCAACGCCCAGGGCTCAGGGACTCCATCCGAGTTACGCGCCAAGCCGACCGGATAAGTAACATTTTATCTACCCTGGAATATATCCATAAATTACGTCACAAGAATTTCATGATTTCTTGACCCCTTGCCCGTCCTTGTCAATACTGGTCACATTCGTATGACTCCCTAGTATTGACGTCACATACTGCAAAATTTATGCATCTAATAGTTTTATTATTTAATGAATAAACAACAGTTCTGCAGTTTTTAGTTATTTAGTTCAAACTTTATGTTTTAACAATTATATAACATATATTTTGAAATGTGACGTCACGGAATTTAGGGTCCCTCCCAGCTCCTTGTCCATGTCAAACTTCGTCGAACCCTCCCTACCATTTTGTATTAAAAAATACAAACAATTTATTGGCTTACAAACACGTCTTACATAATGAGTAGGTAAGTACATTAAGACCTTATCTAGTTAAGTTTATATAATTAAGTTAAGTTTATGCAAGTCTAAAAAGATTGTAATTCAAATCTTGTGATGTAATTTATGAATGGCCCCGAACGGCGAGATGAAATAAAAAAAATTGTTTAAAGTAACATTGCAAACGAAAAATAGAAGCACAAATGACACCATAATAAATGTATGACGATCTTTATTTCGAAATTCCCGAACCCGATCAGACTGAGGCGAGAGCAGATGCGATGTATTCATTCTTAACCACTGGACAATTTAAGCTTTAGACTGTCCAGTGGTAAAAAATTTAGACTCTAAAGTAATGATGCCTCCCCTCCGTAAGGAAACAAAATAATAGTGAACCTCGCGCCACGACCCGCCTCAGTTTGACCGTACCCAAACTCTTTACCCTCATTTTTCTATCTATACAACAAATATATACTAAAAATGTTATAAACTACAAAAAGAAATAATGATTTTATCAATGTTCTCTTATTTATATTAAGGTTATCCCGCACCATCCGGCCGCAGTCATCGCATCGACATGCATGATGCACTTTTAGCGAGTCTTACATTGCATTCCACAATATTATGTACTGTTAGTTGGTTTATTTATATAGTATCGTTACGTAACAACTCTATAGTAAAATGATAGCAAAAACAAATATATTTCTGAAATTGCAAACATAATTTAAAACCACATTTAATTGCCTTCGTTAGCAATCCAGACTTCGAGAGTATACTTAATAGGGATGTCCTTTATTTTGACGACAAACCTCAACCGAATTGAATTTCGCTGAATGAGAAAGTTTTATCGGATCATTTTAGCTGAGTCGATTAAATCGTAAATTCAATCATAATTAATTCTTCGCTAAATTTTCATCCACTGACAACTCAATAAGTCGTACAGATACTACGTGTAAATTTTGATTTAATCTATTAATATATATATAAAAAGGAATCCCTATTTCCCTTGGTCATCGCACCACGCGTGAACGGCTGGACCGATTTCGCTAATTATTTTTTTGTTTTGTTTGTTATTGTTAGGAGAATGTTCTTATGAAAGAAAAAATTTAGAAACCTGCGCGGAAAATTAGAATATTTAAGAAATCTTAATCACCATACTAAATTATTTGTAATGTTACCTTAGCGCTTTTGATAATTTAAACTTTTTTAATGTAACATTATGGCGTTTGACATAACATTGACAGAATGCGTGCTGCAAACGGTTAAAATTTCCAGTGTGTTTAGCATTTGCAATGTCGATAAATAAATTTTTATCTGAAATATTTTTTTAATTAATTATGCAAATTTGAAATCAATATTCATAGTTAGGACAGGACGTCTGTCGGGTCCGCTAGTCATAAATAAAATATATTATATTTATAATTAAGTGCCCTAATTTTTTATAAATGATCTTAAAACGTTCGTGGACAGTACCCGAGACAGACAGTAGAAATTCTATTGTTATCATCACGCCTGTAGCCATGTAGGCACTGACCGCGTTTCGTACAACTGGTAGGTAAGAGCTACGTACAGGGCTGCAGTTGATGCGTAGTTTTTATGAAATCAGAAACTTTTTTTGTTACATTGTAACTTTAGCAATACATAAATTTATGTGTACGTGTACGTGTACTTTTGTCGTAACGAAGTATCGGTGAAATGAATGTATAGGGAACATATCTGAAGTTAAGTTACATTATAGTCAGTCTAATGGAAGAGGCGACATTACGTCTAGAAGCTTCGATTGTTCGGTAAAGGCTAAGTTACTACCAAGTTTTGAAGATATAATGTGAAACGCAACTTAAATTACACGTTTTCTTGCATACACAATATAATTGACTATAAAAAATAAAAAAGGCAATTGGTAAAACATCTTAAAAAATATTGCAAGATGCAATGGAAAACTCCTTATATACATTAATCGACACGGCATTGTCAAACGGTACGCCCCAAGCTGAAATCGTGACATAACCAGTGTCTTATGATGAACTAGATACACAATCAGAGCCCAAAAAGTGTCCTAACTAAATGTGCACCCACTTGACATAAGGGTGCACATTTAGTACAACATGACATAAAATTAACGTTCATCATCCAATCGAGGACAGTTTCTGTGGGTCTAGCACAAAAAACTATCGAATTCGAATCGTTTGCGTGTTCGTATCGCCATCGAAATATTTATTATGAAAACTTAAGACGCTGAATGCAGTCGATGACCTTGAGCAATGAACACGCCCACAAATTAATTCGTCTTTGAATTTCTTTGGATCGCGCCACAGCCATCACTGTCGATTCTCGTAGGAGTGACAAAGAAAAAAACGCATGGAATAGGAGGGCCTAAGTGCCAAACAACAAAATTCGTTGTGCAATTTAAAATTGCCATTTTATTAAAAATCTAAATCAGCCATTTGCTTAAGCAACATGTAATATACAATATAGCAAAATTTTATTATCATTGTTATACGGACTGCTGAGAAAAATGGTAATTTATGTATTTTCAGAGGCTAATTTGAGATTTTTTTCTATCGAGAAAAGTTTTTAGAATCGTGTTTTGGAAACAGCCACCTGGTCGAAAATATGATCAATTACAACTACATAGAATTTGGCAACAATACGAGCCATAGGCTTAAAGCAAAACAATCTTCATTGAGCTCAATTTGGCTCATGTCAGCGTCTTAAACAGCGCTCGCGCGGTCAAAACGAGAACTACAAAACAAAGCAGGAACTTTGTGTCGTTTGCTTTCGATACGCAAACGATTCGAAGTCGATAGTTTTTTGTGCTAGAGATACAGGTGTCAAGTTTGTATCGGCCTGTGACCCTGTGTATCTAGGTCTTATTATAAATCGATGTATGTAAGCAATGCGAGATAGCGTCTACGTCAAACCGAATGTCTAGTGAAATAGTATCGCGCGACGCCGCCGCGCATGCGTCGTATAAAAATATTTATCTGTGGCGTCCTCCCCTCCGGCGGGTCCCGCCATCTACCGGCCCCAAAACGAGACACCTCGTGTTGACAGCCGACTCGGAGCTCCGTGATTTCATTATTTGTACTTTAATAATGTAAACTATGGCTACAGTAATGTATATCGCGGAACTATGCACGGTGGAAACGCACTTTGAACTCATTGAATTAACAATTCGACTCGAAATTAAGGGGACTGCTAGAGCTATGTGCTGTCGCCAATTGATTTAATATTATTACTTCTAAACGAAATCAATTCTTAAAAAATTAGAACAGTTTCATTTTAGCAAATAACATCTAGTATTTACTAAATCCCTGTTAACTGCTTTTCATTCTGGCATTCATTCGTATTGTACATTTTTGGTAAAAGTGGCCGCTGTTGGCGTTAACGACAAATTTGACTTTATAAACAACTAAATGAAAAGTTTTACTGTGATTCAATAAATACTAGAGGTAATATTACCAAATGATACTGTTCTAGTTTTTTGACATTTGATTTTGTTTAGAAGTAATAAAAAATCAATTGGAGGCAGCACACAGCTTTAGTAGTCCCCTTAACAAGATATTGTGAAACTAACGGATATTATTGGCGCGTTAACAAGTCGCATGCCTTATTCAAAGAAATTGTTTGCTGTCATAACTGTCCCGTTGCTCTGGGATTGGCTAATGGACGTATTGGCAGCCTGTCCTCAGTTAGAGATAGGTCTATCCTGGTTATGTTGTATGACACTTTCCTGAACACAAATCGCCTTTCAACGTTGTAACAATAAATTTGGACTCTGTCCAGCACTGCGTCTTGGAACGTGTTAAAAATCATCATTATTTTAAACAGATTAACATTGATAGTTAGGCAGCTTATCTCCGGTAGCCCTATCTGCATCTGAGGATGAGGTTATTAATGACATAGGCATGTTTTTTTTTCATATTTGGCAAGAATTACAAACGTAATGTCTAATACTTATCTATACAGGGTGTTATGTAAATGGTGTAAAAAGCCCAAACCAGCATATTATAATGTTAACAAATGCATATATACTATGGTCAAATCAGAAATTCGATATCATTATTTTACAAATTAGAATCAAAAAAATTTGATTTGTATGAAAGTTAAATAATCAAAATGAAGATATCAAATTTTTGACTTCACTATACTATTTATATATTTATATAACATATGCATGTTAACATAGGCTAGTTTTGGCTTAACTATGTAAATACCGATTAATTTAATGAGTACAACGAATGAATGATACCAGTTAGTGTAGTATCGAACGAGATGAGTCGTCGTTGCCACCGTGCATAGCTGTGGGAACGTCGCTCGCCCGCAGGACGCCCGACCGGGTCCCGCCACAAACCAGATAGGCACAGAAGTCAAAAACCATGAATGTAGTTCACTATTATGCCTACGCTCGGCGGTCGCGATATGGACGTCAACTTTGGCTTATACACAAACTACCGTGGTAGTGGCAATCGTATCTAGTCGTTTGATTTATCGTTGAGCATTAAACGGAAACCAATATAAACAAAAATAAAAATCTGTTGTAATATTATTGTTAACACTAAGAAACAACTGGTAGAATAAATAATGACAAATTAAACTTTTTTGTTGTAACGACATTTCTGAACAAAAAGTTAACAGCGGATGGTACTCGAGCTCACACTAGTTCCACCCGGACCGAAATATCGCGTCCGTGAGCGGTGTGTATGCGTTTCGCGAACGCTTTATATACGGTGACATTTCGGTGGTTGTTTTCCTGCAGCGAAATGCTACTGTCTTAGATGTAGTACAAGCTTATTATTCATTACAATCCATCTAAACGTGTAAAGAAGGGTAGACGAAAGGAAACTCAACCCAACCTCAACCAATAGTAGCGTCAAAGCCGCCACAAGAGCCGGTGTATCTACTTAACTGCCGCGTACGTCCAAATTCATGCCGACTTGCGCGCGAGTTCTAACTATCCATTTATATTAGCAACTTAGATTTATTACGTTATTATAACTTAGAAACGTTATGTAAAACTGTTATTAGACTACTATTATCGTTAGCTATATATCACCAAAACATAACTTGTAACTTTCAACAGTTCAGATGATGAATCGTTCCGCCACTAGGAAACAGTCACTAAAATCTCACCGTGCATGAATATTGACTTCTGTACCTATCTGTCGTTTGGCCGGGCGCCGCCTAACCTATAGCCGTGGTCGCTAGTCGAGCCTGGCTAGCCGAGGGTGGGGGGTTTGTGGTGGGGTTGAGCGCACTAGCTGAACAGCTGTTCGGTGGCGCGCTCCAGTTCCCAGTCGTACGTGGACAGCGCGACCCGCGCCTGGTGCTCGTCGATGCCCATGTCCAGCAGCCGCTGGACCTTAGCGTCGAAGTCCCGCACGGCGGCGGGGGCGCCCGCGTACGCGTGGGCCCAGTGCCGAGCCGTCAGAGCGAACAGGGGCGGGTTGTCCTTGTACTGCTTCGCCACTACCGCGTCCTGGTGAAGGACATCAGTAGAATCACTTTTTGTCTGTATGTATGGCATTAAATTGTCCTAGATCGTACTTGCTTAATAAAATAATAAAGCTAATCTTTTGTAAACATTTATTTAAAAAGGAGGCTGACGATAAGGACCGAGTTTCTTGCGCTGCTTCTTCTCGACACAAGCCCGGACTTGTCCCGAAGCAGTGGTAGGTTTAAATATTGGGACGTGTAAAAGAGCGTCCTGGGACCTATTTGCAGAAATAAAACTGATTTAACTGAAAATAAACAATTAAAATTTCTTAACAACTTTTATTTCAATGTATAGTGTTTGCGTAAACTCAAGAAAACAGTATATTTAAAGGTATATAACATTGATGGAATATAAAAACTAGGTAGGAGGAGATAGAGGTATGGGTGTGAGCTAACTGCGATTGTGCGAGCAACTACAGTGGTTCAGGCGAGGGCGAGGCGAGGTGGGAGGATATAGAGGGAAGCGGTGCAAGGTACCTGCGATTGTGCGAGGAACTAAACTGTTTTGGGAGAGGGCGAGGCGAGGCGAGGTGAGAGGAGGGTTATTGTTTTCTTTTTTAATGTTATAAAAGTGTATTGTATTGTGGCAAGAGGTGTTGTGAGACTTACCTGCGATTGTGCGAGTAACTATAGTTGTTTGGGAAAGGCAGAGGCGAGGTGTGTAGTGTATTGGCGAGCTTTACCTGCGGGTCGTTGGGCTCAGCGGCGGAGAGCAGCGCCTGAATAGACAGCAGCACGGTGCGGAGCGTCAGCGCCGCCGCCCACTGGTCCTTGAGGATGTCCAGGCAGATGGCGCCCGTCACCGAGGACACGTTCGGGTGCCAGATCTTTGTCATGAAGCGGATCTGCAAGGACGTATACCAATGGTCGCTTTAATGTATACAGTATGCATGTTTGAACAGAAATCATATGGCCACGAAGTTAAATCACACCAACAGATATTGTCCGTCCACTGCTGGACGTACGCCTCCTTATTTTCAAGCCACAAATCTATATTCTGGGTTTCCCCCATCCAGCTCATGCGCGAAGATTATTTAAATATATATTTTTTGGGGGGTTCTATGGGTGGCGTAAGCAAAAACTGCCAGAAGACGGGTAGCAGCGTCTTCTTTTTGCCATTGACCAAACTGTGATAACCGATCCGCCTGCCAAGCTCGGCGGTGAATATGGCAAAAGCGTCAATTTAGAGAGGCCCGTATCCAGCAGTATAATGAATATTTGGAACAACAAAATAGACACATTTTTTTTGTAGCATGCGAAGGTGGACAGGGTTCGTGGTAATGTTAATAACGTCAAATTAAGTTTAAGAACGTATATTAAGTAGAAATGGTAAACTTTAACGAAGACATACGGTATTTATAAAGGGAGGCGCAATACGGTGTCGCTCCGAGTACGATTGGGTGCAGACTGCCTTGGCATAACTATATGCGCAGGATGTGGCGTGACTCCAAATAACAATAAAATATAATCTTAAACTACCATCATAACGCGTCGCTAACAGCATGTATACTATCAACCAGAAGTTTATTATTATACTGTAGGATTAAATTCATACACTATTTCGTACAAACATTGTCTTGATTTTTTACAACCAGTAACATTACGACTTAAGAGTGTTTTAAAGGAATACTGTTATAGCATCCTGGTAGCACGAAGTTCTGCAAATCAGTTCGAACCCAAAAAATTTTAGTGTGGAGAAAATCAAAGTACTATTTTGGAAGGTAAAATTTAAATATAGCGATTATTTTATAAAACAAAAATAAACTATACGCCTGCATGACTCGATTTCAACTATTTACGCGTTGCATAACTATTTCAAAAAAAAAAAAACGGGATTTAAACGTCAGCCTGTGACTGATGCCACGGCAGATGTAACTTGGTCGAAACGACAGGCAAATAAAATAAGGTATGTTTGCGGGTTAAGAAGAAACACAAGGGCCGTTTTTCCATACAAACGTAGTCCCCTGTTTCCTCCCTGGGAAATGCCAGTAAAGCAATAATTTTATTCCAAAAATCTATGGCCACTATTAGCATGTTTCTATGTTTTCCGTTTTTTCATAAATTAATTAATAAAAGAGATATGAGCCTCAAAAAATCTAAAAAATTCGCCAGTTTTTCCGCTGTGTTTAAACATCCAGGAAACAAATTTGGCTAAATTTTAGAAAAAAAGAAAAATATACGAATACGGCCAAAGCTTTTCTTTAATTTTTTATGAAAAAGTATTCAAATCGGTCTAGTTTTGGAAAAGGAATCGGGGTCGTGAAACGTTTATGCTTTTAATAGGTATTTTCGGTCCAAAATGCAGTTGTCTCTATCACGCTCTTCGGTGGAGGCGTTCGGGCACTGCGCGACAGCAATATATTTACAATACCTACTTTCAATTCTCTCGGCCGTAGTGTTTCATCTTAATCCCGTTATAACTTTTTATATAACTCGATTTTGATTGAGGTGTGAGTTTACGTCTGTATGATGAGATATGTATTTGATGTGTGTCGTACCTTGGGCGGATTGAAGGGGTACGTCTCCGGCACCTTGATCTCGAGCAGGAAGGTGCCCCCCTCGTAGGGCGTGTCGGGCGGGCCCGCGATCTCGCCCTGCAGCTCCGTCCAGCTGTTGTCCACCAGCTCCAGCTTGATCGCGCCGCCCGCCACCTGCAACCAGAACCAATGCGAACGGTGAACGTGATTGATAACACCGACAGATAGACGCAGGTAGAAAGATAAGTTTCATTGCACAGACGCCATCAATACTAGCCGCCCCGTTGGTGTAGTGGTTTAAATACCGAGCCAAGATCTCGGGGTGCCAGGTTCGATTCCCGGGTTGGGCAACAAACAGTTTCGAATTTTCGAACGTTGCTCGGGTTTGTGAGCACCAACCCGCATTTGGCAAGCGTGGTGATTATGCCAGCACCCATCATTGCTGTGGTAACTTGAATTCAATGATGGAGGCCTTTTCCCTGCAGTGTGATGATTATAGGCTGTTACTCTACTTTACTTTACTTCAATACTAGTATATCATCAACAACTTGTCCCACCGCCGCGCCGACGCCACAAAACATGGTAAGAGGTTAGAAAGGATGTCTTGCACCATTTGCATTGGGACTGATGTCGCCGCTTGCGCCCCACCACTACTTGTGCACATAATAAACAAGCTCTCGCATACATAAACGAGTTCAAAGAACGCCAATCAAGCGAGTTCTTTTGACGACGCGTGACCCTATTAGAGAGGCCACACGGACGCGCTGCGTTGCGCTGCGGTGACGGAGCGTCGTCGGTGCGTTGTATTACATACAAATTGAAGAGCATGCCACACGGTCCGTTGTGAACTTGAAGGCGAGACACGAAGCGGGGGGAGTGGTACAGCGCTCCGACGCCGGAACGACGACGCACGCGCAGTGCAAACTAAACCTAATATTAACATACGACGACGCTTGGACAACGCAGCGCAGCGCGCGACGACGCAACGGATCGTGTGGTATCCATTCCGTCGAAAACTAGGTTATTTGTATCCTACATCTAGGCACAGGTGGAAACCTATGCCCCGCTGGCACAGCAGCGAGCGAAAAGCTACTACGACTAGTTTATTAGTATGCGTAGAATAGGCAGTTACTGATTTTGCGCCTCTTCATATATTTGTATAAGTCTTTTCGCCTATAATAGTTTTTCGTTTTAGTACTGTAATAAAGTATGTGATGATGATAGTTCGAGTTTTACCCACTGTACCACTTACACACATACCTACTTACAGTGGCTAAAAAGTACTGAGTCAGCATTGATCCAATTTGATCATGTTATTATGTTTTTCTCAGATTTTGTTCTAGTAGTCGGCAAACTGTATGCTAAAGTGATGATTGAAAGAGTAATGTTAAAAACAGATGACAGAATATGGGATGTACAAGCGGGATTTAGGAAGGGAATGGGATGTACGGATCAGGTCTTTTCCCTACGATGCATTACGGAAAGATATTTGGCAACAAACCAAAAAGTCTTTTGTGCATTCGTAAATTTGGAAAAGGCCTATGATAAAGTGGTGAGGAATGAGTTGTGGTCGGCATTAGCTGTGCATGGGGTGAGCAGTAAGCTGATACGGGCATTTAATTCCCTCTATAAGGATTCTAGTGCTTGTGTCAGGATAAACGGAGCGTACACTGATTGGTTTAATATCCAAAAGGGTGTTAGACAGGGATGTGTAGCGTCTCCGTGGCTGTTCAACCTTTTCATGGATAATTGTCTGACAGATCTGAAAGAGAGTGATTTTGGTCTAAGAATGAATGAGTTACGCGTCAAATGTCTTCTTTACGCCGATGATCAAGTATTACTTGCATCGACGGCTAAGGATTTGCAAGCGATGGTGACTATTATGAATGAAGCTTTGGAAAGAAAGGGAATGAAAGTGAACACAAAAAGACGAAAGTTATGGTGTTTGAAAAGGAAGAGAGCATGACAGAAGTATGTATTCGGATTGGTAGTAATGAACTGGAGCAAGTGAATGAGTTTGTATACTTGGGGTCGGTGTTTACTAGGGACGGAAAGTATGAAAGTGATATTGAAAGGAGAGTAAATGCTGGTAACAGAGTGAATGGTGCGCTGCACGCCTTTGTGAATAGCCAGAAGATTTCTATGAAAGCTCTTCTGGCTGTGCATAGAGGGGTGTTGGTTCCAACACTCATGTACGGAAGTGAAAGTTGGGTATGGCAGAAAAAGCATGAAAGTAGAATAAATGCAGTAGAAATGAGAGCGCTAAGAAGTATGTTAGGAGTGAAATTGAGTGACAGGATAAGAAATAGTGTGATAAGAGAACGTTGTGGTGTGAAAGAAGATATTGTCACAAGGATTGAGAAAGGGATGCTTAGATGGTTTGGGCATGTAGAGGATGAATGAGAGAAGAATGACTAGACAGATCTACAAGACGAGTGTGAAAGGGAACGTTGGAAGAGGAAGGCCTAAACGAACCTATCACGATCAAATCGGGGATGTTCTGAAGAAAGGTCAGGTCAAGAGTACTCTTAACCGACGAGCATGCATGAAAAGATTAATGAATGTGGAAGAAGCGAAAGATGTATGCCAGGATCGTAGTAAGTGGAAGGCCTTAGACTCTGCCTACCCCGTTGGGAAGGAGGCGTGATAATATGTATGTATGTATGTTGTTCTAGTATTTTTCACTTAGAATGTATTAGGGGATAAAGTATGAAATAGCCGTTTTGTATGGACGAAATCGAGAAGTCATTTTTCCATACTAACAATTTTTTAGTTTTTTTAAAAACGCCTGAACCGTTTTCGATGCAATTAAAGGTGAAAGTTAGATAGTTATAAAGCTACGCATTATAGTATTTAAATTTCTGAAAACCAATGTAAATAATACAAATATACTTAATTGAAGCAAGAAGGTCAGCTGACACATTGTAAGGGGTCTTTTCAACGACTGCTTTTAAGTAATGGGCACTAGAATTGCATTTTTTTTTTAGTCAAAAGTTACTTTAGTTTTTGATAGAATACAAAAAGAATTACGCAATAATATGACTATACTTAAGAGCTATAAACAAAATAAAAAGTGGGAAAATAATCGGCAATTTCATACTTTAACCCCTATTATTTACTGATTTAAACTTTCATGGCCACTATCACTAGAGTTATTTAATTCTGGATTTTTACCATGTACCTTATTCATTATGAGCTCTCCCGTGATCATGGCGCTTGCAACAGTGCCGAAATATCGGAAACTCATAGTACGAGTAAATAAGGTACATGGTATAAATCCCGAATCAAATAACTCTAGAATGTATTTTATTCGGGCTTGTAACACACGTTTAGTGATCAGTCAAAAGCAAATTCAAACTGAGTCAAATCAATCAACACTACGATTGCATAATGTTAATTGTATGACATCTTACAATACTTATTTCAGATTCATTTCTGAATCAACTGCCCTCCCCCAAAAGTAAGTATGAAAGAGATCTCTTCTAGTGAATTAGATGGGTGTGTAATATATAGTATAACAACATATCGTATCAATACCAAAACATATACAATCAAATAATATAATTTTGTTTAATATAACACTTTTTTAATATAATGATGGAAAGATATATTAAATCACATAATTTTAAAACGTATAAGTAACAGATGGGGTAAAATTATTTCGCATAATAACCGTTTAATATAGCATTCACATGATATAATGCTAAAAACAATAATTTTATTTAGTATAATAACATTTAGTATAACGTTCACTCTTTTTATATAACATTTAAAACAGATAATGATTTCTTGATACAAAGTCGCCAGAATGCAGAATTTAAAAATACCAAATAGGGTATATTTCGAATCTTTTAGAGTACGAAATGCCATAAATACGTAGGCAAGGGAGGTATACATGCACGTAAGCAGGCAAGCAAGCATGCATGCATGCAGGCGAGCAGCATGCTTGCAGGCAATCATCATGTATGCAAGCTAGCATGTATGCAATCATGCAGGCAAGCAGCATGCATCCAGGCAAGCAAGCATGCATATAGGCAAGCAGGCAAGCATGAAACAAATCTCTGGCACCCACACTCGCTTCTGCAGCTTCGGACCAGCCTCAGCCGCTACAGCTCGCCCGGGCGCCCGTGCTTCGTTACTGCGAGCGAGGACTGCTCTTCCTTCGCGCCTTCGGCTTTTAAATTGCACTCTAGTGTAGGGCAGATAAGTACCACGGCGGAAAGACCACGGCGAGTCGGGATTTAACCAAATTCTTAATTATAGCAATGTATGTCAGTCAGTACGGTTATTTCTTTTAATCAATATTTCAAACGTTTTTATCTCAAATAATAGATATACGAAATGATGCGTACAACAAACAAATTTATAACAAATGAACGATACATAAAATGAGTTTTATTTCAAAATGTTTTATTTGTTATGAATGTTATACTAAATAGTATCAAATAAACTGTATGTTATGTAAAGTAATCATTATGTCAAACAAAATTATATCATGTGTTGTTGTAACAAATGATTATTATGTAAAGTGATTGTTATTAAAGTTTGATTATATCCAATGGTTATTTGTATGTAGATTGTATTCCTTCAAGAGCTACATCTTGTTTCCTTTCTGTACATTTGATTGTGTTTTGAACTGAGGGGCTCCTGTATTTCATGTATTCTCCCAATACAACATTGTATTTATCTGCTTATTTTCTAATTTTTCATCTTTCAAATATAAAATGTTAACATTTTTGGGTGCCTGCACTGCCTGCACCTACCATGTGCATCAAATAAATATTTATTTATAGCTTTCATATTATAATGTGCCCAGAAACATCTACCTGTTTGCACTCATTGTTTATAGGGGTTTACAGTGTCTCATACAGATCCATAGCAACCTCAGTTAGCTGAGACTGAAGAGACACTGTATACACTAAGGCCCGAGTTCACCAACAGACGGTTAAAATTTGAACAGCATTAAAATATTATTTGACATATTTTGTATGGGAATTGTGTCAAATTAATCGTCAATCTATGTTTACCGGCTGTTTAAGTATTGGTGAACTCGGGTCTAAATATGAAATATACATATGCATATACCTCAAACTGATTGTTTTATTAATCTACCTAGAAGTTACTTAATCAAGGCTTAGTAAATCAAAATGTACATAGGTAAAAAGCCCCTATGATATGTTTAGATAAATGTTTTAGCACTATCGCACAGGACACAAATGCAAAATAACTTGTAGAGTTGTTTAAATCAAAAGACATTAATAACTAAACAAATTAACTAAATAAGCAAGAGAAATTTACAAATGGTTCCAGTTGGGGAAGAAAAACATGCCTGCAATTCTGCATTGCAAGATTGGTTTAATGTTAGTAAGAAAGTCGTTGATATTGATGGATGACGCTGACTTATCTCACAAAGTAAAAAGCTTGCCAAAAATCTAGTAATGTGCTGTTGGTAACACAGAAATATTATTTGTTTCAAAATAAAATATATTTTTTATAAATTTTCTGTCATAGTAACAGATTTGGAATTCAATTCTATTACTTAATACTTTTAAGTATTTAGGATACTTTGATTACAAATGTCCATTAAATACAATTTAATAGCACCCAAAACTCACACGTCCCACAGTCAAAAATATTTTTGACACCTATTTACTTTTTGAAAATGGTTGTGCTCTTTTTTTTCTTTCCAAAACCCTATATTTACACAACACATTGAAATGTGTCCGTAAAGTTAGAAATTAGATCAAGTTTTAATCCCTTGATCGTGAGTTATTCCAGACACAATTAAAATCAATTGTTATCGTGACAACCGGTTGTCGCTTGGGGTTCGAAGCGTTAACACATATAAAAATAGTACTTAAGAAATTAGCAGCTGCTCTATTACAAGCAAAGTTAGTGCATTAAAGAAGAAGCTTCAAGAGTTAATGTCAGTAAATAATCTTGCTCTTACATAAATAAAAATAATGTAGGCACAATCGCATTTGCTGAATAAAAGTAAAAAAATCTTTAAAGTATAAGAATAAATCTATACTAACATTATAAAGCTGAAGAGCTTGTTTGTTTGTTTGTTTGAACATGATAATCACAGGAAGTACTGGTTTGAATTGAAAAAATATTTTTGTGTTGGATAGTCCATTTATCAAGGAAGGATTTAGGCTATATAACATTACGCTGCGACAAATAGGAGCGAAGCATCAGTAAAACATGTTGCCATAATGGGGAAAATTATTCATATTGATAGGGAACATAATAACAGAAATTGGCATGGACGAAGTCGCAGACAACAGCTAGTAATAAATAAATGTGGACAACATCAGTCATGAAATGAATTAGAATATGATTAAACATATGGTATAGTGCTTGTGGCACAATCTGCAGAGATAAACAATGCAAATATTATACTCTACATTGCTGCACAGTAAACGTTTCAACATGACAACCAGTGTTTTAGGCACTAATACATAACAATAATGAAAGAAAAATTATAGAAATGGAAAATATTTATTAAAGTAGGTACAACAACAAAATAATACGAAAACGTACATAGTAAAGTAAAGGAATTCTCAAAATTTAGTCCCTAACTTAGTGCCAACAAATAATTATTTGAACTATGACCAACAAAAAAAAACTATGAAAATATGACATGCAGATTTGGAGGTCTGACATTTACGGAAGACAGAGACTGGCGATGTATCCAAAAGGAGGTAAACAAGCAACAATGAAGATGTAAAAGATGCTGAATCATGTAATTTTTTAATATAAATACGCGCGCGCCATATAATTCACGATTTTAGCAATTAGAGAACAAGCACAATGTTTTCAATCGCACTTTGTACTGCAGTAAATCGATGTTAGCAAGAAAATAGGCAAAGTAGGCAAGTGCCACTAAGTTGGATGTTGCAAACAACACAATTCACAATGAATACACAAGATTTCTCACCTCTTCACTTTTCATGACCTCCTTGAATTCCCTTTTTATACGTTTCGCTGCTATGTTTGCCATTATTTAGAATTTACTGTGGACTGAGGTAGATTATTTTATTATTTGAAATTTTAGTCAATGAGAATGAACGAACGAAGAGATAAAAAAATCAGTGTTGCCACAAGTACGACTTTATAAATACACTAAGTGTACAAAATATGTTAGTCATTCGTTCAATTGTTATCAAAACTATACACGCACCTGAACCGCTTCCTGAGGGCTAGTTCAAATCACTCACAAGAGTGAGGGTATCAACCAAAGTCAGGACAGTAGCAGCACTAACTGAATGGGGCCGGTTCAAGTATTAATACATGAACTTCATGAGCAACTTAGCAACAAATTTGACAACCTACGATCAAACTACCCTGCACTACGTCGTACTGCGACCTACAAACAAATGAAACAAAGCGGCACTAGAACGAGACATATTATGTGGCGCAGAGATGTGCTCCCCGCAGGTACTTTCCTTTGCGTAACTATGACGGACATGTTAGCAGGACTAGCTGCAGGTAGGACAGACTTACTACAAATGATTTTAAACTCTCGCGATTTGAACACCTAATATTATTACTAAGTCCATTAACGGGTCGTTATCGCATACAGTACATAATACCTACCTAGCCCTACCTTTTTTTATCTGAGTCCGTATCTTAGGCATGGCATCTCGTTAGCTAGTAGCTCTAAAACTTCTATTGCGTTTAGAGTACCTGCCGTCTCCCGCATTTCTGCTGTCCTGCTCTGCTTCTGACCTGCGTTTAGTATGCTAAACCCTTGACAGATAACACTACGCACGCTATTTTATCTATAGTTCCACAGAAAGTATGCAAAATATTATGATAATCGATTGGTACAAGTAACTATTTTTTATTTAGGGTGTTTTAAACTTTTCAGTGCTATGTGAATAATGTCTTTATAACTAGTCTGGCCATAAATACTGTTACATAAAAACTTTACTTTTTTTTTCCACTTTTTAATGATTTTAAATTTGGAACACGTACATTATTTTAAAAACTTGTTTTAGTTTTGCGCCATTTCACATATTTTTTCGTGTTCATTATCAAATTATAATATGGGTGTTAAAAAAATAGGATTGCAGTGATCGCCGTCGGTCATATTCCAGATACTTCAAAAGCTTGGTATCAGCCGTATGTTCGCGAATATCGTACTTAGGTACTATCAACAGATATAACACTTCCTCTGTCGAAGACCAGAAAAGGTTGGGGCGGCCGTGTGCTATTAGAACCACAAAATCAATTAAAGTGGATCGATCAAAACGCCTTCTGTCGCGATACGCAGGTGAAAGGCCCAGAAATATCCTCTCTACCGATGAAAAAAACTTCTCGATTTAAGAACACAACAATAAGCAAAATGATAAAGTGTACGCTCACAGTTCTAAAGAAGCTGCTTAACTGGTCGGAAAGGTAGAACGTGGTCATCATCCTGCGTCAGTGATAGTTTGGTGGGGCGTGTCTTATCAGGGAGTCAAAAATCTATATTTTTGTGAAAAACGAGTAAAAACTTCAGCCAAAGTGCATCAAGATACAGTCTTGGTACATGTTGTAAAATCCCTCAGTAATAGGTACAATTTTTAAAAATATACCGTGGACTTTCCAGCTGGACTCTGCACCTGGTCACAAGGCACGAACTACCCAAGCCTGGCTTAAAACCAACGTTCCGGACTTTATAAGAGCTGAAGATTGGTTATGGATTTAGAAAATTATTTTGCTAATTATTTCCGCTTGTTAACACCGGCCTAGGTACCTTCACCACACTACCCGCCCTGACACTGATTTGAGCAAGCACCTGCACTACACTACCCGCACCAACACTGATTGAGCAAGCACTATTTCATGCATGAAATAATCAGTTATGGATTTCCGCAAAGTGACGCCTGAGTATTATTTTTTGCTGAAGATTGGCCCTCATCTAGCCCAGACCTCAACCCCCTAGACTTCAAATTATGGTCAGCTTTAGAGGACATAGCCTGCTCTAAACTACACGGCGACATTGAGTCTCTTTATAAAACTTTGGATCAAACAGTGGCGAAATATCCCTTGGAAACAGTGCGTTAATCTATAGGTTGGTGGCCAAACAGAATAAACGCCAAAGTAGGCCATTTCACATATTTCTTTTTTGCGGAGACTTTAATAAATAGGTACCTATGTAGGTATAAATTTCAATAATTATTGTTACATTTCTTGTTCCATAGAACATGTAATTGATATTTTACGACAAAAATTTAAAAAAAAATTATGAATTTTAGTTACAATTTGGGTCAAATTCAAATTCAAATATATTTATTGCTAATTACATAACTTCATTAAAAAAATGCATTTTCATTTGTAACAGAACTTATAGCTGGACTAGGTATTATACCTAGTTCTTATCTCAAGCGGGACTGTTTTTTCATTCGATCATCAAATTGTTTTCGTTAGAATTAAATCTTTAAGTATGTGTACACATTTAAACAAATTTTTCAGACATGTTATTTAGCAGATGTGATACGTATCAAATAATCAAAGGAGTACTTGAAACAAACAAGGCAGCCTAAGTGATTTGGCACTCTTGAATCTTCTTTGTCATTGAACTCACAAACATATACCTAGGTCATTTATTTATTTATTTTATTTTTACTAAGAAAACATACAGCTTCATTTTATTACATTAATCAGAAAATCGCTTAAACTTAAACTATTATAACTACCTACTTGTCTATGCAACTAATTTAAAACAGTACAACACCAAATCAAAACCATCATTGCCAGCCCACATCAATCCTGTCTGTACTGGACATGTTTGTTCCTCTCCAAAGGTTTTTTAACTATCGCCACGCTTAGCCTGATAAGATAATAATAATAATAATAAAAATTATTTATTCACATAATAGACTTGTACAGCGCTAGCGCTTAATTAACATAGTAGATTAAGTAGGTATCAAGTGAAATTATAAATACATAGCACAAAAATATAAGACCCTGATTTCCAAACTAGGCTAAGTCTGTGTTTCAAAATTCAGTGTTCGACTGTATTTGTAAAGAAGGAACAAGAGTGATAGACTTTAGTGGAGATTAAGTGAAAAGCCGAGTTAGTGGCTAGTTAGACAAAGATCAAAGATTGACAAATCAAACAAATATTAGGTAGATATAATAACAAAAGGCAAGTACAAACATATGATTTATGTGAGTGAAAGAGTGTGTGTGTGAGTGAGAAAGTGCATGAGTATAAGAGTGTGTCTGAAAGAGTGTGTGGGTGAAGCAGTGTATGAGTGAATGGGTAAATTAGTGAGTGTGTTAGTGCAAGTATTAGATGAAGTGTATTTCTTTGTATGAAAGCAAATAGTGGGTAATAATAATGTCAGATTATGCTAGGTAACAGTTTTTCTGTGTCGTCATTATTTTGACGAAGCAACCAGTCGGTGAGTTTTCTTTTTATCCCATACTTATTTAGTTTTATAATGTTTAATGATTTGTTAATTTTATTATAAATGATCAAACTGGAGATATGAAACTGTCGAGAAGCAAAAACAGTTCTGTAACGGGGGATCGAACAATTTCTAAAAGTTTTTCGTTTGGAGGAGTCTGGGAGAGGTACCTTAGTGTGTATGCGGAGGATAGCTTTGAGGACGAACAGTTGCCTAACAGTCAAAACAGAGGCAAGAGTGTAGAGTTGAACAGTGGGAAGTCTTTTGGGCTTAGAGTACATGACTTTAAGCACTGCTCTTTGTGCCCGTTCAACCTTAATAAAATGAGTTTTATTAGCACTTTGCTGATGCTGCCTTTCTTCTTCTGACAACCTGATTGAGTATTGGGTTCTATAATTTAGAATCTCTTTTTTGTGACTGATTGTGCTTACTTATTCCACTGTTTCTTTTTTGACAGAGCTGACAAAATTGGCAGACTTCTTTTCTTACAAGAAAAGACTTGTTACTTTATTTCTACACTCTTTTCTACAGATTAAAGTGCTGCTATGTGTAAAAATCCACACGACTCCGTATCTATGGACCAGTCGTTCATTTTTCATTCTGTTTCATACATTCACTCCTTCCATAGACACTAAGAAGAGTCATCCGTGTTCCGAATCCGAAAGGAAACGCACTTCAAGTCTTCAAGGAGCTTTTACGCTATGGTCGATTAATCGGAGGTGTTTAATAATTTATTTGGTTTTGTGGGTCTATAATTGTTGTACTAAGATTTTATAACTAAAAGTGGTTATAGAATGGTGATTTTGATCCAGTAGTGACTGTGCAACAATACTGGGTGTGAATTTTATCGAGATATGGCTTGTGAATTGGACATTCTAAGGACAAAGTTATGTTGAACAACTCCGTATGTCACCGGGTTGCACCTCTCTACCTGCCGTTCGAAGGTGCGTTACGCTAATGTTTATCCTTTCGCAGGCTGCCCGGACCACTAACCGCACAATTAACGTCTATTTATGTTGCATTGTTTACACTCGAGGTCTTGTTCAGTTATTTTCAGTAACATAAATAAAGTAATTGAGGGCTATGAAGGGCCCTCCTTGTTCCATGCACCTACTACTCCTGGCCACTCGTTGAGTGATACATTACTTTGTATTTTTAGAGGGCTTTGTAGCTGCTATTCAATGTATTTTAAACTTCAGTTTCTTAAGTTATAATAATAATTAATGATGTGTGGATAGTGTTCATTTGGGTATAATTTTACTTACATTTACATTTACACAAGTTATTAACTTTAACAACCATATCTTCTTGAATGTAGTTCAATTGGAAACTTATCCTACAGGCAATAAAAATTCAGTTTTTCTAATAGCTGAGCTACAGTCTGAGGCAATTCAGGCAGTCCCAGCTTGACTTTCAATTTATGCTGGTTATTTTTCTTTAAATAAACAATGTTCTGTATTATCCTTATAATTGAAACATGAATCACTGATGATTTTATTAATAAGACTGTTTTGCCAACATGTAGACATTATGGATGGATTAACTAAAGTTCTGGCCGACCATTTACACTGTGAGATGTAGTCTTTGTGGTTACAAAGACTACATCTCACTCATGATTAAAAACAGTATTATAAGATCACAATAATAAATCTTATCCCATAAGAATCGAATAAGTTTTTAAATTAATCCCTCAACCCCCAGGAGGCACTCGGGTGCCACAATAACAATTGATTTCAATTGTGTCTGGAATAACTCACAATCGAGGTATTAAAGAGTTCCTTATGTTGAGTACTGCAGTAGGTACATGAGTGAAATTGTAAAGCTAATGCACTCCCCCAGAGTCAGGCAGCTTAGTACTTGTGAACTGCAAACAGAGGCTATCTGCTGCCTGCTGCTACATGCTGAATAGTCTCTTTGTGTTACTATCTTATTTGTCCTTTATTTCTATACATAAAATTGTAGTAGTCCAACATATCAATTTGATTTTTGTACATGTTGTATGTATTTTAATTAAAATCAGTGCATATTTTATTACATATTACGCAATTTTTTTGATCCTTATTTATTGACTAATCATTAGCCTTATTGTGTAATAGATATGTGTACCAGAAACACAAGTAAACCTTCATAAATATTGTACACACCCAGATATAGTGATGACCATTTGGATGCTTCTGAGCCATGTGTCGCGGGTTCTATCCCCGCACAGTACATTTGTACAAATATTTATTTGTGTGCATGAACATGTCTGTTTGTACTGGTCTGGGTGTTTTCTATGTATTATAAGTATACATTTACAAAAAAAAAGTATATAAGTAAGTTTATCGGTTGTCTGGTACCCCATACAACAGGGTACTTAATAGTAGCTTAATTTGGGACTAGATGGCTCTGTGTGGCCAAGTGAGGCATGTCTTAAAAATATTATAATATTATATGACTATGGTAAAATTTATTCTAAAAGTAAGAGTTTTGTGTTCCCCCACCATAGAGTAAGACCTCACAACATGACATGTTATTAAAACTACTACAGAGTACAATAAAGATCCATATTATTCGAGCCTAACGTGCCAATAACATTCCCTCATCCTCAATACAGTAAATGCAGTATCCATCTAATTTCCTTGTTTATTTTTGATTTGATAATTAATTTACTCGTAACACATAAAACTTGTATTGATAAGAGTTCCAGTAGGTCTATTGATTATATTGAACCTATCATTAGTTGAATATTTAAACAATGATTAAACTATCGCCATCACAATAAACTGTGAGGCCCATTATCTAAACAAGGATTAATCAAACAGTCATCTTGTTGGTATTTTCCATTAGGTCAGTTGAAGTACGAGTAAGAATGTAATGTTTGCATGAGATTCACTCTCTTTAATATTATATTACTGGAGGACCCGACAGACGTTGTCCTGTCTTAACTATGAATATTGATTTCAAATTGGTTTAATGAATTTAAATATATTTCAGCTACAAATTTATTTATCGGCATTGCAAATACTAACCGCACTGGAAATTGTAACCGTTTGCAGGACGCTTTCTGTCATTGTTACGTCAAACGCCATAATGTTACAATAAAAAAGTTTAAATTGTCAAAGCGCTAAGGTTACAATACAAATAATTTAGTATGGTGATTAAGTTTTCTTAAATTTTCCAATTCTCCGCGCCATTTACTTATTTTTTTCTTTCATAAGAACATTCCCCTGACAATAACAAACAAAACAAAAAAATAATTAGCAATATCGGTCCAGCCATTCATGCGTGATGCGATGACCAAGGGAAATAGGGATTCATTTTTTTGTATATAGATGCTATCACTATGCAAAAAACCATGTGGATCCCTTTCAATATGGAAACCTAACATAGAGACCCACGAGAACTGTACATTTTCTGGGATTTCAAGTAGCCTATATGCTATTCCTCAACAAACACTATCTCTCTGCCAAATTTCATTTACCTAGATTTGATTAGCACTTTGAGTAGCAGACATCACCAACATTACCATTTATGATATTAGTAAGATAAATGAGTAATCAGCTTGAGTATTGTGATAGTTTTTTGCCGCAGCTCTGTCGAAACACAAAACATGCTAATAGCATGAGTGAGTTTTAGACATAGTCAACATCTAGGAGTAAAAGCTAGTGTTTTCCAAAATAAATGCTTACCACACATAATGTACTTAGCCCAAGATAAGAGCTAAGTAGTGTGGCTGTTAAACATTAACTATTGTTTTAGTCATTGGTTTTGTGATTGTTATATATACGATAGATTTTATGTTCCATGTTCACAGACATCAGCTGCTATTCAAGCATTAAAGGCTATTTCTATTGTCTAATAATTGGGAATAAATATTAGGTCTTTACATATAAAATTGGCGTTTAGTATGGAAGGATCAAAAAGTTAAATATTTTTTTTAATATAAAATATTTATTTAATCAAAGTATGAACCATTGTTGTATATACACTTTTGACATCTCATGGGTCATAGACATAGTAATGTCATGGGTAGTTTATTGATCCCTTTACTAAAAAAATCAATAAAATCTTTGAAAGTGGTTTGTACTGCCTATTCGGAGTTGAATTTTTTCCCTTGCAAAAAATTATCAAAATTTCGAAAAAAATGGTAATCAGTTTGAGCAAGGTCCAGGGATTACGGTGGATGTCTTAGGCATTCCAATTGGAGCTCCTCCGGTAGTGGCGTAGAACGATTGACCAGCCTTGGTTATTTAGCAGCTAGCTTTTCTATCATGGTTTGCAATTAGCTGATAATAGACATCTTCCGTAATCGTCTGGCCAGATTTGAGAAAGCTGTAATGAACGACACTGGCGCTAGTCCACCAAACGCTCACAAGTAACTTTTTTTCGGTCAATTTTCGTTTGGAGCAGGATTTGGCTGGCTCGACAGGGTTCAGCCATTGCGATGAGCGCCTTCGATTGTCGTACAGGATCCACTTTGCATCACAGGCAATGATTCGATTTAAGATCCCTTCATTGGGCTGGTTTTAGTGTCACGCGGACCGTCAATACGGATCGCTCCGTACCAACCAATAGATATTAACTTCAAGGAGCGCTTTAGAGTGAAGCTGACGGGTCCGTGCGGACGACCGCCCGGATATGAAGTTAACTTGATACCATAATATTAGGGGTTAAAGTATGAAATTGCCGTTTTGTATGGAAGAAATCGAGAAGTCATTTTTCTATACTAACATTTTTTTAGTATTTTTAAAAACGCCTGAACCGTTTTCGATGCAATTAAAGGTGAAAGTTAGATGGTTATAAAGCTACGCATTATAGTATTTAAATTTCTGAAAATCAAAGTATATAATACAAATATACTTAATTGAAGCAAGAAGGTCAGCTGACACATTGTAAGGGGTCTTTTCAACGACTTCCTTTGAAGTAATAGGCACTAGTATTGCATTTTTTTTTCAGTCAAAAGTTACTTTATTTAGTTTTTTATACAATACAAAAAGAATTACGCAATAATATGATAGATAATAATATAGAGCTATAAACAAAATAAAAAGTGGGAAAATAATCGGCAATTTCATACTTTAACCCCTATTATTAAATCTATGCTTAATACATTTTGGGCGGTACAGAGCAATCCGTACCGACGGTCAGTGTCATACTCATAGATTTAATATAGATGATAGATTGGCAATTGAATCCTGAAAACGAGACCAAAACTAGGTTACGCTAGTGTGCATAAATTGAGCATGTGCGTGAGATAAATAGTGCAGGTACTGCATTGTCTGCTGGCTTTCGATATCGATTCCATCGACACAGTTTACGTTGACGCAGGTGACTTATTTTTTAGTATTATTAAAAGAACGCCAAAAAACTGCAAGTAAATACCTAGATATGTTTTTTATTGTATAATAAAACAAAATCAATTTATTGTAAAAAATATCGTAGTGTAGTAAACCTTTATTACCTTTTAGTTTCTAAGACCACTACGAGATGGCGCTGAGTATTACTTAACTCGCGCGCCGACTTGGTTTCTCCGAATCAACCTATAGTACGGCTGCAGTTTCCAAGTAATGTCAATAGATGGCGTTAGGTGTTACTTACATCGCGCCACAATTTGGTTTTTTCAGATCAATAAGGTGTTTCCATACATTGTGTTCTGTATTCCAATTAGTGGGTGAAATTAGGAAACGCACCTAGATACTCTCACCGTGTTGAGATATTTAGAGTTAGCCAAATCTAGCCCCCTACACTTCTTTTGTTTGCCGGCACTGAGTGCGTGCATTTACCGCTGTAAGTCACGTTACTTAGTCCAAAGACTTGTAGTTCACGGCTTGGAATAAATCCGATTTACTTAACTACGTGGTTTTCTTGACAACACGGCTCTTCGGAAACTACCGTTTTGTGGCAATATTACAATCTGGCGACCAACGGGGCCCGAACTGAACCAAAGTACGTAATAACAAAGTACGGACGGAAGACTACGATTATTGACAAATCTCCGCGCAAGAAACCAAAGAGCAAGATGGCAGTCAACCTTTCGGATGAGCAATTCCGTCAACTACTTGCTTCACTCGGCAGTCGTCGCAACACTCTCGCATCGTGCAAGGCTACCTTTAACGGCAGAAAAAGCTCTGACGCCGTCGAAACGTTTCTGGCCGCTGTCCGTATCTACAAGAAGATTGAAGGCATATCGGATACTGATGTTTTGGATGGACTTCCGTTGCTACTACACGACGAAGCCGCAGTTTGGTGGCAAGGAATCAAGGATAACGTGACAACCTGGGCGCAATTTGAACAAAAACTACGAGGAAACTTTGCTCCGAAGAAGCCTGAGTACTTGATCTACCATGAAATAATCAGTGAGAAACAAGACAAGTTTGAAGATACTGCTACCTTCGTCGCTAAAAAGAGAATGCTTTTCTCCCAGCTGCCTGTCACTGAGCAACTTAAAGAAAAACAGCAACTTGACCTCATCTATAGTTTACTAAACCTAAGGATTCGAGACAAGGTACCTCGGAACGACATCCAGAATTTTGAAGAACTTCTCCGGGACGCTCGTGGCGTAGAACAAGTCCTTCAGGAAAAGGGTGAACCTATACCAGTAACTTCAACGGCAAAGGTCAAACCAAAGGTACGGTGCCGTTACTGCAAATGTTTAGGCCACGGTGTAGAAGAGTGCCGCAAGATGAAAACTTCTATACTGAAGGAAAATGAAAAGTCGCAACCAGAGGCCACCATCAGCAGCAAACTTCAAGAAACAACTAAGGTGTCATGTTATGGTTGTGGAGCACCTGGGGTCTACCGAAGCAGCTGTTCAACATGCAGTGGAGACAAGGCCGGAAAGAAACTTAGTTTCTGTGCCGTCAATGTTGAAGTCGCTACTTACGCGCGTCCGACAATATATGTTAGCATAGGTGGACATAGTGAGACTGCCTTCGTGGACACGTGTGCTAAAGCCAGCGTAGCATCCTTCCAGCTGTTCGACACACTTCGCAAACGGGGTCAAGTCTTCAATCAGCAAAATGTATTTATTACCCTGGCTGATGGAGTTACTCGCCATGAAAACGTCTGCACCTTCAATGCGGCCGTTGAACTCTGTGGAAAAAAATTCGTTACCAACTTCATAGTCCTTCCGCACTCCGTGGACAATCGTACCTTGCTGGGAATAGGGTTCTTAAAGCAAGCAGGAATACAACTGAACCTCGGACAGTTTACTTGGAGTTTTATTGATAGCCCTCATGAGGTGTACGAGCTTTACACGGAAGACTTCGTACAATTCCATGAAGAGGTAAAGAACTCTCCTCCAAGGATGATTAACATATCAGCCCTGTCACCCGTTCAGCCGATAGCACCGAAAACACGTAACTTGCCTACAACTCCAACAATGAGACTTCCCGCTGAGCCCTCAATGCCACCGACATCGAAGTTCCCTCACCAAGTACAACATGCAGATCTTCCTTCTGAAGCAGCTTCCACTGGCTACAAACTTATCCCTATTGACATACCTGGTACTCCGCCACATCTTAAAAGGTTTAAGGCAACTGTTTTCGATGGCTACTCACCGCGTTTGAATTATATTATGCAGGATGCAGTTATGAATGCCAGTGTTGATGATAGTTGTTTGTCTCCACATTCCAAAGACTTGTTTCCGAGAGTTCATATAAATTCTCTTTGTATTAACAGCTCATTGAATGATCAATTAAATGAACTATTAGAAGAGTACAACGATATTTTTATTGATAATGGTAAACCCACCAATGCTACACAACACAGTATTCAAACATCAAACCACCCACCAATATCCATGCCTCCCTATAGGCTATCACCTTCACGCAAGGAGACCCTAAAGGAAGAGTTAAACAAAATGCTACAAGATGGAATTATTGAACCCTGTTGCTCACCTTGGGCATCACCTGTGGTAATGGTTCCAAAACCGAATGGTACAATTCGTGTATGCATAGATTATAGGAGACTAAATGCCATAACGGTACCTGATATTTACCCGCTACCAAGAATTGATGACCTGCTGCATGATGCGAAGCCCTCTCCATACATGTCGGCGCTGGATTTAAAAGCTGGATACTGGCAAGTGAAGGTACGTGAGGAAGACCAGGAGAAAACTGCTTTTATAACGCCCTTTGGAATATTCAAGTTTACCAGAATGCCTTTCGGATTGCGGAATGCTCCTGCCACATTCCAAAGATTAATCGATAGATTCCGCATCAGCCTAGAAGGTATTAAGATGCTGGCCTACTTGGATGATTTGATTGTATTTTCATCTGATTCTCAGGGTCACCTTTCTGACCTCAGAGCTATCTTTATAAAGATGAGAGAATTCAATCTGACGGCCAATAGAGAAAAGTGTCGATTTTGCTGCTCCTCAATTAAATACCTGGGACACCTCATTACACCCAAAGGATTGGAGATGGACCCTGAAAAAACGGCAGCAATCTGTAATTTACCTGTACCTTGTAATCTGAAACACTTGCAGACATTCTTGCAGACTTGTTCATGGTATCGTCGATTCATCGATAATTTCTCACGGATTGCTGAGCCACTGACACAGCTTACCAAGAAGAAGGCTGTATGGACCTGGACTGAGGAACAAAATACAGCCTACAATGAGTTAAAGAGATTGCTGACTACAGCACCGGTTTTGAAGCAAGCTGATTATTCAAAACCCTTTATCCTGAAGACTGACGCCAGTAACTATGCGCTTGGAGCAGTTTTGGTCCAGGGGGAGGGAGAAAATGAACATCCCGTTGAATATGCTAGTCGTTTACTTACCTCAGCGGAACGTAATTACAGCACGACGGAGAAAGAAGCCCTAGCCGTAGTTTGGGCTATAAATAAGTTTGCTGGATACATAGATGGCTCCCCGATAATGGTGATAACTGATCACCAGGCACTGAAATGGTTAATGTCGTTAAAGTCTCCCACAGGCAGACTAGCACGCTGGGCTTTGCAGCTCCAAGGGTTTGATATAACTATAAAGTATACTCCTGGTCGTACAAATTTAGTTGCAGATACACTGTCCAGACCCCCATGCACTGACGAGAGCATAAAACTTTGTGGCATATGTAGTGTCATCGTAGACATGCCTATTCGAAGCACGGGCGAAGTTAGAGACGAACAGTTAAAAGATGATCGAATTGCAAAGATAGTCCGTGCTCTAGAAGATGATAAAAAGAATGAAGATGCCTATTACTGGAGCAACAAAGGGTATTTTCTTAATAACGGGCTTCTGTACAGAAATAACCCTAACTTCGAAAATGATGACGCCCAATTAGTAGTACCTCAGCATGAATGGTCAAACGTGTTGTCCACATACCACGATAGTCCATTAGCAGGACACTACGGAAGTGATAAAACCTATGAAGCCATCGCTAAGCGTTATTTTTGGGCAGGTATGCGAAAATATATTCAAGCCTACGTAAAGAATTGTGTAGATTGCCAACGTTACAAGATCAGTAACCAAAAGCCGGCAGGGTTATTGCAAACGACAGTAATGAATCAACGTTTTGCGGTTCTGGCATTTGACTTATTTGGACCATTGCCTGCATCAGAGAAGGGAATGACTTGGGTATTTATAGTAGAAGACTTGGCAAGTAGGTGGGTGGAGTTATTCGCATTGGAGACAGCTACTGCTGAAAACTGTGCTTTGACACTTATACATGAAATCTTTTTACGATATGGTTTTCCGAGACGCATGATAAGCGATAATGGTACTCAGTTTGTTAGTGCTGTCATGCAACAAGTCGCGTTTTGTATGAAGGTTAAGCATGCCTTCACTCCAGTATACCACCCTGAAACGAATCCTGTGGAGAGAAGGAATCGCGACCTAAAGACTCAGTTAGCTATTCTACTGGGTGACAATCATCGAGATTGGCCTAATAAATTACCGTGCATAAGGTTTGCTATGAATACAGCCCAATGCACGTCCACAAACTACTCTCCAGCTTTCTTGACATTTGGAAGGGAACTGAAAACCCTTGATGATAGTTGGCACAATTTCAGAGAGATTCTTATATCAGAAAACTTCGTCCCTGAAATCACACCCAAGCTATTACAGCTGGCCTCGACTTTAGAAAGGGCAAAAGAGGTCCAAGAAATGAAGGAAGAGCAAAGAAAAGAATACGCAGATCAACAAAGACGCAGAGATCCTGGATACGATATCGGTGACCTTGTCATGGTAACATTACATCCTGTTAGTAAAGCCTCACGAGGTATTTGTGCAAAATTTGCCCCTCGCCGAGATGGACCATATATAATAAAGAGAAAACACGGTCCCAGCTCATATGAAATTGCTAATCCAGAGGATCCTAATGTGTCCCTAGGAGTTTATCATAGTACTGCTCTTACCGCATTCTCTAGCAATGAATCACACCTCCCTGAACCAGTACAAGCTCTTAAAAGAAGGGGCCGGCCAAGGAAAACTGTGCCTAAGCCTGATATCAGACTTCAGCAGAAGCGGGGACGCGGTCGGCCTAGAAAAAACACTCAATACCAGTAATCCTATCTTGTCTTCTTCGTCGGGACGACTTCAGAGACAAAGGGGGAGATTGTAGTAAACCTTTATTACCTTTTAGTTTCTAAGACCACTACGAGATGGCGCTGAGTATTACTTAACTCGCGCGCCGACTTGGTTTCTCCGAATCAACCTATAGTACGGCTGCAGTTTCCAAGTAATGTCAATAGATGGCGTTAGGTGTTACTTACATCGCGCCACAATTTGGTTTTTTCAGATCAATAAGGTGTTTCCATACATTGTGTTCTGTATTCCAATTAGTGGGTGAAATTAGGAAACGCACCTAGATACTCTCACCGTGTTGAGATATTTAGAGTTAGCCAAATCTAGCCCCCTACACTTCTTTTGTTTGCCGGCACTGAGTGCGTGCATTTACCGCTGTAAGTCACGTTACTTAGTCCAAAGACTTGTAGTTCACGGCTTGGAATAAATCCGATTTACTTAACTACGTGGTTTTCTTGACAACACGGCTCTTCGGAAACTACCGTTTTGTGGCAATATTACAGTAGGCTTTACTTGCCAGTATTTAAAAATTTTGCCTCATTTTGTGATCGCGATCGCCAAAGTTGAAATAAAACTGATATTTATTTTTCAATTACACATTACAAACGTACACTAAATATACATATATTTAATGTTTAAGTAATGGGGATTGATGGGGGCTTGAACAATATGGAGATTGATCCAGAGCGTAATTTTACAGGCTTCAGCCTCTGTGTTAAAAACACTTAGGGTCCAAATGTAAACTGCAAATGCTCGAATATTTATTGGGCGAACATTCTTTTCTATTAGGCAATTTCAACCATTTCTAACGTATTTCAACAATTTAGGCTGTATGCGGTTTACAATGTGAAATATGTCAGCTAATAAAATGTCGATAAGATATCATCGACAACGTCAATCACTAAAATACAAAAGTGACGTTAGTAATTGCTGAAATTCACGTATTTGATATTATTTTTAATTGAATTCATATGAATTTAAATCCTTGTTCTAATGAAATGCCCTATCAATTAGTATACAAAACTTTAGTCAAAGCTCTGAAACATTGCATTTTGCTGCTGATAATCGCGATTGTGTGTTGACGGGTGAAATGTACAATTATGTTGGTTCCCTTTTTTAGATGAGTTACTTCCAGGTACTGAACATGTAACCATAATGAAAATACATCAACTCGACACTTTTTTACAATAATAAAAATGAAACTAGTAAAACTAAAGGGAATATTGTGTTGCGCGTGACAGACGTCAGAACTCAGAAAAACGCTACGGGTTCTTAGCGTGTACGTGAACGGCCTTGTGATCTATCTCGTTCTATCGTATAGCTGCATTGTATTCTGTCTCTTTTCATTGCCAATCTATCAGCAGTATATTAAATCTATGGTCATACTATAACCAGGCTTATTGTGCCGGTTAAGTAATGCGCAGCAGTCGACGCGCGTTTGTCGGTTTGCTTCACTCAATTCGTGAGGTACCCACCTTTCAAACTTTTTAAACTTCCCGTTTTGCTTTAAATGGATTAAAACAATTTTATCACTGACACCGCAGCCTGCAGCTAACTCTGACGTAGTTTGCCATGGATCCGCTTCCACGATAGCCTTTAATTCTTCATTAACAACTAGGGTCTCCGGCCGTCCACGTGGCTTTGGTCTGCAGGTCGAAAGGACATATTTTTTTTACTATGGTGCTTGGTACTAAAATCACATCTCCATTAACTTAGCACTGATATACTTAGGGTTATAGGTGAAAGAATAAATTAGAACGAACACATTTATGACTAATTTATTAATTTAAAGACCTCCGTTTTTTATTTATTCGCTAAAAACCAAAATATGTTTTAGACTTATTTATAGCAACATTATTAAAGGTAACAGCGATTTAAAAAAAAAAACCTGACATTTGTCAAATCTATCAGTCTGATCAATCCATAGGATCAATCAGTCATAATAAATGCATACCTACGATTTGTAGATTAGTAGACTAGTAAGTACATATTTTGTTATTATTTTATTGTATTAGTTGTGTATTTCTGTTTGTTGTTGTCTGCATATTGATCGAGCGAGGCAGAAAACAGTTAATAAACGCAACGCCGCGCCGTATCCCCTGAGTAGATCTTTGCCAAACCTTGACTAGGCTGTTTCTGAACCCAAAGGACCTGGAATTTCGCCGATTAAAACTACTTTACAACGTAGAATTTACCAGGCAATGGATCAAAAATGAATCCAAGCTTATAAAACTGAACTGAAAAGAAATATGTATTCAAGATGCTACGCATCTCGCTCATTCAAATGCCGCTGTCCACTTCGAACTGTTGTGCGAAGCACCAAACACAGGCGCGGGAACCGTACCTACTTCAATAACTGAATCCAGACTATACAAAAGCTGTAGAAAACTGTGATCAATAAAAAAACACTATAAATCTACTAAGCTTTGTCTTATATTGCATTGAAATTTTATTCATCATTTAATTTTATCAAAATGTCATGTGAAATTGTCTTAGTGTTGTTTGGCAGTGCACTAATGTTGTAAAATGAAACACATAACTTTAAACAATGTATACTAATCAGCATTGTTTCTTAATTAACTGAAAAGATTATCTCATTCACTGCACTGTCTTGGAATACGAATCTAGCAGTACTTTTTCAACTTACACACAAGCGATGATATTAGACGCTGTATGTTAGAGCAAATTATTTTAATAAATCAAATCAAAAGCTTTAACAATAATAAAGTAGGTAAATAATTAATGTAAATAATAAAATTGTGCTTTTGTTGTCAGAAAATACTTTTTTTTTACTTCATAGTGATTACTTGCTCAGTGTTTTACTTTTTAGTTCTTTGTTCTTTTTTTTGTTTCTTCCGGAACCAGCTAAGGTCTAAAACCAAGTCATGGTAAATTCAGTAATTTGATAATGTCACAAAACTAAGAAAAATTTCCATTTATTCTTTTTTCTCACGTAAAAACCTCAAGATAACTTCATGTAGGATAGCCGAAAGTCGCCAACTAATCGTCATTAGGCCAAGTAAAACTGGTAACTTTAGTTCGGAAACGCATACAGCTAAGGTTATTATATGAATTTTTAATAAAATGGAAATCTTTAAAAACATTAAAGTTATGAAGAATGATAGCTTTTAGGCTCTAGAATTAGATTAAAGTTGTATGTAAACTATAAATAAAATATAAATATTTTTAAAACATGCCTCACTGGGCCACACAGAGCCATCTAGTCCCAAATTAAGCTACTATTAAGTACCCTGTCGTATGGGGTACTAGACAACCGATAAACTTACTTATATACTTTTTTTTTTTGTAAATATATACTTATAATATATAGATATATAGAAAACACCCAGACCAGTACAAACAGACATGTTCATGCACACAAATATTTGTACTGTGCGGGGATCGAACCCGCGACCCATGGCTCAGAAGCAGCGTTTACTACCGCTGATCCAAATAGTCGACAAACTATGTTAGTTCATTACATTTGTATTTAAGTAATTACCAAAAAAATATATGTCCTTTCCAGAACGAAAACGTTGGAACCAAAAACGCACGGTGTTTTCTTTTGTTTTCTTTTGCGGCACGACCGCATACACATTGTTAACTCTTCGAGCCGATTCTGCAGCACTGGCTCCACGGGGGAACTCGTACTCGTAAATAACGCGATATACACTCTTGATGTTCTTGAACATGTAATCTATTTACGTAAAAGTTTCTGTAAATTTTTATGTAATAATTATTAATAACGCCCCGTTGGTCAAGATCTCGGGGTCCCAGGTTCGATCCCCGGGTCGGGCAACAAATAGTTTCGAATATTCGAACGTTGCTCGGGTCTGTGATCACCAACCAAGCGTGGTGATTATGCCAGTTCCCATCATTGCACCTGTGGGATGATTATAAGCTGTTACTTAATTAATAATGTACATTCCAAGATTTAAATATTTAGTAGTTAAAAATCTTCGCTCGCTAATGTTACCGACCGGGCTATGAAACGAGGCATTCGTGCCATTTGCTCGTATCAGTCGCATGAGAGATCATACAACTGATGATAAGAGATTATGACCAAACCAAAATAGATTTATCCTAAATAAAGAATACTCATAATTTCTAATCTTACTCCCTACGTAATAATTTCCGTTAATCAAGGAGGGCTCAATACAAAAATTTTCCGTAATTAGTTATTTTTTGCGTTTATTACCACGTTTTTCGATGCCTACAATAATACGATCTACACGATGGCTAAATATAAATTTTAATATTCCTCTGGTAATCCTTTTAGCCTTCAGTGTGGGCTTCGGCTTGGTGGGCCGTACCCTGGCTGGTACCGTTACAACTCCATGTTCTATAATTGCCTTTTTTCGCCAATAAATACATTTTTAATCATCGACCTAAACCCCCACACTTATAGAGCGTGGAATTTCCCTTCAAATATTACACCCACAACCCGAAGATATTAATGGAAATATTATGAATTAAATTCAATCGAATTTGCGTACCAAAATAAACTTCGCAGATAATATTATTGCTTACTTACTGTATAAATAAAATATTATAAGCTTAAATGGGTTGGATTTACAGTTCAGCCGTGCTACGGAGTCGGTACCGTCTTTTGCCTGTCGTAAAACGCAATTCATAAGCCATAAGCCTTTGGTATAATATGTGGTTTAGAAAACTTATTATCCTTCAGTTAAATTTGTTCATAAAAAAATATCCATTTCTGATAGGTATTATAATTGTTATAATCTATGAATTTTATGCATTTTGGAAATGAAATGAAATTATAAAATGAAATGAAATGAAATTAATTTATTTGCGTTTGGTTAAGGTAAACTGAAGATGGTCATAACAACTAAACATCCGCTTAATCAGCCATTGTTAATGGCATGCAAATACAAAAACTACAGAATAATATTTGAAACAAATTGTCATTCGTATCGTTGCGAGTGTCGCCCGTGCCAGCAGCCGCAGCGGCACAGACACACAACCTCTTCCATTGAGATCCAATGGCTCTTTTGATGCGCGTCAAAGGGGACTGCAGACAGCACGTGCAGCAACTACATGAAGTCAGCCGCAGCTGCGCTACTGTTTTGTATGTACGAGTATTTATATGAAATGGCTTTCAAGCGCCGCGTCAGCAGCACGTGCAGCCGACGGCGACTGCACGTGCTGCTGCAGACGCACTGCAGACTGCAGACCAGTAGCGCAGCGACCGCCAAACAATACGGACGTGTCAATTACAAAAAAATGACTTTCTCAGAAGTTGAAGAGGACCAATTAATCAATCTCGTTATCAAATATCCCGCTGTGTACGATGCAAGCCACGAAAAATATCTGAATATTGTTGCTAAAAACCACATCTGGATGATAATAGGAAAAGATCATCGTTATCTTCTTCCTCTTCTAATAACAGATATAACAGCAAGTTCTGTTCACCAATATTACACACGTCCGACATCCTGTAAATATTCTAAATGACTGGCTGCCTCCTAGTGTTGGTTGTGCAGTCGCTGCATGTGCCGCTACTCTCCGAATTATTCCAGCTGCACGCTGCAACTGCAAGTGCTGTAACTGCCGACAGACGCTGCACGTGCTGTCTTCAGTTGCAGTTAGCAGCTCGGTTCGAAATTGCACCTTAACCATTGTTGGCTGGACGTAGTTGGATCGCTACGCTAATCCAATTTGAATGTAAAGCATTCTCATGCATTGACGACGGAAAGGGTTGATTTGTAGTTCAGGTCATTTTGCTGTTGGAGAAGACCTCACAGATTTGTTTTTTGAGAGAGCATTGAAGGCGCCCAGTGCTAAGGGCACTCTACCAAATAGCCAAATTAAACGACTTAGTTTCACAGAAGTCGTTACTGGCGACACGCACCGGTCTTAAGACTTTCGCACTGAGACACTGAAATAAGTTGAACGCGTAGAATTATCTTGGTTTCCCGTTGGCTACCTATCCTACAACTCGGATAGCCAACGGGAAACCACGATGTTAGGGCCTGAAAGTATTAAAAATTAAAAATATAATCCTAAACTAAATGGAGACCACAAAATGGACCTAGTTGTCATAATTCTCTTTCGGTCGGTTCCAATAACCTATCTATCTTCAGTTTTGGCATATCGGAGATAGGCAACAGTTTCTATCTCTGTTTTTGCCGTCCAGAGAAACAAAGACAGAAGTTGTTTTCTATCTCCGATATGCCAAAACTGAAGATAGTTAGGTTATTGGAAATGGCCGTTACTTGTCCTTAAACTCTTGTCAGGATGGCCGTGGTAGTCACATCAGGGGCGATGGTAATCTTTACCACTTTCTCCCGTACCATAGCCCATTGCACATTCATGAATTGTATTATTGATTGGTGATTTGACTTGATCCAAAGCATTGGTTCACTGCATTCTTGTACTTTTAACCTTTCGCTGCATCTCAAACCGTTCTATGCATGTGCTGTCATAATAAAACTGCGTCTGTTGTATCTTCGTACACATCTGCTGTGATTTGATGTAAGCCAACATTGTTTTCTTTTATCGCGATGTGTTTATTATCTAAGCAAGTGCAGGGTTTAGAGATAAACACTTGATACTGGGTCATCTGGGTCTGTCTTACGGCTGGTTCCAATAACCTATCTATCTTCAGTTTTGGCATATCGGAGATAGGAAACAGTTTCTATCTCTGTTTTTGCCGTCCAGAGAAACAAAGACAGAAGTTGTTTTTTATCTCCGATAAGCCAAAACTGAAGATAGATAGGTTATTGGAAATGGCCGTTACACAGCTTTCTTTTTGGCTACTAGTATTTTTGCATGTTTTTGAACCGATTAAAAAATGAAGAGGTTCTCTATAAGAGGCATTACGATATTCATTAGATTTGTACTAGCATATTATATATCTTTTTACGCTGTACAGTTTGCTAAATTCAAGGCTCGCTAAAAAAAGAACATTAAAAATGTTACAAATCAAATCAAATCATTTATTTGACTTTGTAATAGGGTTGGTACATTACAGGTCTCATAAAAATAAAATTGTTTCCCCTATTCAGCCATAAACTATTAGCATGCAAATATTTTTATTATTTGTGAGTCACATTATAATATATTTTATTATTGAGTCAACAAAGTACTACTCGTACCTACTATCACTACTAATACTTAAAAAAGAAGAGTCTATTTATAACTTAAGAATTCCTGGACTATGTAGAACATTTGCTCCAAAAGCCATTTGTTCAGTGCAGTCTTAAATCGATTAAATGCCATTTCCTTTATCGATTGAGGTATCTTATTAAATATAACAATACACATGTAGAAATTGTTTTTCTTTAATCGTGGCACTACTCGTATCTATGACCAATCTATCACTGTTTCTTTAGTTTTGCTTGACAAATTTAGCAATCTCAAAAATATATAGACATGGTAGGGGCAAAATATTTGAACACTCAATAAGAGGGCTGCATGACGTGTATGGGGAGACACCACAAATCAAATAACCAATTTTTCACAAGAATATTTAGCTATACATACTCATAATATCAATTAAACTTTACTCTGTCGGTGTAATAGTTTCTTGATTGTACTCGAGTAAATATTACACGAACTACACTTTCCGTCATCAATAAATCACTTTAGGCATTAATCAAAGTTGACAAAGTTCATCAAATTAAGTTAAACAAACACACTCATATTCCAATAAACAAATAATCATGAAAAATATATTATTCAATCTTTTCATAGTTACATGATTTACTTTAAACAGTACACAAGATTTTCCAACCTTTAACTCTCATTGTATGATGAGATAAGATCCTATCTATTTTTCTCTACCTCGAAATTTCGCTAACTACGAGTAGCTCACGCTGATGTACACCTTTTTTTGTCACTTCGTTAAATAAATAATAAAATAAAAATAAAAACTTCTTTATTGTTCTGAGTCAACATCACTGTACGGAGATAACACCTGAGATTAATAAAATATACGAGTACTTGTATTGGGGTTCACTAGCTCCTCCTAAGTGCCTAAATTTAGAACAATTTAAAATTAATTTGATGTTAATCATTATTTGTATCGATAATCGCTTCTATCTGGATGCCAATAAGAAAAATAAGATATTGTTAGGCGCGAAGCGAAGCGACGCGAGTCGGACGTGGGCGGCGGGAAACGCGCGGGCGGTTACCTGCGGCTGCGTGCGATCGCCGGGCGTCGGGCGGCAGTCGCTCGGGACGCGCGGCCTCTCACAGCTGTACCTAGTGCTCCACATTATCATCTGAACTTATCTCGCGACTCGCCTAGGTGACTTAGCATTCATTAAACGCGAAACAACTTACATCAATATTTGAAATTTTTTATCGTGATTAGTGAGCATACCAAACATGAAAGCTTGCTTATGTTCTCTTTAAATTTTTTGAACTCTTTATAATAATTGACGGGAAGTAATCGGGTATTTGAGCAATTGTTATCGTACAAATACAAATATCTTGAGTCAAATATACTTATTTTAAATGGAAACGTAACTCAACATGACAGACTGACTGAACAGTAAGTAACATTATAAGGTTTTTAAAGATTGCCAGTATTTCTAGATTATTTCACCTTATTTATTAAGTAGATGCAAATCGCTTTTTGCTAGAAGCGTGTTTTCGCCAAAACTAAACCTGCTGCAATCATTATTTTGCATTTTTGGTAATTTTACTAATCAATTAGTATAGCTTATAGACTTTAGTGTTCCTTAGTTTGTATCGTAAATAGTTGAAACTTCCCTGTTTCGTTATCAGGTTGCTTACTTAGTTCCGTGGTTTATTTTTGAGAGGCAAACAACCCTCTTGTAGGTGCTCGGCGGATCTTTCGTTAGGCATTGTCTTCGAGTCGCGCTGCGAGTGCCGGGGCCGAGCCTGTCGGGGCCACAATAGGCAGATAGTACAGAAGTCAATCTACATAATAGTAAGCTTGAGCAACGCACACACAGACACCGCTCATGTATGCTCACCGCAAACAGTAAATTTTCGTTTTTTTTAAGTTATCAGTTGTTTCAAAGAGGTAATTAGGTAATTGTTTGTAATTCGATAGTTTGTTTTAACCTACATTTAATACATACTATTTATAAATTAGCAATGTGAAATTATCGTGCATTTCGTAAATGTCGAAATCAACAAATTTGTTACTTTTCCATTCTAAACGATAAATCAAACAACTATGTACGAGTGCCACAACCACGGTAGTTTTTGTGCATTAGTCAAAGTTGACGCGACGGCTGATTGTAGGTAAGAAAAGGAAAGTCAATACATAATATTGCCTTCTGTACCTATCTGCGTTTTGTGGCAGAGCGCTCACTTGAAAGCTACCTTTACTCATTTTGAAGAACGCGTGACATTGTTTGTGTACTGAATATACTCAAATCATGTGTCAATAATTTTCCTAATTAAAATTGTCACCGTTATGATACTCGTACATCGATAAAATCTAGTTACAACAAACGGCCATGTAGCACGATGATCCTGAACACGCAATGTGCGCACGTGACTCGTGATTTCGTGATGGGGTGCTTGCATCAAAAACATTATGATATTATGTTATGTTAAAATAGTTAGAGCAGTGAAAACTGCTAAATAAACTGTTATTCTATGTTTTTAAGCTATTTCATAGCTTCTATCGCGGGCCTTGAGCGTGGAGACCGAATCCAGAAATTCCCTAACGAAAATAACCAAACACTCGGAGCGAGGCACGATCGAACAATTTTGAATTACCGAAATTTAAAAGAATTTAGAAGAAAATAAGGATTTGGACAGTATGGTTGCCTATGGTAACCATATCTGCCAAAATAACAAAAAATTTAATTACAAAAGTCAAAATTAGAAAATACATAAAATTTAAAATTAAGCTTCTATCGCGGGCCTTGTTAGTTTTATAATTGCATAAAAAATGCAGTCTCTGAGTGCCACACGTCTTTTTTTTTATGGTTTTGTCAATTTTCTTTTATGGTTAGAAGTTGAAGTGTTACTGAAGTAGATTTGTTTGCGGTTTCTGAGTAAGTCGTGTGTGTAGGTACGTTAAATTCATGATTAAACTAATTCTACTTTACTGGTTGTGCGATCGTCACATGCATTTGCGATTTTTCCTAGAAACCTAGACATTTCATTAGTAACTTTTTCTGTTTAAAGCTTTCTAAACACAATTAACGTGCCCTTAATAAAAGTAGAAGTTCACTTTTTTCTTCTAAAATAAATATACTTACTGTCATAGTGAACTTTAAGAAGACCACCATTAGCTCTACACACGAGTACGTACTACGTACTACGTACTACATGCAGCCCACTTTGTTGTAACATTCCAAACAACAAATAACTCGAGCATAATAATTCGTAGGCGCGGTATAAAATTGAGGGACGGGCCGCCGTGTGTTATGTCTCCGTAACCGAGGAAGGCGCTCGCACCGTACAATTATTATGAAATACAAATTGTTTCCGATCGATTTGTAATTTATTCGTCGTTATACATTTGTCCGGGCGGGAATCGCCGCGTGTGCTTGCTATACTACTAGAACTAATATAGTGTCACCCCGCTTCACTTGTATTCTGCATCTGAGGGTTTGCTTGCGACCTCTGCTCTACTACCCGGCAAGAAGCTCTCTGTAAGTACACACGGTGGTGGTTTAGTAAGTGTTGTGATTCTTGTTCTAAGTCTAACTTAACTTATTTTTGTATAGATGTTTATATTTTCGACTGTCTAAAGTGAGACTTGAACCCACAATCATCCGTTTACCGGGAGATTGCTACAAACAATCAAACTACTACTTAGCTTGCATCGAAGATTTTATTCAAGGTTTTTTTTTACGCGAAATGTTTGTTATCAATGTTTTGGTAATGTGCCTCCAAGATTCAGAAGAAATATTTTTACAATGATTGTACAATCGGATAATAATAGGGGTTAAAGTATGAAATTGCCGATTATTTTCCCACTTTTTATTTTGTTTATAGCTCTTAAGTATAGTCAAATTATTGCGTAATTCTTTTTGTATTGTATCAAAAGCTAAATAAAGTTACTTTTGATTTAAAAAAAATGCAATACTAGTGCCTATTACTTCAAAGGAAGTCGTTGAAAAGACCCCTTACAATGTGTCAGCTGACCTTCTTGCTTCAATTAAGTAATTTTTTTTTTTTTTTTTTTAAGAAATTTAAATACTACAATGCGTAGCTTTATAACCATCTAACTTTCACCTTTCATTGCATCGAAAACGGTTAAGGCCTTTTTAAAAAAACTAAAAAATTGTTAGTATGGAAAAATGACTTTTCTCGATTTCGTCCATACAAAACGGCAATTTCATACTTTAACCCCTAATATTAAGGTTAAACTACTGCAGCAGATTTTACAGCTTTATAATAGTTTTGAATCAATTTTTAAGCAAATAAATTGCTGGTGTAAGCTTAAAATATACTCGTATTGTTGTGAGTTCAAACGTCACCTGAGTCTGAGACAGTCAAAAAATATAATTCAATGAATGGTATTTTCAATGCAGGTTTTCTTTGATTTTAGGAATTTGTGTATCATTTGTCTATAAGCCGCTTAGCTTTGTTTTGTTTTGTTAAAGGTAAAATAGGAGCATTCAACGCTCATTTTTTATATTTTCATATTGATCAATGTTTTTTTTGTTAGGGCAGAAAGTCGGTTCTATTGAATTAGTTGTGATAAGTGTTTGACGACCATTTACATCAGCGGTAGTAAACGCTGCTTCTGAGCCATGGGTCGCGGGTTCGATCCCCGCACAGTACAAATATTTATGTTCATGAACATGTCTGTTTGTACTGGTCTGGGTGTTTTCTATGTATTATAAGTATGTATTTACAAAATATAGTATATAAGTAAGATTATCGGTTGTGTAGTACCCCATACGACAGGGTACTTAATAGTACCTTAATTTGTGACTAGATGGCTCTGTGTGGCCCAGTGAGGCATGTCTTAAATATAAAAAAAAAAGTGTAGAAAAAGTATCATAGTTTGTAAAAAATCATACCCTGGAAATACCTAGTCAAATTCGTTTCGAAAATAATTTAAACAATCCGTAGTCCTCTTGTAGATGTAATATTTATACTTTACTTTGCCTCTGTTATGGTTTCTTATTTACTGACTTATTATTGGATTGTAGCACTTTAATCACTTTTCGGAACAACCCAACCTAAGTTTAGTTGGTTGATTCGCGTCCTAACGTACTCGACCTTCGTCTTATCTCGATAACACGACGTACAAACGGCAAGATGGCCTGTAAATGTATTTTATTGCCTCTAAAAGTCGAGTGGATAACCAAACACTTGCTTTGGGCAGTCCCGTAAGTTAGAACCACTTAATGGAAGTGTTTAAAAACTTGTGATGATGACCTAGATGTAATAGCACCGCCTCTTGTTGCCCTGTGGGTGTTATTAAGGAGACGCAGATATGTGCTAGAAGACAGGTAGTAACGTATCTTCTATCACTGGCCAAACTTTGATCGGAAAGCTAAAGCCTCCTGACTAGTGTGGTTATTACTCGAATTTTACGAATCCTACTTTTCGAAAAACCTATGTATGTGGACTGATGATGATATCTATATAAAAATGTTATGTTGGTTTGTGTACGCTTCCAAAACTCAAAAGTCTGCACCAATCGAGCTGAAATTTTAGCATGATAGGTATATAATGCGGTCAAGGATTATTTTTATCTATTTATCCGCGACAGCGAAAAAAAAAACAAAAATAACAATAAAAAAGAAAAACCATTCAATCACAATGTGCCACAGCGAAGCGTGGCTGGGAACAGCTAATTGTGTATATTTATTTGTGCTCGCCATATTATTTTATATTTGGAATGTAGGACGAAGAAAGCGACAAACGGTTTTTTTTTTAAATCGATCATTTCATTCTAATTTTTTTAATTTTTTAACATAAGAGTCTTCTATGACTGTATTTTTTTTTCTTTCTTTCTTTTTAATTTTGCCCAGTTTTGCGACGATATTACAAAGTCTCGTTTTGGTAATTTTAATGTATTTTTATACTATCCTGATCCCCCATTTATAAGTAAATTTCAAATAGGCGAATCGTTTTAAAAAAATATTTCGATATGTGTAATCTTACCGATTACACATATCGAAATATTTTTTAAAACTGAAGATAATTAAATATCCATTAAAGTTTAACCTAAATACAGGCTTATTACCACATTTATTATTTAGTTTTGTTTCCGAGTACTCATTTAATACCATAGGGTGCTATTAATTCAGTCTCATTAACTAAAATGTCGTCATATAATATGTATTTGTATGGCTACTTAGATTTCTAATACGCTGTGTGGGTTCCTGTAAGGTTCTAAGTATTTCGGCCATTAGGCGCTAGTGTGTGTCCACTTGGCCGAGTGGCTATTTGGTGCAGTTACTCGTATCTGGCTATTTAACTTCGTTTGCCAGCGAGATGCAGGTTTCAGGTGGTATTGTCTCGTGTGTTACAGCCTTACAGCTAGAGAGTTTACCACAGTAAACACTATTACAAACTAATCGATACTTATAGCTATTGAATCATGTAAAAGTTTGATGCTTTTTAGGTCCAAGCGAATGTTAAGGAAAACTATTTGGACATAGTTTTGTACTTTATGTCCGTTATCTTAACATTGTTAAGATTTTGGTATGTTACTTTAATTATTGCGATGTATAGGCTGTTAAACAAGTGGTATCAAAAGCTGTAACTGATCTAGATTAGCATACATAAAATAATATGTAGATGATATAAACTAAAAATAAATGACATCTTTTTGAAAATGCTTTGTTTTTTTTTCAGCAATAGAAGTGTCCTGATTCTTAGCAATGTGGTGGGCTAATAATAAACTTACTATGGTAGAACACTTCTTCCACAGTCACTATTACTCGTCTTCATAAAAGATGGCTGCTCAGTAGCGCTGACTTTATGGCAAGTCACGCGTTTCAGCGCCATTTTTATGCCGACGTTTCTTGAAATCCAATGTCTGTGCGCGCCTTTTGTTTTTACTAATTAGCTGTCTTTTGATAATCTTATCAACTTTTCTTGAACTGGTTGTTACTGAAAATATTTACGCTAATCCATGCAAGAAATTTAGAAGTTTATCAGCTCAAGAAGATTATCAGATCTGTTTAACCTTGTTACCCATGATAAAATTTCTTACTGACCATGTTATTCTTTGACCAGGTTCATCCTGGCTTTGCGAAAGTTTTTTTATTTTTTATTAGTGTTATATTGACTACATTTTGGAACCCGGATAGCAGTCTAGGCCGCTATTGAACCTTTAATCTTAAGAAGCGACAGCAATTTATAATTGTTTTTGGGTAACAGCAACAAGTCAGCCTCGAGTGGTATCCAGGTGGAGATATTACCTATTTCACATTGATTCAATTGGTTTACAGCAGCGCGATTCTATTAGCGCAAAATTAAATGTCATGTTAACGGCAATGATCGCACGTTTGGTATTTTCTTTTAACGCTGACCGACACTAGCGCCGCATGGCTATCAAACCAAACGCCGTGACAATAGCGGTAGATGTGACGGCTAATACGTCCGTGATCACAGGATCGAGGAATCGTATTTAAGAGAATGCAAGGGCTGTAGTCTGTGGCGTGGGACCGATCGTTGTTTAGGTCCTTGGAGGTGGCTTATATCCAGTTGTGGCCGTCGTTTGGCCGATGATGAAAGAAAGAAAGTAACGTTCATTTGACGAGACCCAGAGTTCTAGGCCTATTAAGGTGTACAAAAATAGGTAGCAAAATAAAAACATTAGAAAAACGGTAAAAAAAGAAAAGTACACACCCAATACAGTAACATAAATAAATGGGACGGGCCTACGAGTCTCAAGGTCCCGGCAGAAAGGCATCCACCTCAGCATATGTTGTGCGCGGGCACACAACGCTGGTCTTCCGATGTAGCCACGATGATGAAGGGCTGTAGTCTGTAGTGGCAGTAGTGACAGCGGCGCTGTGTTTCAGGTTCGGCGGGTCGCCGGTAGTGATGGTAGTGTCGGTGCAGTAGCGCCGCGAGATGGCGCCGTCTGTGCTCGCGCTGCTGCTCGCCGCCGCCTCGCCGCTGCTCGCCCTCGCGCTCGACATATGTAAGTGTACACATTACATACCAATTACAAACAATATACACAGCACACACACACACACAGCGTGTTTCAAAATGAGTATTCTGAAACAATTTTTTATTTTTGATAAATTAAAAGTAACACAGCCAAGATGTTATACATAATGGTTGCATAAAATGGGCTTCGTTTGTCAGACAATGGGCTTCGTTTGTCAGACGGTTAAAAATGCACGGTGCATAATATACTAGCTGTTGCCCGCGACCGCGACCGCGTGGAGAATCTTGTCTCGCGAGAACAAAACATTTTCCAGAATACAAAATAGCTCCTGCTTATAATCTGCTTGCGTGCCATACATCATCCAGATTCGTGAAGCGGCGTGAAGCGGAATTCTGGCGTGATTAAGCAACTAACATCCATAAAAACTTTCGCAAGTATAATTTTAGACACACTGCACAAAAAAAAAAATTTTTTTTTTACAATATCACATGTTTTGATCACAATTTGAGTAACCATTTAAAGCGCTCGTATTTTGGAAATCACGAACAACGAGGTACCACTAACACCCAACGTGAGAAAATGTAGAAAAGAAAATCACCTTTTTCTTTCACTAATAATGATTTTAGTATTTGTGTGCATGAACATGTCTGTTTGTACTGGTCTGGGTGTTTTCTATGTATTATAAGTATGTATTTACAAAAAAGATATATATGAGTAAGTTTATCGGTTGTCTAGTACCCCATACGACAGGGTACTTAATAGTAGCTTAATTTGGGACTAGATGGCTCTGTGTGGCCCAGTGAGGCATGTCTTAAATATTGTTTTATTTTTATTTATTGCTTTGGGATTTCCATCTTTTTTACATTGTCTCCTGAGTCTTCAGAATATTACTGACAACTGTCACGCTATTATATTGCAAAGTACAACGTCCTATAATCATCCCACTGCAGGGCAAAGGCCTGCATCATTGAATTTAAGTAACCACAGCAATGATCACCAAGCTTGCTAAATGCGGGTTGGTGATCACAAACCCGAGAAAATTATAAACTACTAGCTTTTGCCCGCGGCTTCGATCGCGTTGAATTCGGGGTAACAATAAAAATTAACCCCCTCTTTTAAGGGACTTCAAAAAAAAAATGATGCCAGAATTTTTTGTTAGTACCAAATAGGTAGCCCGCATACCATTTTTTAGCTTTCTACCTTGAAAGTTGCAGAATGCTCTATACAAATTTCACCCCCCCATTTAAGGGAAGTGGGGGTTAGAAAGAGACAAAAAGTAGCCTATATTGTAGTTCCGGACGACGAATAACGTCGAAATTGAGCTAACTGCCATCGTTTGCATATTGTGGAGAAGAGCTCCTGCTTGAATTCCTGCCGCACCATCATCTGCACTAAGGACACTTACGAGGACAGTGGTTTAGATTTGAATTAAATTCCGGTATCAGTTCGGTTGCCAATTTTAACCCACCCCCTGAGATTCTTATCGTAATTAGTTTTACATTAGTAAATTATTGTAGCACCTGATTACTCTTTATTTTACCTACCCTCCCTTTTTATCTCAACTACCTAATTATAAATTGTTAACGCCCAGTTGTAAATGGGTACGTTGCATCCCTTTAACTAACTCCACTTAAAAAATCACGTCAATACGTCGCTCCGTTTTGCCATGAAAGACGGACAAACAAACAGACACACACTTTCCCCATTTATAATTGCCTGTCTTATTAACCTAAGTGGGATGCAACTGGAGCGGCCTATGTGCAGCAGTGGACTGCGATAGGCTGATGATGATTGCACGTCCGGGGATTGAACCGGAAAATATATGTATTATGAATAAAAAAGGTTCTAAAGATGCTGTTACTCTAGAAATCATTAAATAAATTAATATGAATATGAATGAAAAATATTACTGAAATGAAAAAAAAATACAGTCGAATTGAGAACCTCCTCCTTTTTTGAAAGTCGGTTAAAAATAAACACACAGCTAAACGGTCGGATTAATCAGAAATTTGTCATTCTAATAGCTATTGTAACACTTCTTAAGATTATTAAGTTGAACTTTGTGAGGTAAATAAGGGTTTTAATATTCTATAAGATTCGGTCACTGACTAAATTAGTAAAGATTTAAATCGTGAATTTAAACTTACTTCCATACTTATCATAATGGGGGCTATCGCTAGTGAATTTGCCACTAGAGGCGCTAGTGTCGCGTGAGGTCCAATATCATTCACTTTGTACTGGTTTACACTTTTTACAAATTCCGCTTTGTTGCATAAATTATAATTTCTTTAATTTACCTGCTGGAAAGTGATCCCCTTCGTAAAATATCGCAAATATGGATTATTTGGCGATTAATGTGAACGCTGTAAAAGCGGAATTAAGAAAAAGCGCAAAAATAGGTGGCCTCAAGAGCAACTATTTCAGAAGTTAGTTTGTTGTAAAATAGTTATTTATAAACAATATAACCTTAATTAGATTCAAGATATAACACTTTGTTTCGGCGCCAATCGCTTTTGACAGCTATAACTCCGGACCTCAGTCTACAGTGGCGCCAACTGGTGAGGAAAGAAACGGTAGTCCCCATTAAACTAAGAGTCCGAAAAGTCACGGGAAACAGCTTGTTCTTTACCGATATTCTGGTTTTGGATTTATTAACTCATTACGAAGGGGTCGTACGAGCGATTTAAATACCGGGCTCTCGTGTTTCCGGGTTCAATCCCCGGGTTGGGCAACAAAAAGTTTCGAATATCTGAACATTCTTCGGGTTTGTGATCACCAACCCTCATTTGGTTTTGGCATTTGGTTGTGATTATGCTAGTACCCATCATCGCTTTGGTTACTTGAATTCAATGATTGAATAGACGACCATATTTGGATCAGCGGTAGTAAACGCTGCTTCTGAGCCATGGGTCGCGGGTTCGATCCCCGCACAGTACAAATATTTGTGTGCATGAACATGTCTGTTTGTACTGGTCTGGGTGTTTTCTATGTATTAAAAGTATTTATATAAGTTTATCAGTTGTCTAGTACCTACCCCATACGACAGGGTACTTAATAGTAGCTTAATTTGGGACTAGATGGCTCTGTGTGGCCCAGTGAGGCATGTCTTAAATATTTACTTATTTTATTTAATGATGGAAGCCTCTTCCCTGCAGTGGGCTGGTTCTAGGATTATATTTTAACTCATATAAAGGTATTTATTTGGTTCGGGACAATCATTTAAAGTTGTGCTTATCGTATCCTACTTAGACAAGTCATGTTATTTCTCCTATACATACAGTATCAAGCTTTAAACATTTGCCTCACTTACGGTTGCCAGGTCGCCAAACCTAATAGCCTGACAGACCAGCCAGTTTGGCCTGACATTTGGGTAGAAAGGCCGGACACCCTACATTATTGCGGATTTTGTGTCTCAGTATTAATAGGTACGAAAAAAAATTATGTATAATCAAGCTTTTTTGATTATTATCATAAATCTTTGTAAATGCGAGAGCGACCGACAGTAGGCTCGGCGCCCGCTCGTTTGCGACATGTAAAAAGCCTAACAAAAGCCGGACAGGCCGGACACCGTTTATTTTGGTCGGACACGATATTAAAAAGCCTACCTATGTCCGGCTTTATCCGGACTCCTGGCAACACTAGCCGCACTTATTATCGCACATTCAAGAAGCTTATTAATTAACCTCGCATTGAATAAATTCAAAAACGAGTCTAAAGTACCGCCGACTTTACATCTGAAGCCGGATCATCTCCTGTAACTTTGGCATCTAGTAGCCGATGCACGCTGCACGCTGGTACAACACAACAGACCGGGCGAGAACTAAGCCGGTAGCTAAAACAGTGTACTTACTATTCCGAATACACCAACTTTGTAGCTCGGATCTGCAGTTAATTATCCTGATGCAACCTAAACATTGATAAAACTGAAGTAAGCGGAGCTTCAAATATCTAAACAAAGCTAGAGCCAGTCTAATATTTTAACCACGTGACTCCTGTAATTTTTGAACAGCAGTATTTATACCTACTGGATGTACTGTACCAAGTGCCAACTAAAAAATGTGTTTCAGACCGAGACAAAAAGTTTGATTTGCGTAGTTCTTGATTTTTGCAAATTTCTACTGTAATTTTTGCATGTGTGGCATTTTTTCAAAATATCAATGCTGTAAATTATTCTAGAGGTTCGTTTATTTTAACTGTGTCAAATTTGACAAGAAAGACCTTCTAAATGGGAAATTATTAAAATTTGTACTTGGGTAAGTACATTGGGCAGGTAGTCTTGCCGTGTACTTTTACAAGTTCGCGTGCGAGGTTCAGTAAAATGCCATCATCAGAAGGCAGTACGAAAGTTTTAAAGAATTATTCCTCAGTCTAGCTTTGATTGTGCATTTTTGTAGACGAGGATTTGAACACAGTTATTCCATAAAGTTACTCCGTCGGATTAGCTCGCGCAGCAGCTGGGAAGGAAATTATTACAAGTACCCTCATAAAAGAGCACGCTGTGCGATTGTTACGTTCCGCTCGCGATCGCGATGCTTACTTACAAATCAAATACATGAGTCAAAACCGGCAAAGTGCGAGTCGGAATCGGGCACGAAGGGTTCCGTTCCATTGTCTATACAACGTTTATTGTATAGTAGCCCCTTTATTTTAATTTTAATATTTATATTTAAAGTGAATATAGGTAAAAGTAGAGCTAAATATTCTGTGAATATTTCTAGCGTCCACCTGTTGCCTTTATTAATATCGAGCAAAAAAATTTTATTTTTTTCAACATAAAAACATAATCTATGAAAATTTCATCTATCTAGTTATCCGTTTATAAGATACAACATGGTGACAGACAAACAGACAGACGGAAAATCTACCCAAGGCCATACCACCAGAATCGCGAGAGATACATTCAGATTTTACGACTGCTAGGCAGTTTGCACTCCGCAGCTTTTAATTCTTGACTCTCTACATATTAATTTATCATCTTCCTTGTCCTTCTTAATAAAATCACTCTAATTCATTGTGATAAAGTGGTGGCATTGTTATGATAATGTGTCAGTGAGTAGGATAAAAATGAGAAACAAGGAAAGGCGCTCCTATTTCACTCTGATCCACGTTCTCGCGTAAAACTCCTGTAATCATTGAAATGTATAAACCACCCATACATTTCAATGACTTAGGTTAGGTTTCATCTCATTTCATCTCATTAAATTTCATTTTCATTTCATATCAATAAAAAAATTCAACTGAAGACTTGGCTGTATGGGCATAGTTCCCTTTGCCTACCCAGAATGGGTGAAGAAAACAACAACAACATAACATAAATATCCGCACCATTGCATGTAGACATAATTTGGCCGGGTTAAAAGGTTAACTAAACGTCAAGCACTCAATCGATGACAGTTAGGTGTCTTTTTTGTATCATGCATATCGATGTTTGGGTGCGGAACTCTAAAAATGGCGTCGGAGGCGTTTCACCGGCCCGCGCCGCCGCCCGCGCCGCCCGCCCGGTAGCGCCGCGTCGCGTGTCGGCCGCGTGTCGCGTCTTCGTGTCGATGCAAGCACTCATTGTTTACGCTGGACAATCATAAGACTGCGAAATTCTTTCTTTCTTAAAAACGTATAACAAACATATATTTCATTTCAATGTATAGTGTTCGCGTAAACTCAAGAATACGAGAAAAACATTTGAATTTTGTAATCGTACTAGTTATACAACGCCCCGTTGGTCTTGTGGTTTGAATACCGGGCCAAGATCTCTAGGTCCTGGCATCGATCCCCGGGTCGGGCAAAAAAAGTTTCGCATTTTCGAACATTGCTTGGGTTTGAGATCACTAACCCGTATTTGGCAAGCGTGTTGATTAGACCCATCATTGTGATAACTTGAATTCGATGCTGGAGGCATTTTTAGGGTTCCGTACCTCAAAAGGAAAAAACGGAACCCTTATAGGATCACTTTGTTGTCCGTCTGTCCGTCCGTCCGTCCGTCTGTCAAGACCCTTTTTCTCAGGAACGCGTGGAGGTATGAAGCTGAAATATATATCAATTACTCAAGTCTACTGTCCCTTGAAGCTGTGAAAAAATCAAACTTCTAAGCCAACGCAATCAAAAGATACAGCCGTTTATGCCGCAAATTTTCGACACTTGCAAGGGAATCAAAACCTACAGGGTGCTTCCCGTGAACTCAGAATCTTGAAATTTGGTACGAAGCAACGTCTTATAGCATAGATAAAGGAAAAATTACGAAAACCATGAATTTTTAGTTACATCACATAATATTTTTTTTTTTAATAATTTTAAACTTACTACCCATTTCCTCATAAACGCGTAGAGGTATTAAATTGAAATTCATACCAAATACTCAGGTCTATAATACCTTTAAGCTGTAACAAAATCAAACTTCTATGTCAACGCAATCAAAAGAAACAGCAATTTAAGCTGCATATTTTGAAACTCGCAAGTACTCGCAAGGGAATCAAAACCTAAAGGGTACTTCCAGTCGACCTAGAATCTTGAAATTTGGCATGAAGCAACGTTTTATAGCACACATAAAGGAAAAATTCCGAAAACCTTAAATTTATGAACGAACTTTGTAAACCTTGCAGGTTTGTACGGAACCCTCGGTGCGCGAGTCCGACTCGCACTTGGCCGGTTTTTTTTGTAGTAGGATGATTATAGGCCGGCTTTATTTTACTTTTACTTATTTGGTAAATAACTCAAGGACCATGGGACCGATTATTATGATTACTGCGATTTTCGTTGCCTTTGCCCGGAATTAATATTTCAGCAATAATAAACAATCAATTTTCTTCCAACATGCCAAAACAAAGTTTTTCAGGCCAGGCAATAAGTTAAAATAAAGCTTATTTAAGCTTAACGTAACTATAGCGGTCAGACATGCTGATTTTACTAATTGACTTACTTTACTGAAGTTAACAAAAACTATCAGTCTATAAACTTGAAAAATTATTAATATTATAAGTGCAATTTAATTGCTAAAATATCAAATAAAGTATATAAATCGCTGTTTCATCTTAACTGACTGTCAAACATCTGCAAGGATGTTTTTTTCGAGTGTTAGCGGTGCAAACTCCTAACATTTGATGAAGCAACGCTGGCTTACAGAGCGTTAAGAATATGGTTGAAAAATTCGCGCTGAGTCGCAGTGTCTCGGTGGCTTAATGGTGTAGCGCCCGCCCGGCATGCGAGGTGATACGGGTTTTGAGTCCCGCCTAGGAGACATAATTTTTCAAGTTTATATACTGATATTATAATTGCAATTTAATTGCTAAAATATCAAATATGGTGAACAAAAACTATTTGGTATTTTCTGTAGGATTAGGTATATATTTTATACTGGTAATTAGGTAAAAATGGATAAAAAAATCCTTTATTCATACTATATAAGTTACATAAGTTCCTATAGTCATACTCCTAACTATGCCGTAGTCTTAAATTTTAGATCGGCAGTGTGACATGAATTTGCATACTAAACTAAATCTGCTAGGGATCATTTTGTTGAAGAAAAATGTTTTTAAAATTATGATTAATAAACTATTGTGTATGATGTGATGTCGCTAGGTTCAATTTACATAATACGAAGAATAAAAATCTAGTCGGATATTTTTTTATTTTTGTGTTGTCACTTTTTGTTAGGTTTCTTTGTTCGGGTACAGTAATTTTTTTTCAATTGTAAAAGAAAAATTGTACCGCTAAGAGTTGAAAATTTTTAAGAAATAATTGCATCGGAGAAAAGGTAAAGTTGTTGTTACTCCAAAAAAGTTTTATTCTATTGAATAGGAACCGAAGCCTTTCATTCGTCTCCTCATCTACTGCTTTAAGAATAACCTCTTTGTGATGAATTTTCTTTTGCTTCGCCACATTTTTTAAGAATAATTCCATCGGTAAAATCAGTAAAATCAGTTTTATTTCTGCAAATAGGCCCCAGGAGGCGCTCTTACTCGTCCCAATATTTAAACCTACCACTGCTTCGGGACAAGTCTGGGCTAACCGGCCGAGAAGAAGCAGCGCAAGAAACGATTGTCAGCCTCTTTTAAATAAATATGATTGATTATCTATACTAATATTATAATGCTGAAGAGTTTGTTTGTTTGTTTGTTTGTTTGTTTGAACGCGCTAATCTCAGGAAGTACTGCTCCGATTTGAACAATTATTTTTGTGTTGGATAGTCCATTTACCGAGGAAGGCTTTAGGCTATATAAAATTTTATACTCTGCGATCAATAGGAGCAAAGCATGAGTGAAAAATGTTGCAAAAATTATCGCGATCATAATAACGAAAATTGACGCGTACGAAGTCGCGGGGAACAACTATATAAGATATATGCCAGTGCGAGCTAGGACAATTCAAAGCAACGCGTTCCTATTATTTTAAAATCATTAATAGTATAATAAATAACCCCTTTTCATTGAAATTAATTTGACATGAGAGATTTAGGTTTATGTACAGACCAGGCAGGTTAACCTACCCAAAAAGTAAAAGGTCATTGAATGGATTTTCAACTTTAAGTCAAACAAGTAGAGATCAATATCAATTGAGAAAATTTGACGTTTTGTGGTAGAGTGACGTGCTGTTGTCTATACAAGGAGTTCACCAATTGACTAGCAATACGAACACAATTACCCATGAACGAACTGCCCACTTTTCGCAGACTGAATCCTGTAACGGCAAGTTTATCATTATTTCTGGTATTGGAATTGTGCACGTCACTTTTTTTAACAAATTCTTACGGACGTTAAGAGGAAACACAAGGGCCGTTTTTCCATACAAACGTAGTCCCCTGTTTCCTCCCTGGATAATGTCAGTAGAGCAATAATTTTTTTTTATCATAAAAATCTATGGTCACTATAAGCATGTTTCAATGTTTTCTGTTTTTTCATAAATTAATTAATAAAAAAGATATGAGTCCTCAAAAATCGAAAAGATTGTCCGCTGTGTTCAAACATCCAGAAAACAAATTTGGCTAAATTTTAGAAAAAAAGGAAAACATACGAACACGGCCAAAGCCTTTCTTTAATTTTTAATGAAAAAAGTATTTAAATCGGTCTAGTTTTGGGAAAGTAATCGGGGACTACGAAACGTTGATTTGGTGTGTTTTTAGTAGGTATTTTCGGTCCAAGAAGCAGTTGTCTTTATCACACTGCACGACAACAATAGATTTTACAAATACCTATTTTTCAATTCTCTCGCCCGTAGTGTTTCCTCATAATGTTCTCGAAAATGTATTGAGAAGCTACTGTAACTACTGTAAGTATGTCGATAAAAGCCACCGTAAGTCTGGTAACAATTGTTCGAGCAACTGAAACACGTATTGATCACGGCAGGAGCCTCAGGGACAATTATACTGGTAAACTAGTAGAGTCGCCGGCCACGCCATCGCACGGGAAAATTGCCCATAACGATGGTGTGCATTATTCATCGAGGCGGTAATGAGCGGCCGCGACCGATGCGCCGATCACTAATTGTTTCTACAATTTAATTGTCATGACTAGCTGATTTACGAACAATTATTTTTGCCGGTTTAATAGGTGAGCGTAGGTCGAGTGGTTTAGGTAACGAAACCTATTGGTCCTGGATTCGATACCGAGTCGGGTAACAAGAGTTTCGAATTTCCAAACATTGCTCGGGTTCGTGATCACCAACTCGCATTTGGCAAGCTTGGTGATTATGCCTGTACCCATCATTGCTGTGGTAACTTGAGTTCAATGATAGAGACCTTTTCCCTGCTGTGGGATGATTATAAGCTGTTACTACTATACTACTATTATTGTTCGATAATCAATATCATAACCAGCGTCTATACACTGTTGGAGCTGGGCCACTCCAAATAAGGAATTTGCCATGATCGCCACGCTCGGCAAGCGGGTGGCGATCGCAGTTTTACCAATGGTAAAGAAAAGACGCTTCTGCTCTACCTCTTCTGGTAGAACTCCTCTAATCGCCTCTTACGACACCCATAGGGAGAGATGTGGTGATATTCTAATAAGGCGCAGTACGCACACGACACATTCTAGTTGGGTATAATATACATGTCGATAAAATGTCGTAACCGGTCAAAAGCAATATGAGATCGGTTGAAGCCATCTTTGGTGCTTCGTGTCTTTCGCTCTCAGGTCTACTACCGATAATGAACTCTCTAGGCTTCAGTACTCTTGCCATATTAATCGGTATATACAGGATGAAATATTAACAACTTTCCAAAATTTTTGCAGGCGTTCAGTATGTATCGTATTTAGAGCCCATTTATGAAGTAATAAATGTAAATCAAGTTTTCACCCGAAAATATTTTTCTCAATATACGAGGGCGGGTCAATAAGTCCGTGACTTTTGGAATAAAACACAGATTTTTTGATAAATAAATCATTTTATTTTTCAACGTAGTCTCCCTTGAGCTCTATACACTTTGTCCAACGCTTCTCCAATTTTTTTATCCCTTCCAAAAAATATGATTTGTCGAGGTCCTCAAAATAGACCTTTGTTTGCGAGATGACTTTATCATTGGAGTCAAATCTTTTTCCACCAAGCCATTTCTTCAGGTTTGGGAACAAGAAGTAGTCACTCGGAGCCAGATCTGGAGAATAGGGCGGATGAGGGAGCAATTCATAGTCCAATTCATGGATTTTTGCCATGGCAACTGCACATGTGTGCACCCTTGCATTGTCTTGGTGGAAAAGAACTTTTTTCTTGGCCAAATGAGGTCGGTTTTTTTTTCAAATCGTCATTGAAGCGGTCCAATAAGTTGGCATAATATTCCCCATTGATTGTTCTTCCCTTTTGAAGGTAGTCAATGTAGATTATCCCACGTGCATCTCAAAAAACAGTCGCCATAACTTTATTGGCTGACAAACCCACCTTGGCCTTCTTTGGCGCTGATTCACCCTTAGAAACCCACTGTTTTGACTGTTGTTTGGTCTCTGGTGTGTTGTGATGGATCCATGTTTCGTCCACGGTTACAAAACGGCGCAAAAACTCCTCCATATTGCGACTAAACAACGCCAAACCTTCCTGTGAAGTTGTTACACGATTGCGTTTGTGGTCGACTGTGAGCAAACGCGGCACCCATCTTGCGGAAAGCTTTCTCATACCCAAGTGATCTTTCAAAATTGAAACCACTGAGCCATGCGAGATCCCTACGGCTTCCACAATTTCTTGCACTTTCAATCTTCGGTCGGCCAACACCATATCGTGAATTTTTTCGATTGTTTCGGGTGTAGAGACCTCAACTGGGCGTCCAGGACGTTCGGCATCTTCAGTGCTTGTACGGCCACAATGAAATTCAGTAAACCACTTTTTTACCATTGAAATCGATGGTGTAGAGTCCCCATAGTATTTATAAAGCTTAGCCTTGGTCTCGGTAATGGTTTTTTTTCGCAAAAAATAATTCTTAATAAGCACACGAAATTCACTTTTTTCCATTTATTCCTCATATTACTGGGTAGTCTGATAAAGATAGCTGTCAGACACAAACTAACTGACGCAGCAAGTTCAAATTTTGGTAGGAGTCAACTGACAGATACCTGTTGCCAGGAGTAGTGTTGCTTTTTCGGTAAAGAGGTCAGAAATTCCAAAAGTCACGGACTTATTGACCCGCCCTCGTAGTTAAAAATTTTTACAGTTTTAGGCCTGTTTAGGTAAAAAGGGAATATCAAAAACTTATGATTAGTATCGTAATGAATGAATGTGATGTGCATTGCATAAAAAAAAGAATTGCTAGGCGACCGCATCAAAAATTTTAGATTTTTGGCGGACATTTTCTAAGTGCTTTATCTTGTCATTTTTGTACTAGGCTATATCAAAGGAAAAATTACGTCATTTGTTTTTTTGTCTCGTAGATTGATATATTAAAATTTGGAAGGTGGTTAAAATTTCACCTTGTATTAAGCTTATTAAATAAAATTAAAAAAATAGGATAAATTATATTTCAAATAAATTACATCCATATTAAAATTTGTTAGTGGACAGTCAGCAGCAGTATGTAAACACTTTGTGGTTTTACTAACCTTAATACTTTTGCAGCTGACTGTACACGTAAAATAATTGGTAGTAAAATATATTATTAAATTATTGTGTTGTTCAAATTAATTTATCATTAATTTCATTAGTTACACGGCTTAGAGAAACCAACCAAAAATTTCGTATTACGGTAAATTATCTTAATAGCTTTTGATTGAACTTAGAATAAAATGTTCGTTGTTAGTATGGAAACGATTTGTGTAGGTTGATAAGCTATCAAAGGTAAATTAAGTGTAACCTTTAAACCTATTAGCCTGATCGGTAAGAGGCAATAATTAATTGAATCCGTACGTGTGCTGATCGCTGGGTATCGTCTAGGTAACATTATTTTGGCATGAGCAGGATTTTAAATAAAGATCAAAGAACATAAAAAAATAATCACCTACTACTTTGACGGAATGAGGATAATTTCTTTGTAAAAACGACACTTGTAAGTATTTCCAGCGTCGCGTCAATCGTAATTTTCTGTCCATAGAAGTAGAATTTTCTTTTAAAATTAAAGTATTGTTACGAAATTTGAACAAAAAGTCGCGTCAATTTAAAACCCTATTTTTCGTCTTATAAAGTAACATCACAAATAAAAGTTATTTTATCTTCCGTATCATAATAATAATCACAAAGCTTTGCTGTTTTATTGAGTTGGCGCGAACACTATACATTAAAATGAAAGATATGTTTATAGTAACGGCCTATAATCTACTGCAGGGCAATTGCCTCCATCATTGAATCCAAGTTACCATAGCAATGATGGGTACAAGCAATGATATTATATTAAAACGAAGCAGATATGTTTTAAAGCGCGCGCGTTGTGAAGACTCAAATACTTCCTAAATAGTACGCCCTTAAAAGGGAACACAAGGGCCGCTTTTCCATACAAACGTAGTCCCCTGTTTCCTCCCTGGATAAAGCCAGTAGAGCAATAATTTTTATTACAAAAATCTATGGCCACTATTAGCATGTTTCTATGTTTTCTGTTTTTTTATAAATTAATTAATAAAAAAGATATGAGCCCTCAAAAATCGAAAAAAATCGCCAGATTTTCCGCTGTGTTCAAACATCCAGAAAACATATTTGGCTAAATTTTAGAAAAAAAAAAGATAAGAAACATACGACCAAAGCCTTTTTTTAATTTTTAATGAAAAAAGTATTTAAATCGGTTTAGTTTTGGAAAAGTAATCGGGGGACTACGAAACGTTGATTTGGTGTGCTTTTAGTAGGTTTTTTCGGTCCAAGAAGCAGTTGTCTCTATCACACTCTGCGGTGAAGGCGTTTGGCACTGCGCAACAGCAATAGATTTTACAAATACCTATTTTTCAATTCTCTCGCCCGTAGTGTTTCCTCTTAAGAGACTGACTGACAATGATAGAGTTTCTTCCTCTGCTTACGAGTATTTTCGGCGCCTACTCGTCAAAGGGCTTTCGTAACAAGTCAGTTTGGTGAACTTCGTAAAATTACTTTTGATATTTTTAGTGAATTCGTTTTATCCATGATGGTTTTTAGGGTTCCGTACCCAAAGGGTAAAAACGGTACCCTATTACTAAGACTTCGCTGTCTGTCCGTCTGACCGTCTGCCTGTCACCAGGCTGTATCTCAAGAGCCGCGGTAGCTGGACAGTTGAAATTTTCACAAATTATGTATTTCTGTTGCCGCAATAACAACAAATACTAAAAATAAAATAAATATTTAATGGGGGGCTCCCAAACAACAACCCCTTTTTTTTTTTTTTGCTTTTTGGTACGGAACCCTTCGTGCGTCAGTCCGTCTCGCACTTGGCCTGTTTTTTTACAACGTCCACGTCGACTGTAGTCACGAGCGGTAAAATTATAGCCATTTCATTTGCGTGCTATTTCGCATCTTTTGTTCTGCTTATCAGTAAAACTTGTCAATGCTCGGTTTTGGATAGCTCGGAACAGATTTATTCAATACGCGAATTATATGAAGGTGACATAATCTATACTTTAAAATATCACTAGGTACATGCATAATCACCATGCAATTCGCGTTTATTTTGGAGTTTGAACGCTGTTAACGCAATCCATTAAAATCCATAAACATATTTATTTCAAAGCCTTGCTGGTTTGAATAATATTCATAATAGCGTCAGTGTGCCTGTTGCTCGGCCCTGGGCTATGCGGTTTAGTGTCCGGATATTTTATCAGTTATAGCAGTACAGAATTCACAGTCGCATTCGCCCTTACAGGCCCCCAATTCCGCTAATTTACAAGTGGCTCAATAGAATCGCAATTGTATATTTTGACACATTTAATATGGTAGTAATGTCAAAATATACGATTGCGATGCCATTGCGATTCTATTGAGCCATTTGTAAATTAGCAGAATTGGGGCCCAGGTTGGTTGTCCTTTATACAGAAATACCTCTCACTTCCAGTAAAACCCTATTGTTAGAAAATATCGTCTGTACAACAAACAGCTTATCGAAGAATAGTGTCTCATGCAGTCATCTTTGGTGCAAGTCTAGCAAAACTTAAAATATCTTTACCAGATATTCGATGGAATACTGTTGCACGTTTTAAAATTTATATTAACACTAGCTTTTGCCCGCGGCTTTGCTCGCGTTAAATTCGGGGTAACAATAAAATTGCACCCCCTCTTTTAAGGAGGTAAAGGAGGTTTTCAAAAAAAAAAAAGATGTTCGATTTTTTTGTTAGTCATAAATACTTAGTCCGCATACCAATTTTTAGCTTTCTACCTTGAAAATTGCGGAATGCTCGATACAAACTTCCACCCATTTTAGGGAAGTGGGGGGTTAGAAAGAGACAAAAAGTAGCCTATATCACTCTTCATCCTTTCAACTATCTCCACTTAAATAATTACATCAATTCGTCTCTTCGTTTTGACGTGAAAGACGGACAAACAAACAGACACACACTTTCCCATTTATAATATTAGTATGGATTATAAAGCTGTATTACAAAAGTTTCGAATTTTCGAACATTGCTCGGATTTGTGATCACCAACCCGCATTTGGCAAGCGTGGTGATTATGCCTGTATCCATCATTGCTGTGGTAACTTGAATTCAATGTTAAGGGCCTTTGTAGTGGGACGATTATAGGCCGTTACTATAAAGCTGAAGAGTTTGTTTGTTTGGTTGAACGCGCTAATATCGGGATCTGCCGGTTCGAATTGAAAAATATTTTTGTTTTGGATAGTCCATTAATCGAGGTAGGCTATATATCATCACGCTACGACCTATGGAAGCAGAGTTTCAATGAAAAATATTGCGATGGAAAATATTCCTTTTTAGAGCTTACGTTTCGCAAAAAAATATGTATAAGGGAATTGTTTCCCTTATCATAGGGCGGTGCTTTTTTAATCTAGATCCTCAAAATACAGTGTCTTATAGTCGGTCGTGACCTTAGCAATAAAGTGCGTGATTCTTGCGACTGCTGCCTTTTTTGCCAAAGCTCAAAATCTGAACAAACATTCATTAAATCCTCAGCTACAGCGTGCAGCGCTTAAAGCACCACAAATACAAAACTAATTAGCGTTGTTTGTAAATGATTATTACACTTGTCCGAAGTCCCTGTTGTCATTAAGTATCAGTGAAAACTGAGATAAAAATACACATAGATCAAATAATTATAACTATCTAACTAGTTTAAAGTTGACACGTAGTTGTCGACGTTAATAGTTTGACTAGCATCGATTCAAAATTAATGTCTTGTTTAAAGTTTTAGAATAAAATTTGCTTGGCACTAAGGTTTCATATAGGAATGAAAGATATGTTTACGGGCAGACTGCCCGTGACCATGAACGCTGTAAAGTGTTCGATACGCGTACGAAATCCGTAAACATACGAGTATCTTTCTTTTCAATGTATAGTGTTCGCGTGAACTCAAGAAAATTTAATGTAGGATTTGGCCTAATAGACAATTTTGGCCAAAACTCTCCAAAAAAAAAAAATATTACGTCGAGTGATTAGCAAACAACGAGCTTCATCGGAATCGGAATATTAATCGCGACCATAATTCCAGAAGTTCGGCGTACAATTAAGACGATCGGAATGTAATTTGTTGTCATGACATGTTCGTCAGACGGAGCGGAGGCCCCGGCCGCGGGGCAGAGCACATGTACAGAGGCCCTACTACGCGTCTCTTTCAGATACTCTAAGACATCGGTATGTGTGATAGGGGCAAAATGTATACGATTATATAGAAAGTTGTTGCGAGTAATGCCTTGGTTCCGGACCGCCGGGCTCTCGACGAAAGAGAATGGCAAAAATGGCCCGACAACGCCACGAGCCGAACAATAAGTCGCGATGTCGCCGCGAATTGTCTACTCCGCCGTGCTCCCACATAATTAGCGAAGCGCCAACTTAGGTCGCGTTCCCACTGTATCATAATTATTAAAAGTTCCAGCTGTCCATCCAGTCCTTTGCACGGGCTTACCAAAAAGGATAATTCAAGCAAATGGTCTGCATACTTATGACAATGTTTACCGTTTACACACTTTTTATGTAGATATTTTTTTAACACATTCGTGAAACATTCTTACATAAAAACATTCTCCTGACCATTACGAACCTAACGAAAAATAATTATCCAAAGTTATTTTTATTCAGGTCAAACTTCTCTATTTTTACATTTGCTTGTAGATTACCACATTTGTGTGCGCTTAGCCTAGGCAACCCTAATGCACGTTGAATTGCTGTACCACAGTTGATTTGTACAAGGTAGGCTCATGTCAACTATACATTTTTTTTTCGATTTCTTCTCGAGCCGTTTCCGTTGTGTCAATTGTTACAAATTGTATTCATGCCCGTAATTCAAATTACTTCGTTGTGGAGTGGCGTAGGTACACACCGGTTTAAAAGCTGTGACGTCCCATGTTCGAGGGCCGGAAAAGTCAATTTACTGTTTTTTCTGTTTGGGTGTTTGTGGTATCTACGTTGTTTTTGTTACTATGCACAAAACAAGTGCTTTAATAATTAATTACTTTAGATCAGAACAATGAATGTGATGTTGTCTATGTATATTGACACTTAATCGAGCTGTTGTCATGTCACGTTGTCACGTTAAATAATCGTGTCATGTGTACGTTTACAGTGTGGAAACGTACACGTTGTGGCATGTAGATACCTCATCTCTCATTACCTTCTCATCCCATTAATTCTATAATTCATCATCCAAGATAATTCTCCCAATAATAATATTTAGTTCACAACAATAGAATAAGAAGTAGTGATTCGAAAGCCGAATGTCAACTGACCACTGATTGACGTGCTCGCCCGACATGGGCGAGGCACGATCGAACAATTTTGAATTTCAAAATAAGAATATAAAAATCTGAGTTAACCAAAAAGTTTCTAAACGGAAATAATTTAAAAGAATTAGAAAATACATCAAATTATAAAAAATGTAAAAATGACTATGGGATGAGAAGGTAATGAGAGATGAGGTATGTACATGCCACAACATGACACGATTATTTAACGTGTCGGATTGGCATAGTGAAAACGCGCTCTTAGAAGGGCTGGCCTCTTGAAGTTTCAACGTTTTTTTGCTCGGAATACTACACTGGAGAAAGACTTGGCATGTCTGAAAATAAAAAAGTATTCTCTAACAATTGAGCCGACGAAAAGAGTTAGACATGCATTTCTGTGTCAACGCCAGCTTTGGTCATTGTGCAGGGTTTGTTTTTTTAACTCCTATGCTTTCAGTCGGTTAAATTTTTTAGCCTGTCAAATTTATTTTTCAAATGCTTAGACATCAACTTACGAATTCGATCATAATAAATGAACAGCCTACTCTGGACAAAAATTGTTCATAGTGAAAAAAGAAGGAAGAATTGCGTCGATAAATCGTAAATATATACTTTATTAGATATTTTAGCAATTAAATTGCAATTATAATATCATTATATAAACTTGCGAGGAGATGCGGGTTCGAGTCCCGCCTGAGACATAATTTTTTTCAAGTTTATATACTGTCTTAAGTTATGTTGCGTTTTCCCGATAATGTAAATGTTTGACATAAAGCTGACTAACACAAAAACTAACAAGTCTTATAACTGCAAAAGCTTTCTTATATCGTTTATTTTTACTGCTAAAAATACATTTGAATACTTGGTAATAATACAATGCACTTACTTAAAGGAAAGTTAACGACACTAATTTGATGTTGCTGTAAAATAAATACATGTAAACAAAGCTAAACAAAGGGATCCTTAGACACAAGGACTAATAAAGATCCAGACATTTCATATGTATTTATTATTCGGAGAACTTAGACAGTGAACTACAGAAGTAGAAAGTGAAAGACATCGTCTAGTTGCTGAAACATAAATTAAACATGGATCCCCAGTGTCGGCTGTTATCGTAATTGCTATTCTTCTCATCCCGATTGATTGTCTGAGCGCACCGTGCCCAAAGTTCGGCACTGAACCGGGCAGGTATCATGTTTGGCGAACGACTAAACCACAAAGGACAGATAGGTACAGAAGTCAATCTACATACAAAGTGCGCTCGAGCAACCTACACACAGACACCGTTTACGGACACGATATCTCGGGCTATTGCGAGTGAGTGTCAACTATAGGTCTATGAATTTTTTGTGCTATTGTGCAAAAAAAATACTACTAGCTCACTGTAAACAATTGTATATATCTAAACTATTATTTTAATTATTAAGCTCTTTTAGCGAGTCACAAGATTGAAGGCTGTAAATAGCCCGTAAAGCACGTTTTTTTAATATAAAAGTAGTTAAAATATGACATAAGTATGCATACTATTGCATGCTGGCATAATTTAGCCGGGTTTTGACACTTTTGTCACTTGGCACTGACATAAATTCAATTGAAGCCATTGAATTGGGGACAGTTTTAGGTGTCATTTTTGTATCGAATTGTGTATCTAGTTCTTGCCGATTTGTGTATCTAATTGCACACAATTCGGCACACAATTAATGACTTAAGAATATACGAGTTATAATCGTACGTTTCGTCAATGCCGAAATTGTCGCAGGATATTTTTCGTGACTATTTCGCAATATTGTATACATTGGTTTATATTTCCGTTCTTACTGTGTATGTGAATCAGTGATCGCTTATGGTATCTGTGCGTGGGGAGGCGCGTGTAAAACAATTCTACTGGAAGCAGAACGAGCCCAGCGTTGCATTCTAAAGGTTATGATGTCACTTCCCTACCGCTATTCAACAACACTGGTGTACGATAAAGCCCAGGTGCTGAGTGTGAGAAAACTGTTTATATACCAATGCATTCGAAGGTACCATCGAGTATCTGTGCCTGACATCAAAATTTCTAAAAAAAGAGTTTTCAGATATCCGACTCCTAGAACTCGTAGCGCCTTTGCAAAAAGACAATACGACTATCTTGCCCCACATTTATACAATAAGTTACACAAAATTAGTAACTATTTACATACTTGCAGCAACCACCAAATAAAAGCTAAGATCAAGGAGTGGCTTAAGCTATTTGAGTATAACAGTACAGCATCTCTTATGCTGTAGACAATTAGTACATTACATATTTATTTATCAATCAGAATCTATATATTTAACATATAAACACTTACACATACACACACACGCACCCACACACACACACACACATACACACACACACACACACACACACACACACTTACGCACATTCCAAGGTAGTAATCAATAAAAAAACATGTATTAATTTTGATTGTTAACATTAACCTTTTGTATAGTAATATTTAAGGGAAAAAAACTGACTCCTGAAACACAGTTATACTAGCTCGGGAGTCAGTGCAACATTGTACTGTAGAAAAGGCTTTATAAAATAAATAAATTATTATTATTATATTATATAAACTGTTTCATTAATAAATCGGACAACTAGATAGAGTGCCACTACCACGATATTTTTTGTGCATAAGCAAAACTGCATTGCATAGCATTTTGGCAAAGACTAAGTTCGTTTAATATTTATAGGGATATATTTATTGAAAAAAAATAATATAAAAAAGCACGACCGCCGATTGTTGGTATGAAAAGTGAAGTACATACATGAGATTGAATTCTGTAGCTATCTGTCTTTCGTGCCTAAACTGTCTTACCGACAATATGCAATTGCCGACCGCGCCCTCACATTCACCCCGGGATACGCGCGTGGCGATGTTCGCTTTAGTTTTGTTTCGCCACACGTTCTGATAATAATTGTCAGTGTCCGGTAACCAATAAATAAGGCTTGAATCGTTTTTAGGGTTCCGTACCCAAAGAGTAAAAACGGGACCCTATTACTAAGACTTTGCTGTCTGTCCGTCTGCCTGTCACCAAGCTGTATCTCAATTTTCATAAATTATGTATTTCTGTTGCCGCAATAAAAACAAAATAAAATGTTTATGTAAGAACAAGGCCAATTCCCATACGACAAACCCGGTTTTTGGCCTTTTTGGTACGGAACCCTTCTCGCGCGAGTCCGACCCGGCCGGTTTTTTTAATGTTCTTAGTGACGTATTCTATTTTTTACCATATATAAATATGTAGTCGTTAATGCGTGTAAACGCAAATGTATTCACAGGATTGACTGATATAGATTTCCTTTCTAATTTAAGATACGAGTACTTTTGAATTCATTAATTGAATTAATATTTGAAGTTGATAATAGAAAGATCAAATAGGTAATTAATTTTGAGACGATGCCTTATAAATCACACATTCAGAATCGGTGATTCAATTAATTGTTTTCGTGTGTACCTAACGTATCGTTTATTTTGAATGTCTGGAGCTCTGCGTCTCCAGTGCGGTAGTGGTTATCGAACTCGGGAATGTATGGGTGCGACCATTGAAATGATATTAAGTGAAATGTATCACAATCATCTCCGTGGTTCAGGAGGCACGGTTGCTTGCGTGTAATGTACTCGTAGCGTCTTATAGTCTTGATACTTTTTTATAGTTAGTTAAGTAACGGTCTAACTCATCCCACTGTAGGGCAAAAGATTCCATCATTGAATTCGAGTTACCAAAGCGATGATGGGTACAGGCATTGCGTGCAAGCCTTGCAAATGCGTGTTGGTGATCACAAACCCGAGAATTTTTTTTATCATTAAGTCCGCCTATTGTACTATATTTTGTTATTGCGCAACAAAGTGTAAAAAAAAATCGTAACTTTTTGTTGCCCGACGCGGCGATCGAACCCGGGACCTCGAGATTTGGCCCGGCATTCAAATCAATAGATCAACGGGTCGTTATTTATAGTTATTCAATGTAAAGTATTTCGTGTCAGAGATTTTTATGCCGGTTTTATTGACCGCTAGCTTTTTATATCGCTCTACATGTTATATCGCGCGGGCGGAAACCTATGGCCAACATCGGTAGCTTAGGCGTAAAATAGTAACAAACAGACGGGCATAGTTATTTTCTTGTTTAAAATTAAATTAATAAAAAAAAATATTTCAAATTATTTTCTTAAAGAACATGGCCTCATGGCAAACGACCTCAAAGTCATAGTTTAACTTTACAGTATATTTTATTTAGATATCTTGTAGGATTCAGGAGAAATACCAATCTAAAAACTTGCAAAGTTTTCGCTGCTACCTAACGGGCATCATGACTAACATTCTACTATTTGAACAGGGACAGGTGAAACTAAATAAAAGCTTGTAAAATAATATTTGCCCGGGCCCCGCGCTTACAAAGTAGCGGGCGCGTCTAGTAAAAAATACAACAATTACTCAAAGGAGAATGAAAAGGCATTTCATTGTCCCAAGGCTTTAAATCATAGGGTAAAATTTCGTTGGGAAAGTATATAGCTACCTATCATGAGTGAAATTATGTATTAGGTGTTAAAGTATGAAATTGCCGTTTTGTATGGACGAAGTCATTTTTCCATACTAACAATTTTTTAGTTTTTTTAAAAACGCCTGAACCGTTTCGATGTAATTAAAGCTGAAAGTTAGATGGTTATAAAGCTACGCATTATAGTATTTCAATTTCTGAAAATCAAAGTATATAATACAAATATACTTAATTGAAGCAAGAAGGTCAGCTGACACATTGTAAGGGGTCTTTTCAAGGACTTCCTTTGAAGTAATAGGCACTAGTATTGCATTTTTTTTTAGTCAAAAGTTACTTTATTTAGTTTTTGATACAATACAAGAATTACGCAATAATATGACTTTACTTAATAGCTATAAACAAATTAAAAAGTAGGAAAATAATCGGCAATTTCATACTTTAACCCCTATTATTAAAGTATCGGTCGTTAATTAACATTCGTATCAAAAGGCTTACTTTTCTTTTTTTATTTTAGTACTGTCATTAGGTACTTATTTACTTGTTTTGTTGAGAAATGTTCTTTTATTTATACGGTAAAAAGTACCTGCTGTTTCTGATCGTCTCGCATTACGGCTAAGTAAGATGCAGCTTTCAGATGCAGGGGTTTTTTCTCAATCAATCAGAATGAAGAATAATGGCTGCGATAATGTAAATATACTATGTGGCTGAACGGCGCCGGCGTCTATACGTGTAGGCTTTGAAAGCTTAACAACAATAACAAAAAATATTTATCAAGTAGATTATTTTGCTAAAATATCATTTAAAGTATTTTCAATAGCTGTTTCGTCTTTACTATACATCTATACTAATATTATAAAGCTGACGAGTTTGTTTGTTTGTTTGTTTGTTTGAACGCGCTAATCTCAGGAAGTACTGGTTCGATTTGAAAAATTCTTTTTGTGTTGGATAGTCCATTTATTGAGGAAGGCTTTAGGCTATATAACATGACGCTGCGACCAATAGAAGCGAAGCATCAGTGAAAAATGTTGCAAAAATTATCGCGATCATAATAACAGAAATTGACGCGGTCAAAATCGCGGGGAACAGCTAGTGTAAATATATTTATTTCGGGTGTTAAGAGCGCGAAACTCCTAACATTTGCTAAAACAATTCAAATAGTACAACAGAAAGAGATTCATCATAACTCACAATGCTATAAAATACAATTCGGCGACGGCCGTTTACACGACCGGTTATCAAGGTGTCTCATGCTCCGAGCTCCAGAGTTCGATTCCCGGACGGATTGATGTGAAAAAAAAACTAGGGTCTGGGTATTTGTGGTAAGTTATTCTCTTTGGGATCAGAACAATGTATATGATGTTGTCAACATATATATTACTAGTGGAGCTCGCGAACTTTGCCTCAGAATAGTATTTGACTTGACGTCTTAAATGTCATTGTGATTAAATATTACGTAGTTGGAAAAACATATCAATCAAGCAAAATGTAATTATTGTCAGTTCGCTGTTTCGTCTCAATTTTTTCAACGTTAACTTTCCAGCGTTTTTAGGGTTCCGTACCCAAAGGGTAAAAACGGGACCCTATTACTAAGACTTCGCTGTCTGTCCGTCTGTCCGTCTGTCCGTCGCTCTGTCACCAGGCTGTATCTCAAGAGCCGCAATAGCTAGATAGTTGAAATTTTTACAAATTGTGTATTTCTGTTGCCGCAATAACAACAAATACTAAAAACAAAATAAAATAAATATTTAAGGGGGGCTCCCATACAACAAACCCGTTTTTTTAGCCTTTTTGGTACGGAACCCTTCGTGCGCGAGCCCGACTCGCACTTGGACGGTTATTATTACTTATTATCCAATTCATGATGAAGACAAATTCAAAAACACCAAAATCATAAAAATCGTTCGTACCGTTCTCGAGTTACAAGTCGTGTAACTAACACGACTCTCTTTTATATAGTAAGATTTATACTTAGAATTATGTTTCACTCATTATTTATCTTGTCGACCACTTTAAATAGAAGTTCGTAATACAAACCATAGGTGAAACTGCGGCTTAATTACAGCGAAGCACTTGAAAAAATTGAACGCTATAATTTATGACATAAGCGGTTTCAATTCCCACACAATGTTTTTTTAATTAATAAGGTATACCATACTATTTATGAATATTTAAGTAATGATATACTAAACGACGGTAATACAGCTTAGCTCGCACCGTTGTGTATTTTCTTTGAACGTTACATATTTAATTATAAAGAGACTGACTGACAGTGATAGAGTTTCTTCCTCTGCTTATTTTCGGCGCCTACTCGTCAAAGGGCTTTCGTAACAAGTCAGTTTGGTGAACTTCGTAAAATTACTTTTGATATTTTAGTGAATTCGTTTTATCCATGATGGTTTTTAGGGTTCCGTACCCAAAGGGTAAAAACGGGACCCTATTACTAAGACTTCGCTGTCTGTCCGTCTGTCCGTCTGCCTGTCACCAGGCTGTATCTCAAGAGCCGCGATAGCTGGACAGATGAAATTTTCACAAATTATGTATTTTTGTTGCCGCAATAGCAATAAATACTAAAAACAAAATAAAATTTATATTTAAGGGGGTTCCTCCCATACAAATAACAAAATTTTTTGCCTATTTTTGCTCGATATCATTAAATAGTAACAGGTAGCTAGTCAACTTGGCCGGTTTTTTTTTCTATTTTTTTGTCAAATCGACCTAATCTTATTCAACTATATTTTTATAACTATATTTAAATACCTATGAATATTATCTTCATATCTAATCAAACTAAAGTATTATTAATTGTGATCGTTGATCTATTCCCTTCTAATACCAAAAACTAATACCAATGGTATTTGTTTTTATTCTGTATTAATTTTCTGTTCCGAACGAATACTATGAGTCCCAAACCAAAATACGATACTGACATTTTAGTAGTTATACGGTATTAGTTTCTGGTATTAGAAAGGAATAGACCTGATTTTTGGTGAGCACAGTGATTGTTCATCATAGTTCTAAATGATTCCACACAAACCTCGCAGACAAACCCACACGGAACATAGGCCTTACTCCGCAACATGTCTGTATATTCGAATCGATCTGTCCCTATACCAATTTTTAAGGTGTAGCCTGCTCCGAGGTCCCGGGTTCGGTTCCCGGATATATCAATGTAAAAAAAAGTTGTTTTCTACATTTTCTCGGGTCTGGGTGTTTTTTGGTACCTTCGTTGTTTCTGATTTCTAAAATACGAGCGCTTTTAAAAGTTACTCAAATTTGGATCAGAACAATGTATGTGATGTGATTCTGTCCACTTTTATTTTTTATTTAAAGTATCTGAAAGAGACAGAACGTCCGGCGGACATCAGATCCATTTCATATTCCGACTAACGGTCAGTCCTAATAACCTATCTATCTTCAGTTTTGGCATATCGGAGATAGAAAACAACTTCTGTCTTTGTTTCTCTGGACGGCAAAAACAGAGACAGAAGATGTTTTCTATCTCCGATATGCCAAAACTGAAGATAGATCGATTATTGGGACCGGCCGTTAGTAGACTTGTGACACTAATGAATTTGTATCCATATCATAGTCGTATCAGGCGTTGGGACGCTAACGAACGACTCGACTCCGCTACTACTTGATTCACTTATCTCGGAATCCCTATTTGTATGACAGGAGAGCTCTCGATAACTTTAGTTGTGTCGTGTGGTGGTGTGTATAAAAAGAACAACTTATCCCTTCTCTTGCTGTGGGTGTCGTAAGAAGAGGCCGCTTAAAGCTAAGTAGTCCTTAAAGGCAGCTTCAGAGTTTTTAAAACCCATATCAGAACTAGAAAACAGCGTTTTGAAGTCTAAAAAATGTATATGTATTCGTTAAAAATCTAGTCTAGTCACATTCGTTATTGGTTACAAGATTTAATCTAGTCTAGTCACATTCGTTATTGGTTACAAGATTTAATCTAGTCTAGTCACATTCGTTATTGGTTACAAGATTTAATCTAGTCTAGTCACATTCGTTATTGGTTACAAGATTTAATCTAGTCTAGTCACATTCGTTATTGGTTACAAGATTTAATCTAGTCTAGTCACATTCGTTATTGGTTACAAGATTTAATCTAGTCTAGTCACATTCGTTATTGGTTACAAGATTTAATTTACTTGGCTCTTACTAACTTACTATACTTAATGTTAAATTTACTCTAATTTTAGGTCCATAGTAATTGTACGAAGCTCATTACCCCAGACATGTTTCTGATTCTTCTTATTTGTTTGAACTTGTTAACCCACGCTTCTCCAAGTCTGTTTAACTGAGGTTCATGTTTGCCCTTTCTTTGTTTAAAGTATACGTATATGAGGGATATTGGTTAGTTAGCAGGACTTGGAATGTTAAGAGGAAATACAAGGGCTGTTTTTCCATACAAACGTAGTCCCTTGTTTCCTCCCTGGATAAAGCCAGTAGAGCAATAATTTTTATTACAAAAATCTATGGCCACTATTAGCAAGTTTCTATGTTTTTTGTTTTTTCATAAATTAATTAATAAAAAAGATATGAGCCCTCATAAATCAAAAAATTCGCCAGATTTTCAGCTGTGTTCAAACAACCAGAAAACAAATTTGGCTAAATTTTAGAAAAAAAGGAAAATATACGAACACGGCCAAAGCCTTTCTTTAATTTTTAATGAAAAAAGTATTTAAATCGGTCTAGTTTTGGAAAAGTAACCGGGGGACTAGGAAACGTTGATTTGGTGTGTTTTTATAGTTATTTTCGGTCCAAGAAGCAGTTGTCTCTATCACACTCTGCGGTGAATACGTTTGGCACTGCGCGACAGCAATAGATTTTACAAATACCTAGTTTTCAATTCTCTCGCCCGTAGTGTTTCCTCTTAATCGGTTTGGATCAAGAGGCATAATAGTGATGATAAATTGTATTTAAATCAAAGTTTCTAAAGTAAAACGCCCCGTCGCGTCGCGTCGGTCCTAGTAGTTTAAATATCGGCCCAAGATATCGGATCCTGGGCGAGCAACTAAAAGTTTCCAATGGGGGCTATCGCTAGTGAATTTGCCACTAGAGGCGCTAGTGTCGCGTGAGGTCCAATATCATTCACTTTGAACTGGTTTTAGCGGAATTTGTTGCATAAATTATAATTTCTTCAATTTACCTGCTGAAAAGTGATCTCCTTCGTAAAATATCGCAAATATGGATTATTTGGCGATTAATGTGAACGCTTTAAAAGCGTAATTAAGAAAAAGCGAAAAATAGGCGGCCTCAAGAGCAACTATTTCAGAAGTTAGTTTGTTGATATCAAGATAGTTATTTATAAACAATATAACCTTAATTAGATTTAAGATATAACACTTTGTTTCGGAGCCAATCGCCTTTGACAGATAAAAACATACATTTATTTCTTAAGAAAAGTAACGGAAACAATTTTAATACTAGAAATAAAGATAAACTCGCCGTTCCAGGCTTCAGACTGCGAAAAGTAGGAAAATCGTTTATGGGAAATTGTATCCGTATTTTCAACAAATTACCAAAGGATATTGCTGAACTCCCTGTACATAAACTTAAATCGTATGTTAAAGTTATTTTAATGAAAAAGGGCTATTACACTGTTAATGATTATTTAAATGATAGAAATGTATGGCATTAAGTTGTCCCAGCTCGTACTTGCTTAAACCTTGTAAAAATTACCTTACCTTGTAAAAATTTATTTAAAAAGAGGCTGACAATAGTGACCGAGTTTCTTGCGCTGCTTCTTCTCGGCACTAGCCCAGACTTGTCCCGAAGCAGTGGTAGGTTTAAATTGGGACGTGTAAAAGCGCCTCCTGGGGCCTATTTGCAGAAATAAAACTGATTTTAACTGATTTTAACTGATATAACTCCGGACCTCAGTCTACAGTGGCGCCAACTGGTGAGCAAAGAAACGGTAGTCCTCATTCTCGAAACATCGCTCAAGTTTGTAATCACAAACCCGCATTTGGCGAGCGTGGTGCTTATCCACCATTGCTTTGGTAGCTTGAATGAAATCATTGACGCCTTTGCACTGCAGTGGGATGATTATGGACCGTTACTTAACTTTATAAAAGTACCTATTATAAAAATAACTATGCAGCTACAGTAGTTTAATATTAATTTTCTTGGCGTCGACGATAGATTGTAAAGGAGTACAGCTTTGTTATTAAATCTATCCTGTAGCATGGAACTGAAAAAGGAAAAAAAAATACGTTTGATATTTCCTGAGCATTCTCTACATGTCAGATTATAACATACTTATAGCACTTATAGGCACCAGTGTTTTGTTTTTTTTTAATGACAGGCACGCAAAATCCCATCGCGTCGTCCCGCCTCGCCTCGCACTCGGAACCTGGAAGTAGTTTTCTATTAGCACGAGGTCCGTCCCGATGACACGCTGGCGAAAGTTAAGCGAGAGTGGCAAGTGCCTCCTCCTCCTACGCCCCCTTGCCCCCTCCCGTGCGGGCGGGCGGGCGGGCGTTAATATTTAATTAGAAACTTCTCGCGCCCCGTCGCCCCTGGCCTGGCCCGCCCGCCCAACTCGCACTCGCTAACAGTTATGAATTCCTCAAACAGTTACACTCGATGCCTTCGTATTTCAATTTGTGGCTCTCGATGAAAACTTTTTTTTCTCGGACCGTATCATTATAATTAACACTTAGCGTTACCGTACGTACGTAATAGGTTTCTTGACTCACAACAAATTTGGCGCAATAAATGAATAGTTTATTTAGTATTTCACATAAGAAACCAATATTTATCGCTTTCAGTTGACAAAAATGAAAGATAGTGTCATAGTTTCAATTTAAAAATTGGCATTTCTTTTTTTTATCTTTCTCCAAAAACGCTCACGGCAATGTTATGACGTCATTCGGGTCTAATCAAACTTCATAGTGGATCTTAGTCAAAAGCGTTTTCGTCGGTATATTTTATGTAGACTTTTTTTCCGGCTTTCTGGGTACTAAAACAGAGGCATTATTATATTTTTTTTTGTGTAATCAGGCAATAATTAATCATTTAAGATCTACTTAAAAAAAGAGACAAGTTGCATTGGACGAATAGTCGTCCAAGTGAACTTTTTTAGATCTGTCAGCAGTGTAATAGTGCAGACAGGCTGATGAATTATGTAAGTGTGTCATGGAGTTTGAAATGGTCCCGAATGCAGCGAAAATAGTGGAATGATTGGCGGAGTGGGGGGGCAGGCGTATGATAATGTGCGGGTAGTTGCCTATTTAGGGCTCGGAGATCGATAGCGGTGCCTGCCATTTCGAGGATTGCCTCGGCTCCAGAACCATACTTATCATTACAAGCTGAACTTTAAGTTATAACGTTAATGTACATTGACGAATGTAAAGCATCATCATCGTCATACATTGTTTTAGTCACAAATAAAGAGCTTGTTTATAGAATCAGAATAAAACTTGCCAAGTGCGAGTCGGACTCGCGCACGAAGGGTTCCGTACCAAGAAGGCCAAAAAAAAACGAGTTTGTTTTATTTTATGGTTTTTATCCCTTTTATATTTATTTTATTTTTAGTATTTGTTGTTATTGCGGTAACAGAAATACATAATATGTGAAAATTTCAACTGTCTAGCTATCGCGGCTCTTGATATACAGCCTGGTGACAGAGCGACGGACAGACGGACAGACAGCGAAGTCTTAGTAATAGGGTCCCGTTTTTACCCTTTGGGTACGGAACCCTAAAAAGCGAAAGTTGCAATAAATACACAGACCTGACATAATATAGCAAAGTATTTTTATATATTGACCAGTCCGGTAATTGAAACCGGTACGTTAAAGCTGGTGACACTATGAACACAGTTGTATATACCGATTGACTATAGAGATAATGTCCATAATCTGTCCAACTAACTTAAAATTTCAAAAGAGTAATTACAGTTGTGCTGTGCTATAGTACAAATATACTTATTAATAGGCTACTTTGGAATGCATGTAACATTTTATAGATTATAATAAATGCAAAGAAAAAGCAAATGCGTCTTATTTCGAAAATTATCAGCCTAGTTTAACTGTTCCATTAGATATTGGGTTAAGGAAGGTATTCAATTCCAATACTGACTACCGATATTAATATCATATTGCATTATTCTCTCTAGAGTTTATACTCTTAAATTATTTATTTAAAATAAGCGTTTATCGTTTATTTTAAATAAGCGTAGCAGCCGCTGTTTCACCTTAGATTTCGTATTTTGTACTTTTATTACAGGAACAGTTTGGGTTTGTTGACGAATTTCTCACTTGTTCTCTTTGTCACCTGTGGTTACCTTGTGGCAGATTGTATTTAAAATTCGTTTAAGTATCTTCTGTTCACGTGCTTCCTCGTTAATAAACACTCCCTTATATTTAATATTCATTAAGGTATCTTCTGTTCATTTAAATGCACTTCCTGAAGGAGTAGAAGCAGCAAATGCATGTCCCCGTCTAGGCTTTAACTGTGTCACATTGCCGGCCTAAGATCACTCCTGACTGATGCACTCTCCAACAATGTCAAAGCCACTTTTTCAATGTTTTTAATGGCGGCAAAGAGCTCTACTACACGGAATCTTTAACGCCCGACTCGGGCTTGACCGATTCATAAATATGCATTCAGATAACACTCCACTCACAAACTCAAAGTAATGTACCAATACCTTGCACTAGGAGATACCAGAGAACGTATTTTATAGACTGTGGCTTTTCCAGCGCAACCAAATAAGAACCAATTTATAAAAATATAAGTATCTTTTTACAGATTAACACGCTACTGAATTGACATAAATGGTCTAGAAATTCATTAATCCTGAATTTTTTATATCCCGAAATAATCGAAGATAGTTGCAAGCATGATTCTAAGCGATAACTTACCGACTGTAGTGCTAAAGCTGTGTCCTACGCTTTATCGGGCGACCTAACAACTGAACAACAGAGACTCTAAGCCGAGTGTAGGAGCGCTTAAGTTATTTTAGGACTCAAAACCCACAGGCATCGACACAAGCGTCGGAAGTATCGCGCAAACAGGACGCGAGCGCGACACAGTGCCCCACTGTTTCGCTAATAACCAATTAGCAACGAGTTTCTTACACTTATTATCATTTACGAAGGTTCTACTCTATCCACGGAAATAATATTTGATATATTTTTGTCTTACGACGCACTATTGTCAATTTTCTCTGTCATGCCTTGAACCTAAGGCTATGACCCTAGTAACAAAACACTTTGACAGAGTAAGTCCCTTAGTAAAGGTATTTCAATATAAACAATAGCATTCTAATGAAACATGAAATGGGTTACCAAATTTGATCTCATTTACTTCGATAAAACTGACTCCGGCGGTCATGTGATATGTCTAGAGTATCACATCCGGTCAATATACACTAATGCAATTGACTTCAAAATGACACTTTTGAAAAACCTTGAGAAACTGGCATACAATCAAAACTCATTATAGTGTCTGAGCCAATGGCTCGATCCCTATTGAGGAAGAAGACATTAAATAAATCACTTTTTATATTAACTGATAACAATACATACGATTCTGATAGCCTTACGGCTTTAGTACCCTTGGGCCAGGTGACCTGTAGAACAGGTTTTAAGCAAAGCCTACGAGTATATCAGGCACTAGCCTCTCCCGCATTTGAATTACAATAAGTAATTATTATCATCTAATGTCCAGTAATAATGTTTGTCGAAAGATGAACGAATTCATGGATTTTATTTATTGGAAAGCGATTGCTGTAATATTGAAATCTTAAAAAAACAGAATCTTACCACAAAATGATTCAAAGCTTTACAAATTTGTGCTTAATATCAAAGCGTTTCCCTGTCAAAAGAAATACCGTAACAAAGCTAAGGTATGTTAATAATTTGCGCACACAACATTCTGATCTGAGCGCCGGCTCCGGAGGCGGCGGCGCCACGCAGATCAGCCTCGTCAAGAGTACGAGTATCTCACCATAGTGGAATAGTGTCGGCTTTATAATTCTATTGTTTGGTCTTGCTTTTTATGGTAATTTATAATTATTTTATATTACTTAATTTACAGGTTTATTTAAACTATTTAGGAAAATATTTACTTGATTATATGGATAATTTTTTTATGTTTAATGAATTTCACTTCCGTTTCCGTGTTTAGTTTTCAATTCATTCGCTTTTTACAATGACAGACCACCACTGCGTGGTGGGGTGATTGAGCGAGGCTTTATCTTTGATAGTCGGTAGGAGAAGGATTCATAGTCGAACTGCGAACGGAATCATAAGTGTATCGTAAAATGTAATATTGTTAAGCTCAAGGAAGTGTGTAAATAAAAGAGGGTGAGAATAAATTATAGGAATCGATCACAAGAGTTAATTTATCGGATCAAACCCAACACCATATAGAATCCTATGTTTTTTGGGCTCCGTGCCTCAAAATGGAAGGCATATATATGATCACTGAGTTATCCGTCCGTCCGTCCGTCTGTCTGTCCAGCCAGACCGTTTATCTCGGGAATAAGGCTTACAGTCTCTTAAAGCTGTAAAAAAATGAAGCTTCTAAGCAACACGAAATAAAATATTACAACCGTTTATTTTGCAAAATAAAGTATATTTCGGTACTCTCAAGCTCTCTCTTTCTCACTATCAAGCAAGGAAATCAAAATGTATAGGGTATAAAATTTATTTATAATAGGTAATTTAAATACTAAACATTTTTGATTAAATCATAAAAGTTAAAAACTTAATTTATAGTAACCAATCAAGGCGCGGTTATAATATGAACCTATAAACATGTCAGTAAGACTCGCACTTGTTTGTTTTTTTTGTCATAGTGGTAGTCCTATACAATTGTCATGGTCAATAAAGAAGGTACCCTTGTATCATCGATTGTCGGATTGATTATACCGATCTGCTTGCGCTGCTTCTGGGCGAAAAGGAATCCTTACTCGCGTACGATGAGACGCTTGCTCGTTATCGCCCCCCAATATTCGGCCACATTCCGCGGCCTCGGTCGAACGCTGCTCTTGCACGTTGCACGCTGTACACTGCACCCTCCATCGAGACATGATGAACCATTCGGCTACAAAGTGAAGCGGCCTACAATCATCACACTGCAGGGTTAAGGCCTCCATCATTGAATTCAAGTTACCACAGCAATGATGGGTACAGGCATAATCTTCACTTAAATGGTGGTTGGTGATCACAAACCCGAGCAATGTTCGAAAATTCGAAACTTGTTGTCGCTGATCAAACTAGGGACTAAACCATTAGACCTTTGAGTAGTTGCTTTAAAACTCAAAGCACTAGACCGACGGGGCTACAAAGTAATAAAACAAAACACACATCAAAGAGGATATCATTAAAATTCCGACCGAACAGCGTCGTAGCAAGCGCCGTGAATGACGAACGATGACTCGGTTTTTCGCACGAAGCGATGATCTAAAATTCAGCAGTCCGTGTTTTATAATAACGCGAAGGTGTTTTCACAAACAGCCCACGTAGCGAGTGGGCGTCGCCTTGGTGCTGGCTTTGAAGAATTGGACGGAAGCGCACGAGCATCTGCAGCCCGGCATCTTAATACGAGTACGACAGGAGGCCAGGGACCTACATCACCTACATGTGGTATGGTCTTCAGCTCGGCCTTAGCCATGTGCAATGAGATTTATAGACAAGAATCAATATCAAGAATGCGAATTATTTCAACTAACCGATCGATTCCTTATTCGTCTCACGTCCACTGTTCAAGTCTTCTGAAAAAACAAATTATTTTGCTCTCAACGTTTTCCGAGGCGCCTATTACAGATTAATGAATTTACTTCGTTTTACCACTTATATTTAGCCACAGAAGACGGCACCAAAAAGCACCACTAGAACTCACCCGTCCATTCCAAAACAACGTAAACTAGCACTATTGGGTATCGAACCCGCGACTTCTGCATAGTTGGCGGCCACCAAACATCTACACTGTCCGGGTCGTCGATTACGATAAGCTGTAACTACTTGTAGTACCAGGTAGTAGGTAGCAAGCGGGCAGTTGCTTGTGGTTTCGATCTGGGTTTTAACCATTATTGTAATATAAAAAACTAGAAAACAATCATCGAAAAGTGCCCTAACTAAATGTACACCCATTTGACACATTCAATACAACCTATATTAATCGAATTGATACAACATGACATTAAGAGGAAACACAAGGGCCGTTTTTCCATACAAACGTAGTCCCTTGTTTCCTCCCGGGATAAAGCCAGTAGAGCAATAATTTTTATTACAAAAATCTATGGCCACTATTAGCATATGTCTGTTTTCTTGTTTTTCATAAATTAATTAATAAAAAAGACATGAGCCCTCAAAAATCGAAAAAATCGCCAGATTTTCCGCTGTGTTCAAACATCCAGAAAACAAATCTGGCTAAATTTTAGAAAAAAAAGGAAAACATACGAACACGGCCAAAGCCTTTCTTTAATTTTTAATGAAATAAGTATTTAAATCGGTCTAGTTTTGGGAAAGTAATCGGGGGACTACGAAACGTTGATTTGGTGTGGAAAAACGGCCCTTGTATTTCCTCTTAAGGATACACCAAAATCTTTATGCACCGACTCAAAATGTATGGCTTATCTCACGCTTTTCTTCGTTAAGTTTATTTGTGATAAAAGTTTTATTATTCTATCTAATTTATAGGCATAAACATTTTTTATCAAATATAAAAGTAACTTAAACTAGGACATCTGGAATATCTAAAACATATTTACTAAATACATATAACATTGTTACTTGCAGTATCCGTATGAAGCATCTTGTTACCGTCGCATCACACTCGCGGCGCGCGCTATTGTTTGTTTGTCTGTTTGTTTAGTTAGGATAAGCAGTAACGAGCGCCGCGAGGGAGCCTCGTGGCGTGGCCCAGAGAGTGCAGGATATCGTGCGTCAAAGGGCGCTTCAGTTACCTACCTCCTCTCTCTCAGTAAAAGGAAAAAACGGCATCGATGCGAAACAGTTGTACAGCTTGTTAGATAAAGGTTTTCCGAGCAGATAACGGAGTATGTTAACATCTATATTATAAATACTAAGGCAAACTTTCATTAAAACAAAATGGCTCCCAAATATTTGAATTTGGTGTGGAAATAAAAAGTTTGAAGACATTAAATTTTTGCCCTTTGGCTATATTGTTTATAACATACACAATATTGCCATAGGCTGGCTTCGGCTTGTAATTTGTATAATGTAGATAACATAACATACGTTCTGAACTAAAAATAGCTATTGAAGCTGTATTTTTATTTGTTGAAATTGGAATAAAGAATGAACTGTTGAACCATTTTGAAAATCTATTAAGTATGCATAATTATCATTTTTGTAATGCAATTGGGCCTCGCTTTGAAGATTGGAAGCTCCAGCTCGGACGCCGTTTTTCGACTGCATCAGTCTCACTCACACCTGCCAAATGTCTTAGTGAGTAACAGAGACAGATAGATCCGTATTCTCAAGCTTCGATAGTAAGACCTCAGATTCGAGTAGAACGGCGCGATCCCTTCTCGTTACCGACACAATTCGATTCCCTGCCCCGCTGGATATGCACCATTAAGTAACAGCATAAACAATTACCCGACTGATTTATAAGTAGGGTAGCTGTAGGTAGTGTACTGTAATCCACAATAGAAATAGAAGTATTTGTCGCGTTTAATGCATCCATCATTATAAAAAACTAGATCAGATCAACGTCAAAAAAGTGTCTCAACTAAATACGAGTACCTATGCACCCATTTGATGTAAAGGTGCACTGTTAGTACAACCTTTATCAATCGAATAGGTACAAAATGACATAAATATTCATTCAATAACATGCCGACATAAGTCTTTTTTCTATCGGACTGTGTAGCTAGTTTCTCTTTATATATCGATGATAATTATGATGTTATTCATACAAAATTGTGTTTTACTATGACGTTATAATATAATAATTTTATTCATATAAAAAAGTTATATTACAGAGATAAATAAAGTTGTTCCAATGGGGGCATTAAATTTCCCCATCTTACGCAGACAAAGCCGCGGGCGGAGCGCTAGTATAATCATATTTTAAACTAACAATAAAATAAACTTTTAACTTTTATCAAAACGTAAACCGATAAAATAATGATAAAGCTACCGAGCACGAGTCGATGTCAAACAATTACGGTGCACGGCGTTGTAATAATCAAACATCTATTGTGTCTGGGTACTTACTTGTTAAAACGTAAGGGCTGCAGCACACAATGGAGTGGAGTTCTGTTGGCAGGAAACCTCTATACCTACTCTTAAAGAATGAAAAAAATTTAAATGTAGACAACATCACATACATTGTCCTGATCCCAATCTGAATTACTATTTAAAGGACACGTATTTTGGGAATCAGTAACAACGAAGGTCGCACAAACACCCAGACCCGAGAAAATGTAGAAAAACCCCATTTTTTTTATATTATTGACCCGTCCGGGAATCGTGTCCTCGGAGCAGGCGACACCTTGAAAACCACGCCACTCCGCCATGGAGGTCGTCAAATAATAAGATACCAAATCAGCGTCAAAATTAAAAGTGCACCCATTTGACAACATGGTGCACTTTTAGTACAATCTATATCAATCGAATAGATACACAATAATATAAATTACCTTCTATCGCATATCGATATAATTTGGCCGGGTTATAAAGTTGATAATGACATAAAATTAACGTCAATCATTCCATGGAGGGCAGTTCTAGGTGTCTTTTTGTATCTCTGTGTGTCTCACAGCGCCGGACTTTGCCTCTAGTTATTGTCGATGATGCCAACTTCGTAAAACGCTTACTCTTCCGCCTAGAAGCAAGTCAGCCTCCTTCTTTTCTCATCGTATCACTGCACACTGGTGATAGTTCTCCTTCACAGCCTCCCTCAAGCCTGTGGCGTAAACACTGGTTTTCAAGGTATCGCCTGCTCCGAGGTCCCGGGTTCGATTCTAGCCGATAGGGAACTCAGTTTTTTTTTATAATATTGTTTTTGATCTTAGTGGGTTACTTTTAATACTCTGCTTATCCGCTGGAAAACATTCGCGTTTCTGACAATAGCATATCATTGAATGGTGCTACTGTATGTTGCCTTTTGTTTTCAGCACCTAAAGCTTTGCCTCGTTAGTAAGCAGTATGCTATGTGGCCGGAACAAACTGTCTAATTAGCTATCTGTTTAATAGCATAGTTCTAATTGTACTAAAAAACCTATCGAACGACTAATTGTTATGCCATACATGGTTTGTCGGAGGTCAGAATCTACCACGGATTAACTAAGGTACGGTCGACCAAGAAACTCTAAGGTTGAAAATCATTGAACAACAGGGTTGATTTTCCTATGCAATTAATGCTAATACGTCATAAAGATGCATATCTCTTTCATGAATTCAACCTTGTAGCCTTTTTACTTGCACATGAAATTTTGACAAAACTGTTAGACCACTTTCTTTGCCGACCGTCCCAGGCTAGGAGTCTAGAGGTGGTCGCTTACGGCCGGTCCCAATAACCTATCTATCTTCAGTTTTGGCATATCGGAAATAGAAAACAACTTCTGTCTTTGTTTCTCTGGACGGCAAAATCAGAGACAGAAGATGTTTTCTATCTCCGATAAGCCAAAACTGAAGATAGATAGGTTATTGGGACCGGCAGTTAGGCATTCTCGTATCCATCGAAGCATGCAGATGCGACTAACGCACCTATTACTGATATTCCTAACTGAAATAGAACAAATGTGAGCTATTACCGAAATATGCAATAGATTAATATCCCGTAACTGTAATCGTGATGTACGAGTGGCCGCCGGCGCGCGGCGGTGCTGCGGTGCCCGCGTAAGTCACGTCACCCTCGCCGCGGCATCTTTTCACAATGGGGACTACCGTTTCTTTGCTCACCAGTTGGCGCCACTGTACACTGAGGTCCGGAGGTATAGCTGACAAAGGCGATCGGCGCCGATACAAAGTGTTATATCTTGAATTTAATTAAGGTTATATTGTTTTTAAATAACTATCTTGATATCAACAAATTAACTTCTGAAATAGTTGCTGTTGAGGCCGCCTATTTTTGCGCTTTTTCTTAATTCTGCTTTTAAAGCGTTCACATTAATCGCCAAGTAATCCATATTTGCGGTATTTTACGAAAGAGATCACTTTCCAGCAGGTACGAGTAAATTGAAGAAATTATAATTTATGCAACAAATTCCGCTAAAACCAGTGAAAAGTGAATGTTATTGGACCTCACGCGACACAAGCGCCTCTAGTGGCAAATTCACTAGCGATAGCCCCCATTCGTCTTCGTCTTCGTCGGCGGCATCGGCACGACGATTCAACACTAATTTGCATCGGTATAAATAGAAGTTCCTTACGTGTGCGAAATATGCGATCGTTCGTTTACTTTTTTGAACACATTTCACTTCCACCGCATATTTGTAACCGGCGAACGTTCGAGTATTGTATTGCGAGGGGCATCGCTTCTCAAAGTATACGTACTTATGTAAATGACTTCAGTGAGTCATAACAACAACACCTCGCAGGTGAACGAACGTTCGAAATGCAACGTCGCCGAGGAAGGAGGGACAAATTAAAAACGACGTGGAAATTGGCGACGCCGCCGCCGGCCGGCGCCGCCCGCCCGTTGTTATTTTATTAACACCCGCTATCGATCCCAAATAATAAGCCTAGAAAGAGTAGTTTATTGTAAAACGAATTCGGTTCGAGTGAACACTATCGCTTGTATTATTCAGCCGGGCGCGATCGCTACATGCTGCTATTAACGACTGCTTAGTGAGTCCGGCGTGCGTACGTATAGTGTGCGCCGTCGAGTTCGGAAAGTCATTATGTCGGCCGGCCGTTATCGCTCACGGCCTTACGCGATACACATTCGTCGTGAAAACTACGAGCCTGTAAAAAAGCACGGAGTTAACGATCCCCTTGTACAATGAAAGTAATTAAAATAATAGTCCCGGTGGCATCACGCGAGCGATCACGTATCGCGTCCGCGGCCCGTGTCGCGCCTTCCTTCCGTGCGCCGCTCCGCGCTGCGCCGCTCGAGCGCGAACCGAAATTTACGAAAGCCGAACCCGATATTGTACGCGCTTTAAGCCGGTTCGATCGTTTTATGTTAAAAAGGTTAAAAAGAATATTGCCTTTCGTGGATGGATATGAATGAGTAGCGAGTCGCCATTGCGCTGTTTATTATTCATTAGACGACTACATGTCACGCAAGAGCATAAGCACGCACAAGCTCAGCGCTTCTGAAACTTTCCCGGTGCCGTAGTGCCTCGCTGTGTGCTCGCTCGCTCGAGGGGCGCAGTGTAAAAAGTCACGGTTCAATTTGAAGCTGTCAGAAGCAGAAAGACGCAACCATGTTGCGAAACGGTGGCGCCGCGCCCGCCGCGGCCGATCGTTTATGCCTCCTTATTAATATTCGAGCCAGCCGTTATGACGTTTGCGATTTGTTCTCGAGCGCTGAGCGACAACAGCCTCAGTTAAATACGAAAACACGCAACAAGCGAATTGTATTTGCATTTGACCTATAAGCGTGTCTTTTGTTCGCCGCGTGCCACGTGCGAGGGGATGCTGTCAGGTTTATTTGTCGGCGATCGTTTATTAATTTTACCTTTTACAATATCTACTGTTTTGTATGATAGGATGAATGGATCACTCGATCGAGAGCAAAATTTTAACAACTGAATACAAACATGCTTTCTAAAGTAGGTGTGAGTCAACAATTCCTCAGATCAGATACAATCGATGCGAGCATGGCTCGGTGACAGTATAAGGCGGGTACATGTGCTGTGCGACCCGATTAGTACCGTGTCCTCTTCGGCTCCATACCGCGGCGCGAGCCGGCGGAATATAAAGCAACGCTATCGCTTCATCTAGAGTCGCCGTCGATCGGTGCTTCGCGCGAACGCAGGGCTTCTCTTACTGGGGTTTTCCTCATTACGTTTTTATTTGGCTGCGAAGTCCCATCGGATTGAATGAAATATTAAATTTGAAGCTGGCCGCGGGACTCGGAGTGCATCGCACGCGCCGGTTCACTGGAGGCGGCGCGGAGGGCGCGGGCACACGCATGACCTGCGATGACTGGCTTCTTGATTGATACTAAAAATAAAATTATTTCTGCAAATTGGCCCCAGGAGGCGCTCTTACACCAAATGATTAAACCTACCACTGCTTCGGGACAAATCTGGGTTAGCGCCGAGAAGAAGCAGTGCAAGAAACTCGGTCACTATTATCAGCGTCAGCATACATACTCGTACATTATATAGGTATAGAGCGTATTAGGTAAATGGTATAACCAGCCGTAACTAGCGTATGTTAATAAATACTATGAGTCAGAAATTTTAAATCATCATCATAGAAGGTATTTACTTACTTGCATAATATGCTAACACTAGCTGTTGCCCGCGACTTCGTCCGCGTCAATTTCTGTTATTATGATCGCGACTATTTTTCAACATTTTTCACTGATGCGTCGCTCCTATTGGTCGCAGCGTGATGTTATATAGCCTAAAACCTTCCTCGAGAAATGTACTATCCAACACAAAAAGATTTTTTAAATTCGAACCACTACTTCCGGAGATTAGCGCGTTCAAACAAACAAACAAACAGACAAACTCTTCAGCTTTATAATATTAAGTATAGATAGGCTGGTTTGGGCTAGTTTTACGATTCACCTAAAACCCTGTATGTTGTATGTATATAGTATATAGGCCAATGAATAAACCTAATCACACCATGCACCGGCGCGGCGGCGTCTGGATCAGTCGAACGTTATCATCAGTTATTTCGTAACACTCGCCCCGCATTCGCCGCCCCGGCGTGTGTCAGCCGTCAGCAGGCCACTTCCCAGGACTCGTCCCAGTTTCCAGCGAGCCGGCTGTGAAACGTTAAAATGAAATTTTCGTCAAATAACAGCCGTGCATCGTGCGGTGCCCGAATGGAATGATTGATGGCTATTGTACATTAAGGACGTGCCCCGACTTGTGAGACTCAGCGGAACAGCTCCGGACGCTTGTTCTAACTTACTACGCGTTCGTTTCGAGTTGGCCGCTACCACCCTCCCCGCCACACCGCACCACGCTCCTTGACAGACCCTATTAGTACCGTTTGCAACAATCGCAACATTTCGGGTAAAGAACTTTAGATGAGCCACTCTACGGAATCCCCTCACACCACAAATGATTTCGATTTAATTAGTATACACAGGTCTCTGCACCTCCTCAAGGTTGACTGTGCATTAAGAATAAATAAATAATCGATTGTAATTTCTCCATTTTATTTATTTTAATAACTCACATATCGTCTAGGGCGCAGGTACATAAAAAAAGTAAAAAGTAAAGTAACAGCCTATAATCATCCCACAGCAGGGAAAAGGCCTCCATCATTGAATTCAAGTTACCACTGCAATGATGGGAACTGGCATAATCACCACGCTTGCCAAATGCGGGTTGGTGATCACAAACCCGAGCAACGTTCGAAAATTCGAAACTTTTTGTTGCCCGACCCGGGGATCGAACCTGGGACCCCGTGATCTTGGCCCGGTATTTAGACCACTAGACCAACGGGGCGTTTGACGGGAGTAAATCCTATAAGTGGAAATTATAAAACTCGTTTTGAGTTCACTAAGAATATTTATAATGATAAATAACGCCTAGTGGTTTCAGTCAATGATTTCGTAGACCTGGGCTCGATCCCCGGGACGGGTAACAAGTTACGAGTTTTCGAATGTTGCTCGGACTTTATCGCGGACATACCTTATTTGATTTGTTTACGTTAACGTCAGGCAAATAAAATAAGGAATGTTCGCTACACCTTAATAAATCCCGTTACACCTTAAATACGAGTAATTATGCAACGCGATAGTTTAAAAGTAGTTAGTATTGCTCGAGTTTGTGATCTTCACCAACTTGCATTTGGAAAGCGTAGTGATTATGTATGTACCCATAATTGCTGTGGTAACTTGAATTCAATGATGGAGGCCTTGGCACTGAAGTGGGACGATTAATTGATTAAAGACTGTTTATTTATTTTAAATGGGATGGAAATCAAACATACGCGTCCTGGTTGATGAACAATCGTTAACTGCCTTGTAACTAATTGCAATAATAAAACTAAATATTTGGGTCAGCGTGTTAATCCTGAACGCCCGCGTTCTGAGTGTCGTAGTGAAAATAAAGAATGCAAATTAAGCATTATTTCCATAGATACATACGGATATGTGATGGGAAGAGTAGTGTCGCTAGCGCCCGAGACTTAGACGCCGAGCTCGTGGCTATCAAGCTGGCACCTAATTAAACAACGCACACTCGCGGCGGAGGGTTTGCGACCAGATCTTCTGCCTGCACCCAACCCTACCACATCTTTAAGGACTCCTCGCCTTCTGTGGTGGAGATGCCTACAGGTTTAAAATGTCTTGTATGAGAAAGCTATGGTCCTGGCAGCCCTAGCCAGCGGGACATGCCCGTCGCTCATGTTTATGTAATGCAACGCTCGCGCTCTTCACATCCATTCATTAACTTGTGCTTCGCGAACTTCCATTCTGCGGTGTCGCTGGCTAATGCTCATTTATTTATCGATTGCGAATGTACTAACAGCTAGACTTGGGTCGGCGACCTCAACGCGAATGCCATTTAAAACAGGGACAAATCGCAAACGTTCGATGACGAAAGCAACGTGTTCCCTCGCAACGACCGAACTAACTCCGCGGTATTTTTGTTCAAATTATTGTGCGCGTTAATTTCCATTAGCCACAATTGCGCCATAACTTCTCCACCTTCGGCCGTAAAAATGTATTTCAGCGTTAATTACAAAAGAGTTACGAACTCGTGATCGTTTTTCGAAATGTTTATTGTTCCATTTGATTTCATGCGGCCGCGTGATTTTACGGTTATTAACTTATGGGAAAGTTTTGCGTCCGCGTGCTTTTGGCCTTCGGTTATATCAGCTACCTTACCCTGATTTCATTATAGGCGGCATAGTCATTGTACCGGACACGTCCGGGAATACACCTGAGAGTTGTATTTGTACGTATATCGAATCCAAAGGGTAACGGTGCGGCGGCTGATCAAACACGGGCTACGCTCGTGACTTCCTACCGCGGGCCCGCGCCCTGACGCCCTACTACGCTACGCAGAGCCGTACTCACGGATTTGTCTGTCTCTTTCAAATTTTCTAAGAGTGAGAGTGACCAATGGAAATAGAAAACATTGTGTTGCAGAATAAGGACTCTGTAGCTTTAGCGCCGGATACACGGAGAGTGGGCGCTGCGTCGTCTATGTATATAGCGCGTACTTTGTACTATAGTAGTCAAAGAACCGAGATGCTGCGAATTCAATGTGAAAGTAGATTGTAGTGTTATGCGGATCTGCTCTCGTTCTCAAGATTAGACTACGCAATATTAGTTCATTAAATGTATACTGATGAAAATTGTCAAAGAATTGACACATTTTGTATTGACACGTTTTGTCAATTGCTTAAAACATTTTGTAAAATATAACCTAATTTAAAAAAAATCGTATCCGCCATCTCTCTTCGACGAGTGCTGGCAAACCTCGGCCATATTGCTCGAAGAGATCCCCTCAATTTGGGAAGACGTGTGGTGATAGAAAGAGTGGACGGCAGACGGCCTAGAGTAGAGGACCAAACCCAACAAGATGGTGTGACCAATTATCCGCTTAGATGGATATCACTCTATGCAAAGCTTTCCACAAAGCAACCGATAGGGAGAAGTGGAGAGCTGCCATTAATAAAGCTAGTAAGCGGAGTCTCGATCCTCAGCAGTGAGATACCGACTTAGGAGAAGAAGAAATTCAAATAATTCACGCAAAATTAAATTAGGTAATTGTCTCAAGACCCGTCGAGTGTTCAGTTTCGCATGCGTACCACTACATGGACATGAATATCATACGAGTAAATCATAAAATATTTATTGCGGAACAACAGCCATGTTTTACTCAAAACCGTGTAATTGATACAACATTTCTGTAAGATATTATTATGCTTATTTTATTAATAGACTAACTGTTGCATACTACTTCGTACGCGTCGAGGTACCTAAGGGGACCAAACTTTTTTTCCGGGAAAAAAGTATATGTTCTATTACAGCCTCTAAAAGTAACTGCCTATAAACATCCCACTGCAGGAAAAAGCCTCCACCATTGAATTCCAGTCACCATAGCAATGGTGGATAGGTACAGGCATAACCAATACTCTCGCCAAATACGGGTCGGTGATCTCAAACCCAAGCAATGTTCTAAAATTCGTAACTTTATGTTGTCCGACCCGAGGATCCAAACCTGGGCCCCGATATCTTGGCCCGGTATTTAAGCCACTAGACCTAAACGGGGAGTTATGAGATTTTATAAAACTTATTTATTCAGCACAGTTTGAAGAATCACCAGTATTTTCGTAGTTCACCCTCTATCCATTCTCGTGCCTGCTTTCCTAGCGTATTCTAAACGTCCGGGGAAAAGGTGAAGCTATTGCAGACGCTCAAATTACGATATGTTGTCCCCAATATTTCCTTCGCATATTTTATTGGTCGCACATACGTACATGCGAAGTCGCCGAAAAATTGAACGCATAGCGATCACGCGATACTCGCGTGAGCTGGGAGTATTGGTTCATACTCGTTACATGTAACACCACCACTTTTAAATCATCTGATACAATATAAAAAAAACTGGCTGATAAGCCACTGTAACGGCCACTAATCATCCCACTGCAGGGCAAAGGCCCTTTGAAATCAAGTAACCACAGCAATGATGGGTACAGGCATAATCACCACGCTTGCCAAATGCGGGTTGGTGATCACGAACCCGAGCAATGTGCGAAAATTCGAAACCCTCGTTGTCCGACCCGGGGATCGAGTCCAGGACCCCGAGATCTTGGTCTGGTACTTAAAGCAATCGGGCATTGGGGCAAGGAGCTACCGAAGAGTAGTATTTGTAGTTATTGGCAAAAATTCCTGATATTCCACTAAAAATAGTGCTCGACTGCCTTCTACTCGACTCAAAGAGAAGTTAATAAAGTTCAAAAACTATTCAAGTTAAGAAAAAGCCATTTAACAAGAACAAAATTTTTACTACGCTCCTCTTTGAAAGTTTCGTCAGTAATGAAAATTTTGTGTTATTGAAGCTATTCGAGTTATTGGTCTTGGGCATTCTCGGAAACTAGACTAAATAGTTGTTTGCATATTGGGCAAAGAAAACCTCTGAAAACCACATCGAAGAGTCCTATACTTTTTGCTGCGGCAGCCGGCCGATAGAAAACAAACATCGCGACGCGGTAACGTATCAAGTGGCGTAACCACATGGATGGATAGACGGAACAGAGCTTAAGCTTCTTAGTAACGTCAATTTGTGACAATAATATTGTCAACTGGCTGTGCGAGCGTAAACCGGTTTGTTCCAGTCTCGCCGCGTGCGCGACTAGCGGCCAGTGGTCACGCACACATGCACCGAGCGCTTGTAGTAGTGTACTTTGTTTCGGGTAAAGAAATAGGAGCAGTGTCGTCAGATCAGCGATAGCCCGCACAATTCCGCGAACAGCCGCACTCACCCGCGATCTATTTTCCCTCTGTGATATACGGCAATCTGTAAATACGCAACAACATAGTCACACACGAAATACACACAAAAGTTCGGATTTTTTTCAAACGTACGCGTGTAATGGCCCCTGAAAACAAATAGAGTGAAAATGAAACGGATGGAAATTCAATGTTAGCTTTATAATGTGCCTGAAGCGTGGGAGGTGTGTGCGTAAGGGAGGGAAAGCACGACTGGGATTATACAGTTCTAAGATGTCACATTATGCCAACACAATTGTTGTGGAGGTAAAATGATATCCCTTATCCTAAAAGGAAAGAGAGCATTTCAAAATCAAAGATTGATCTTTTTATATTTTTGGAGATGAAATCCCTTGGTTTTTTAATAATACATTTTAATATAACCAGGGCCTAATTTTATAAAGCTTTGCTTTTAAATAGTGAACGGTTGACAATATAATAAAAAAAAGGGTTTGAAACTACATATTTATTACTAGCTGTTGCCCGCGATTATTTTTGCAACATTTTTCACTGATGCTTCGGTCCTATTGGTCGCAGCGTGATGTTATATAGCCTAATTATGATGTCATCCACTTCTATTTTACTATTAACATTCTTTAGTAATTTTTACGTCTCCTTTTGAAGTAGTATGTTTTAATTTTGGCGGAGCCTGCCTCTCATGGCACAGGATAACCTTTTACGAGAGAAGACCTGATGTACCTGTAATGTGTTACGTGTTTTTTTTTTCACTTTTATCAAGTACAAATGGACTTAATCCCAGAAGCATTCTCTACCAGTCAACCATTGGGCAAAACAGAAATATCACGGGCGGTGCATAGAAGAGGAAAAATAAAAAAGGAAAACATCATTAAAATAGAAGAACACATAAATACCAGTAATTATTACTGACATAATATACGAAAGACAATATATAATCATAGTAATATGTATATATTTATCTACATAAACTTAATATGATTGTACACCTCAATGTGTCATTTCATTTATGTAATGTTATGATTAAATAATTGTTTCTTGTTGCAGCACAATGCATCGCGCCGCTGGGCATGGAGAGCGGGCAGATCCCGGACCGCGACCTCAGCGCCTCCTCCTCCTTCAACGACGGCAACGTGGGCCCGCAGAACGGCAGGTACGTGATCCCGCCGCTCGCGCCGCCCGCCTCGTCTCTCCACGAGCATTCACGACTGTGCCCGTTCGCACACAACTGCGAGCGTTTGCACAAAACAGTGGCGTTAGGCTGCCCACCCACGTCCGATAATCGGTGACCGATTTTTTGTAGGAGAAAATTGAACGTACTAATAGCAATGGAGCAACGCACACGTCCTACAAAAAATCGGTCATGATTGTGTATGCTGCTGCCTACTATAGAAAAATCGGTCCGATTATCGGTCCTACAAAAAGTCGGACGTGGGCGGGCAGCCTTACTCTGCAACAAAATGTCCGTATATTCGAATCCATCTGTCCCTATCACTCATACCGATGTCTTAGAGTATCTGAAAGAGACAGATATATCCGTAAATACGAGCTTCGTGTTGCAGAGTAAGGCATCGGATGCGGAAATCATTAGCAAAAAAATTTTCAAAATCTATAATAATAGGAGTTAAAGTATGAAATTGCCGTTTTGTATGGACGAAATCGAGAAAAGTTATTTTTCCATACTAACAATTTTTTTGTGTTTTTTAAAAACGCCTGAATCGTTTTCGATGCAATTAAAGGTGAAAGTTAGATGGTTATAAAGCTACGCATTATAGTATTTAAATTTCTGAAAATCAAAGTATATAATCGATCGATGACGACCATTTGGATCAGCGGTAGTAAACACTGCTTCTGAGCCATGGGTCGCGGGTTCGATTCCCGCATAGTACAAATATTTGTGTGCATGAACATGTCTGTTTGTACTGGTCTGGGTGTTTTCTATGTATTATAAGTATTTACATATTTACAAAAAAAAAAGTATATAAGTAAGTTTATCGGTTGTCTAGTACCCCATACGACAGGGTACTTAATAGTAGCTTAATTTGGGACTAGATGGCTCTGTGTGGCCCAGTGTGGCATGTCTGTTTTCTTTTTTTTTTAATTTATTTATAATACAAATACATATACTTAATTGAAGCAAGAAGGTCAGCTGACACATTGTAAGGGGTCTTTTCAACGACTTCCTTTGAAGTAATAGGCACTAGTATTGCATTTTTTTTAGTCAAAAGTTACTTTATTTAGTTTTTGATACAGTACAAAAAGAATTACGCAATAATATGACTATACTTAAGAGCTATTATACTTAAGAGCTATTATCGTATATTTTCACATTACTACCATATGATAATAAATGTCGCAAAATATATAATTGCGATGCAATTGCGATTCTATTGAGCCATTTGTAAATTAGCGGAATTGGGGCCGGGTTTTACTAAAGTCAAACAAATATTTTTTATACCTACATATATCTTTGAACCCCACGCGGTAGCCGGCTACCGCGATAATAATTGATTTCGGTTGTGTCTGGAATAACTCACAATTGAGGGATTAATTATTACCTGCGGCTTCTTGGGATAAGGTTGTTCACAGAAAGGCGGAAAGTCATATTATTACTTGTATTGTACGATGAGTTAAACAGCCAATGTTTAGTCCCGGATGCGAAGGAAGGGGTAGCGCAAAACTGCTTTTAATAGGTAATCCATTCATGCTGATCACGATGAAAACCTGTACCTAATACGTAAGATTTTACAACTGAAAAGTTTTTGCTTTTATCTTCTCCAAATTATGTATCTCCATCAGAGCCACGTCTATCTCATGTTTTGCATACTAAAATGTAGACTTCATAAATGTGTGTCTGTGCACTCGTATTTATTTATTTACCTCCTGCCTCAGACGAAGCAACTCTGCGCCTGACCCCTCGGGAGAGCATCATGTTACAGTATCGCTTTTATCGCCAGACACGGTGATAAACTTCACTTGATGCTCACTGAATACTTATTTACACATAATGTAGCTAGTAACATATAATAAATATGAGTGCTTTGAAAATAGATAAATTAAAAAAAAAACACTGAATGCATTTGTTTATCAACCGACGAAAACATAAATTTGCCTGGCATAAAATATCTTATTTTTGTAGTATTACCACGCATAACTTTTTAAACAGAGTCGTTTGTAAATAAAGCTCATAAACGGTAGTCGGTGTCAAACAGAGAGACATGATTTGATACACATTTACTGATCATAATTTTGAGTTACCAATTTATTTAAATAATTGTAAGGGAGCAACGATCCTCCTCGTTAAACTTGTCGAACATCTGTCAATACTTACCTTATTGCACAACTGTACAAATAGCACTAAATGTGAATCAACTGGTGAAAGCGGTCTGCTACCCGCGTGCAAAAGTTTTTTTTTAAATCTAATAATGATTGTGTGGTGGGATATATCATTTAATTCCAATTGCGTTAACCTTTGTCGTGCCAATCAGTAATGCAATACCTTGCCTTTGTGGTGAAATGTGAGGCAGCGCACCGTAAGCGAGTAGCGTGAGGCTCCGGCTGAAAGGCGCTCTTAGGCCTCCTCTATAGCGGGCCCGCGCGGCAATGCACATTATTAAGCTTATGCACATGACTTACCGACATTCAAAGCAATTAAATTGCCCGTATTAGTTTCACTTTAAATATTTCAGGTATGAGATTATGTTTGCAACAATAGCCGAACATTTTGAACGTCGTTGGAAGTCGTATCACACATCCTTGGGTTGTGTCTTTGAGTGCTTTTGAAATTAATAACTATTTAAATGTGGACAACATCACACACATAGTTCGGATCCAAATTTGAGTAACTATAAAACGAAATAATATATCAAACCCATGTTTTTTCGTCACAATATCAAGCGTGTATCCAAACGAACGCCAAATGTCATTCATCTACAGGGGATTTCCCCTCACTGTCACTGTTATTTGTTTTCCTTTTCGTGAACTGTAGTTTGTGCGCTGCGAAATTAAATAAAGAAAAACATTATGCCTAGAAAACTTAATCCAACATGGTCAAAGTTTGACTGCATTAAAACTAAAAATAGTGGTTTATGGGCTAGATAAAGGAAATGTAAAAAAGAAATGCAGGGAATCTTGCCTAGAACTAAAAGTAATATCTAAATATAGAAAAAAAAAACTTTTATTTATATATACGTTATTTGATTTGATAGTTGGGTAATTATCAGATAATTATCGGATAATTATCGGATTATTATCAGAGAAAATAATTATCTTGATAATAGCCAACCCTGACTCCAAATGTAAGAACCCGATTTGGCACTTTTCTGATCATGAGCATACCAGGAGTAATATTAGGTCAACCGAATAGATAACAGAGCATACGAGAATGTAAGAACCTAATTTTTTTTGTTTCCTTTACATACTGTTAAATGTCGAAAACAAACTGTTGCGTCCGCATGTGTATCCCATGTAACTTTATGATAATCATATTCGGAAGAGTGGCGTCCGCGTCACCTGCCCGCAAATATGAATAATTGAATAGTGCAAATGGGCCGAAACTGAAAGGTTAAATCCGTTGCGAGTTTATCATTAGCAGCCGCCGTAGGTAATAGTCAGCCGGCTTCATTAGGCGCGTTTAATTATGCAGGGGAAGCCGCCTCTAGTTGCGGGCCCACGAGAGCTCGGCGTTGCTCGAATCATTGCGAAGGACTATCGGTCCCTAAAAAATCTCTTCCAACAGATGAAGCGTCTATTTTTAACATCACAGAATCCTCATTTATTCAACTCTCGCCAACTGAAAGTCGTGGCATTGCCATATCGTGTGATTAGCATTGCAGATTCGCAATGGCTCTGCAAGTACGGCTCTCGAGCCGGAAACTAGAATCGCTACACTAAAGGATATATTCCGGATATTACTTTCGATCCATAATGCCAGTGACAAATCGATATTTGCATTTCTTGCAGTCTTCAATTATAGCCCAGGTTCGGACGAAGATAAAAGCTGGACTTTAAGTTCAACGTAGAATCTACACGATATAAGTTATTTAATTTAACTTATCTGTAAGGAAACTGCAGCCTGTTGTGCAACAGTAAATCGGATTCATAGTCTGAACGACAAACAGCAGCTTCTGGAATTTGTCATATTCATATATGATTATTTCCACAACTTGTAGTGTTAGGTAAAGATAAATTTAAACGATCATCTACCTAACATACTCGTAATAGAACATCCTAAAATTTAGAATGCACCAATGGGAATCATAGATAATTATTAATAAGTTATGTCGAAACGATTGGGAATTTTTCAACGCGTTCTTATGATAACAGCGCTAAATACATTCTTGAAATATACACGCAGTGACGTAATTGTTTCGGTAGCTTAAAATGGACAAAGCACTGTTGGACGACCATTTGGATCAGCGGTAGTAAACGCTGCTTCTGAGCTATGGGTCGCGGGTTCGATCCCCGCACAGTACAAATATTTGTGTGCATGAACATGTCTGTTTGTACTGGTCTGGGTGTTTTCTATGTATTATATAACGTATTTAAAAAAAAAGTATATAAGTAAGTTTAGCGGTTGTCTAGTACCCCATACGACAGGGTACTTAATAGTAGCTTAATTTGGGACTAGATGGCTCTTGTGGCCCAGTGAGGCATGTCTTAAATATTTATTTATTATTATTATTATTACTGAACCCGTTCAATTACCGACTGAGACTTGGCGTAAAGATTAGTCACGTCCCTCTCGAATGAGCCTATTGCGAATATTTCCGAGATTATAGATCATAATTATATAAATAACAAGGTCTGTAAAAGTTTTATTTAACTAAAAATCACTTTGTACTCGTTTAAGCGGCATTTATTTCTATGTAATCGGTGCCCAAAATTGCCTTTACCTGTGTCCGTCGTGTCTTCTCTATTGTCGGTCAACCTTCTTGGTTTCATCTACATCGGCACGGGGCGTGTCGGTGTCGTCGCCCAGCGCTGGGCTTTGTCGGCGCAGTTTAATTAAGCAGCCGAGGACGCGAATAAACCGAGCGTCCACCGCAGCCGCTCAGGGCTTTGTGCAGCGGGAAGGCCGCGTTTGATTGCCACGTCGTCGTTCGGGACTTGTTTGTTTTGTGCCGACTGACGCGTATCTCCGCTAATTCGGACAGTGTAATCGCGAGGTCGGTATGTCTATGGGTTGGTGGGATTGTACCAACTGACAGCTACGGAGTGACTGAAACCATAATGCGGATTGACGATCGGATATTCCAGACACAATTAAAATCAATTGTTATCGTACCAACCGGTCGTCTCTTAGGGTTCAAAGCGTTACGTGGGACAGCAAAGAAAAGCAACGACCTATAATCATCCCACTGCAGGCAAAGGTCTTTTCATTGAAATCACCACATCAATGATGGGTACAAACATAATCACCACGCTTGCTTAATGCGGGTTGGACAGATCGAGATTGAATTCGTTAATCCTGATATGCGCTTGTGGAAGATATGATCTCAGTCACTTTGGTATTTAATTATTAAGTATTAGGGGTTAAATTATGAAATTGCCGTTTTGTATGGACGAAATCGAGAAAAGTCATTTTTCCATACTAACAATTTTTTAGTTTTTTTAAAAAACGCCTGAACCGTTTTCGATGCAATTAAAGGTGAAAGTTAGATGGTTATAAAGCTACGCATTATAGTATTTAAATTTCTGAAAATCAAAGTATATAGTACAAATATACTTAATTGAAGCAAGAAGGTCAGCTGACACATTGTAAGGGGTCTTTTCAACGACTTCCTTTGAAGTAATAGGCACTAGTATTGCATTTTTTTTTAGTCAAAAGTTACTTTATTTAGTTTTTGATACAATACAAAAAGAATTACGCAATAATACGACTATACTTAAGAGTTATAATAAAAATAAAAAGTGGGAAAATAATCGGCAATTTCATACTTTAACCCCTATTATTAACAGTAAGAATGATCGCAAATAAAAAGACTTTTTTTTATTGTGACAAATAAATAAAATAAATAGCATATGTTTTTCTGATATCTTAGCTTCATTACTGGTAAGTTAAATTAAATACGTTAAATAGTTGTTACGTGAAACAGTAGTAGAGCAGAGTAGTAGTCCATGCATACATGCATACTTAATTTCATTCGTTGTCTTACAAAAAATTTAATTTAAAAAACGCCTATAAAGTTTCGATCCGAAGTTTAGCCTTCGTCTCCCTAGGCGTACTAATCTTAAAAGTAAGAGCTGACTTAAAAGCACAAAAACTGACGTTCCTTTAAATGCTCCTTTTAAACTGTAATTGTTTCAAAATATAAGTACTCTTACAAAAAAGTATTAACTCTACTTATAAATTATCATTCTAAAAAATGGGGAGGTCACATCCCCTAAATCCTTTATTAGCCATAAGTCTTGCGGGTTCCCTGCCCGGACCCTCTCCCTCCCCCGCCGCCCGCCGCCCGCGCAGGTAGGGCGGGCAGCTTTGATGTGGTTAAATGCAAGTCTGCGGGACAAATGTCATTTGGCTGGAATTATGCGTTCGCAATTCAGTTATAGGCACGTAATTGGATCGCGGACCTTTGCGGCCGCTCGACGGCGAACGGCCCGCATGCCGCGCGCTCTGTTGACACTTGGCGGCCGATATGTAAGCAAGTTGAAGTGGCGCCCAACGTGGTGCGCATGTACTGTACAATTTAACGCTTTTGGCTAGCTGTCCTTATTAATATTATAAACTAGTCCGTTCTGACTTTTGTTCATGCGCGCTCTGTTGACACCTGGCGGCCGGTCTGCGAGAAACAATGATACCCGTTGAAGTGGCGCCCAACGTGGTGGTGGTGTGCATGTACTGTACAATATAACACTTACAGATGTTCTTACTAATATTGTAAAGATGCTCTGTCTGTCTGTTCTACGCTGTCACAAATAAAATACTGCAATGATTTTTATGATATTTGGTATAAAGAAAGATTGGACCTTGACGTACACACACAGGTACTTATAATTTGTGTAAGCGTAATGATTTGGATATACTTCTTCTTTGTTCATGCTCTTGTTTAAAAATAACTATAATGTATATTTTAATCTGTCTAAAAACCTGTTTAAAACCACTGTCCTCTGCTCCTAATTCTGTCTAACGTCAAGTCTACTTAATATTAACCCATTTGGACCCAAATAAAACTCAGCCGTGATAAACGTGAAATTTCTTTATTAGTTATTAAAAACTAATACAATTACTAAAAAAACACGCAAAAAAAATTTTTTTTTAATTATTTATACTAAAAAAAATGCTGTCCTCATATGGGGCCACTGGGCTTAAATGGGGTGAAATTATCGAAACATAATTTTTTGAAGCACAGTGTTTTCATACATTTCTTACATTGCCAACTGGCTGTTTTAGGACATACAGCCCATATAAATTGTTGGAAAAGTTTGGCGGGGTAGTGACCCAACCCATCATGCTGTAAGATTGGCATTACAGATGCTGCTGAACACAAAGTCACAACGCTTGTCTCAACTATTCACGCTGTTGGAGCTGATTCATCTTGCTTTCATTAGTTAGGAGGTGCAGCCACCATGCATTTGCCACAGCTAGATCCAGCATGTACAGAAACAGGCCAGTTTTTGTCACGTATATCAGTGCGGTACAGGGAAATCAACTAATAAGCTTGATCGACCCCTCCCAATCCCCTATTATAGTTTTGATAAACATGTTGGATGCCAACGTCCCTCTTTTTCTTTTTTTCGGTACTCCATCCCTTTACTTTTCCCAGAGGAAAAACGATGACGTTTGACCCTATCGCACAGACACTGTTGTCGAACCAAACGGACAAACGAAATCTGATTGACTTGATCGAAACGGTAGTCTAACTCGGCGCGGTTTTTCTTCTTCATATCCTTTACGATACTTATGATCATTTCTTTGCCCTGCTTTTGTGAGCAGTGTCAGTTACACGATAGCCAGCTTCCCGGAGATCTTGAAGCAATGCAAAACTAGTAAAGAAATTATAAAAATATACCACATGATCTAGAAGATAAAAGGGTATAAGTAAATTCAGATTTACTTCAACGCGGCTCCTCAAAACTAGTTCTTTGTTTCTTTGTTACCGCTAATGATTGTCATCGCTACTATCGTAATCCCATTCACCTGCATTCGTAATTACTTTAGTTCTCCCTGGTATGTCTCGCGGCACAGTATCGCTTTGTATATTATCTTCATCACCTTCTTCTTCATCGGTAAGTATTTGGTTCCAAAGGAATTGTGACTAAATCTATCTCTGCACCCATCATCTTTATTCATCATAGCCTCGAGAGCTTCCTGAAGCTCATAGTAATCATTACGGCTATTGAATACTCTTCTCCTCATTTTTTATACGAAATTGATATGTGGACAAAAATATGAATAATGTACGACTTATGTGCCCACTGGCCTCATTCGAGGACACTGGTATAAAACTAATCCTTATTATATCAATACACCAGTTTTTGACAGCAATATTATTTTATTTTATAGGTTATAGTATATTTAGCCATTACAATTTAAAAAAAAGAAATATTTGGAGAGAAATTTTTGAAATAAAAAATACTTACTTTGCGTTATCTCTGATGTTCAAAACTGGTTCAGAATAAGCACTATAATACACTATCTAATATATTTTTACGGTTAGTATCATCTACAAATACAAAAATACACTATTGTTTATTAAATGCTTACAATAAAAACAAGTAGAAACCTAAAAGTCAAAAAATTAAGGTACTTTGAAAAGTGTCCTCGTTTGGGCACGGCGGGTCTATATGGGTTAAGGAAGCAAGATCCTGATGTACGAGTAGTAGGTGCCAGACAATAAATTCTGAGAAACAGCTAACAGCCATCATATACAGCTAATACTTAATTTAAAAACTGATTTAAAACCACACCAACCGCTGCGGTCGGGTCGCCAAATTGATAGTCGTCAAAACATAAGTTTTACTGCACCAATAAAGCCAACTGAACTAAATGAGCTAGACATTATCATAGTCAACAAACAAGTGTGAGTTAGACGCAAACCAGTCGTCGTGACATAATTTCATCCAATTGACCGCCGCGAGACGTTTGATGCCCGGTGGTGCCGCGGCGAGATCCTACCGCGCCGCACCGCAGGCCCTGCCCACTCATGAATTATACCCACTTAATACATCAATTGGCAAATTGACACAATTCACTCGTAATCATTTAAAAACACTTTTATAAGAAACGTTAAGAGGAAACACAAGGGCCGTTTTTCCATACAAACGTAGTCCCCTGTTTCCTCCCTGGATAAAGCCAGTAGAGCAAAAATTTTTATTACAAAAATCTATTGCCACTATTAGCATGTTTCTAAGTTTTCTGTTTTTTCATAAATTAATCAATCTTATTGTACCATGTTTTCTGCTAAATAAATGAATTGAGTTGAAAATTGAATTAATAAAAAAGATATGAGCCCTCAAAAATCGATAAAAATCGCTAGATTTTCCGTTGTTTTCAAACATCCAGAAAACAAATTTGGCTAAATTTTAGAAAAAAAGGAAAACATACGAACACGGCCAAAGCCTTTCTTTAATTTTTAATGAAAAAGGTTTTTAAATCGGTCTAGTTTTGGAAAAGTAATCGGGGGACTACGAAACGTTGATTTGGTGTTCATTTAGTAGGTATTTTCGGTCCAAGAAGCAGTTATCTTTATCACACTCTGCGATGAAGGCGTTTGCGGTGAATACCTATTTTTCAATTCTCTCTCCCGTAGTGTTTCCTCTTAAGCACCAGACATAGAACTCGGGGTCCTGGGTCGCCCTCGAGAGATGAGCGCCCAGTTGGGTGCTATTTCAATTCAGTACCATTCTTTATGTCATGTAATTAAAATTTAATTTGACTAGCTGCGACAAAGCTTGGGTTTGGTTTAACACGAGAACGTGGCGTATTATTGTGTTTCTATTAGTTGTACATAAGCTAGGTATACATTATACAGCTGAAAGGACGAAATAGTACATTCAAATTAAAGTGTCCATTGCAACAGTTGCATTTCACACTAAATTTCTAGTTGGTGGTCGCTACGTGTGTGTCATGTATACCACTCCAAACTTTTAGATTGGACTGTATTATATTTGAGTCGAATTAGGTTCGTCAGAAACTATCATCCGTATAAGGCAACGCACGCACCGTACGGTGACCAGCGCACGTGACCCCAGCCTAACTAACTTCCTAACTAACTATTCATGCGCACCTCAGTCCAGTGACTTTTGACTTTTGTCGATCGACTAATGTTGCGGTTGCGCGCGGTCGCCATCATGATGAGCTTAAAAGCTACCGTTGACTGTCATGGAATGGGCTATGTGCATTGTTTTGAGACTGTATCTATACTAATATTATAAACCTGAAGAATTTGTTTGTTTGTTTGGACGCGCTAATCTCTGAAATTACTGGTTCGAATTGAAAAAATATTTTTGTGTTCGATAGTCCATATATCGAGGAAGGCTTTAGGCTCTATTCTTTTAAAAACTTCTTAATCGCTAGCATAATAACATAAATTGAGGCGGACGAAGTCGCGGGCAAAGTTTTAAATAAATAATAAAAGCCTGCTCCGAGGTCCCGGGTTCGATTCGATTGTCGGGTCAATGTAATAGAAGAGTATTTTACATTTTCTCGGGTCTAGGTGTTTGTGGTAATCAGAAACAAAGAAGTTTCTGATTTCTTCAATACGAGCGTTTTAAGTACATAGTTACTCACTGTGTGGTGTAGTTGACATTCATTTTCGTTTTTTAAATGTATTTAATTGTAATATTTCTTTTAATTCTCAAATAACACAACCCCATGATATTCTCAAATATTTAAACAAAACGAAGGTGAAAAAGCGGATAACAATGAATTCTCAACTGCTAAGCACAATGATCACGCAGCGGTTTTAATAGGCTGACGATTTACAAGTCGGCCATCATTGATTTGACAGGCTCGTAATTTGATTAGTGCCTATTCTGAAGCGGGCGTGAGGTTTTCGTTTAAACCATTCATGTTCCCACGGCGAAGGGTCGGCCTGAAGACTGCGGCGCGGGCGGCCCGGGCCCGGACCGGCTAGGGTTGCCAACATATTTTTCATCCCCCCACCTCGGAAATGGTATTTTAGCTATTCTGAGTGAAAATTTAGAACATCGCGTGCACTAGGTTTGTGATTTCAAAACATCATTAAACCTATTTACTTTAACTTAAACCTATTTCATCTCTATGGTGCCGTATTTATCATACAACGTATTTATCATATAGCTTCTATCGCGGGCCTTGAGCGTGGAGACCGAATCCAGAAATTCCGTAACGAAAATAATCCTAACACCCACACCCACACACTCGGGGCGAGGCACGATCGAACAATTTTGAATTTCCAAAATTTAAAAGAATTTAGAAGAAAATAAGGATTTTGACAGTATGGTTGCCTATGGTAACCATATCTGCCAAAATAACAGAAAAATTTAATTACAAAAGTCAAAATTAGAAAATACATAAAATTATAAAATTAAGCTATTGCATAGCTTCTATCGCGGGCCTTGAGCGTGGAGACCGAATCCAGAAATTCCGTAACGAAAATAACCTAACACCCCCCCACTCCGACCGGCACTAGCTTTACCGCGGCAGTCTCCGAGTGCCACACGTCTTTTTTTTGTAATACTTACTGTTCATAATGTTGTAGTAAATATGTACCTAAACTAAAATAAAAGTACGAGTATCTTGTGATTGTAAATGTTTTATTGTGCATTTAGTCATTTCCTCGCTAAGGGGGGATGAATAGTTACGTGTTGCACTCGAGTGCAAAGATTGTTCACCTTGTGCTCTTTTAATTCTCTCGCTAACGCTCAGGATTCTAATTTTTTAATCCTTCGCTTCTCGGTCATCAAAGTTGAGGACGCGGTTAAAAAGGAACTATGCACTCTTGTATAACAAATAGTTATTTTGACCAAATGTAGAATAGTAGATAGTAAAGTGAAGGCCTATAATCGTCGCACCACAGGGCAAAGGGCTCCATCATTGAATTCAAGTTATCACATGATGGATACAAGCATAATCGGAACGCTTGCCAAATGCGGGTTGGTGATCGCTGATCACAAACCCGTTCGTAAATTCGAAACTCCTGTTGCCCGACCCATTGATCGGAACTTAGTACCCGAGATCTTGCCCAGTAGTTAAACCACTAGACCAATGGGGCGTTCTTCTAGATATTATCTTATATACAAACGAATATATCACATACAAACGAATGTTCCCATTTACCTCCTTATTGACTTGACCGATTAACATGCTGTTTTCTGCAGTGTATTCGTTATTTATCGGCGATGGTTCTTAGAAAGGCATTATAGCAATCATTCATCAGGGGGCGCTGTAGTTCTTATCTCCAGAACGGCTTGACCGACTGTCATGCAGTGTTATTCTGTGGATTAGTTGAAATACGAGTATAAGTACATTTCCACCTATAATATGCTGTTACTCGTATATAGTTGGCAGCCCTAAACCGATCTTTTTCTCGCACTATCCATGCCTTGCTGCGCGGGAACAAACAACGATGTGGCGGTTTTATTGGCGGAATCAAACAGGACTCCATCGAAAGTAAACGATGTTCATGGGAAACGTATTATTACGCCTCAAAGCATTTGCTTGTGTTCCCTTGTGAGAATGAAAACTGTTTGCGACTGTTTCATATCCTAACTATTTCATTATTACGTACTCGTATTTATATGACTTTTTAATGTTTGGTCATTTATAGTAACAGCCTATAATCATCGTAAATGCAGGGAAAAGGCCTTAATTATTGAAATCAAGATACCATATCCTACCATATCTTAATTTCAATGATGAAAAAAACATTAAATTCCAATATACTAATATGATTACAAATGCTCTTAAAAAAAGAAGAGCAAAAAAGCAAATGTTTTTTTAGATGCAAAATATTATTCTGCAGTAAAATATTATGTGTAAGATATTAATTTATTTCTGATTTTGCTTTTTAGTAAGTCTTGCATACAAATTGCATTTTAATCAGCATTTTCTATTGTTTAAATTACTTTAAATCAAAGGAATGTATTTTCTTAAAAGTATGGTTCTTACATAAATGTCAGGACAATTTAAAAGGGGTTTGACGCGCGTTTCGAATCGACATACTATCGAACGAATATATTACCGAAGTAATGAGCAATCGCAGTTGGGTTTTTCGCTGCAGGATTTTTCGCACAAACGTTACATCGCAACAATAGAGCATCGTTGGAATAAAATATCGCACAACTGAATTACCGACACAACGTGTTCGATGTAATAAAAATCGAATCGTCAACTTTCGAAATCAAGTCGGAAACCCATTACAACTACACTTTCCAAATACGGTCGCAAACTCGACCAATGTTCGAAAATTCTCAACTTTTTGTTGGGTCATCTTCTACGAGTATCATTCATTATTTATGAGGTTTCGTAGTAACAAAAAAATCTCTAGGATTTTGTTACTATGCGGCTTGTGAATGAATAATAGGTATTTGAAATTGGAAAAATATTATTTTAATGAATTAACAATTGACTGGTTAATTCTAGAGACTATCATCGGATAGGTGATGATTTACGGCCGGTTCCAATAACCTATCTATCTCCAGTTTTGGCATATCGGAGATAGGAAACAGTTTCTATCTCTGTTTTTGCCGTCCTGAGAAACAAAGACAGAAGTTGTTTTCTATCTCCGATATGCCAAAATTGAAGATAGATAGATAGGTTATTGGAAATGGCCATTAGCTAGTAGGTAGGTAGGTATTACTGGGAAAGAATTGGTAGTCATTGATCTCGGAAGGAGACCGTGGACCGGTTTGCTTTGCCCAGTATTAGGATGATAAAGGTTAAAAAAGAACGAAAGTGCTCGGAGATTTGTGTAGTGCCATGTCATCTTATTATGAGTATATAAACAATTTTTGTAGTATGGTTTCCGAAAGCGAATTCTGTATTTTTTATAAAAATGAAGGTATCTATTTAAATATGAGAAAAAAGCTCGTTTATAACCAATCTTACAAAAGCACAAGGAGAGTTATAAATATAAAAACTTATTACTTAAATATAAAAACTTATTACTAATCGTTGAAATTCATAATATTAAACAAAACTACTCATTCGTTTTGAATAATATTGTGACGGGCTACCCCAGAACTGCACACTCGGCCTAACATGCTACTAGCAAGGGTGGAGTATCTGCCACGTAGTTTTAAATATTATGTAGCACCGCCCTTTCTCGTATTCTCAGTGCCGTCAGTAGAGGCGCCCAAAGATCGCGTCGTCACCTCACCTCGGAGGCCTTACTCTGCAGCACTATGTCCGTACATTTGAGTCCATCCGTCTCTCACTCATACCGATGTCGTTAAGTATCTGAAAGAGACAGATATATCTGTAAACTCAAGCTTCGTGTTGCAGAGTAGGCATCAGGCTGATCGTGGGCGTGGCGTGGCTATAAAAATCCTCCTTTCGTAGAGTGACTCGCGAAGTATGCCGTTAGCCGTAGTTAGTGATGCCGATGGATAGTCAACTATCGATAGTCTTAAGTCTATGGATAGCTGTCGTCATCTTAATTATATAGTGTTGATAGCATATCAATAGTACCTACAATAGTATCAATATAGTGCAAAACAATCTACTAATGATGGAGAGGTCACTAGTATCGATTTCAGTAACAAGCCATACCAACGATCGTCGCGGGATCGATCTCCTCCACACAGTACAAATATTTGTGTGCATGAACATGCCTGTTCGTACTGTTTTCTATATGTAATAAGTGTATAAAAATTTACAAATAAAAAACTTGCGAGGTCTAGGGACACCCGGATGGAACGAAGTTCATTTTTAGTGAAGGAACTGTAATAAAATTTTATTTTATTTTAAATTTATTTGTAATTCTCTCTTCTCTCTCCCCCTCTCCCTCTCCCTCTACCTGCCTTCTTCCCTCCCTCCCTCTCTCTCTCTCTCTCTCTCACTCTCGCCGCACGGCTTACAACTATAGCAATAAGTGTCGGTCGAAAAGTGTCGCTACAATTTTTTCTGTCTAAACGCGCGATAAGGAACTTCGTTCCAAAAAGTATTTGAATAAGTTGGCTCTGTGTGGCATGTCTCAAATATATATGTTTATACATATATTGATACTATTGTACCAATCTGCCTATCGATATTGTAGATGAATTTCGAGGTCAACTCTCGATAGTGCGGCAACACTAGCCGTAGTTAGCAATGGTAATGCGTCATTAATGCACGCTCCGGTCCGCAGGTGTCGCCCTAACTACCGCTAAGTACGCGGTAACATTCGGCGTCGAATGAACCAGACTTCGGATAGAACTCGGAAGATTTGTTCCGCAGATTTATGCGGTACATATACATATACAGTCGTTGACAATTACTGATGAAAAAAAGAGGTCGTTGACAATTACCACACATAATAGCTCTTTTTTTCTTGATCATAATAGTACTGTCAATATATTATGTTGTCAGTTTAAGGGGTTTAGGTCTAATTGGGTCTATCTTAATATATCTTACTTCCAGATTCCAGAAGCTTTCAAACTCATCATTCTTATTACAGAAACATCCTTAAAAAAGCTATTATTGCAAAAAATCGTGAATAAGCTATAAGGTCACTGAGCAACTTAGTATGAAAACTGTACCCACGGCCTACAGAAACAAAATTGGTTTGGATGTTTAGATAAACGTCAATAGTTTACGAATATATATGTCGCATCAATGTAGAATATGGGAAGTTACCCAAAAATTGAAAAATAAAATATAAGAGATATCCTCAGATAATAACACATTTTTGCATTTAATGTATTTTTATTTAGCCGGTACCACTAGTGGGACTGACAGAAAAGACAAGTGGGACTGTGGGATCATTAAAATATATCAAAGTAATAATCTAATGTATTTATAAATAAAAGAAATAGGTAGCTTTAGAATCATATGTTACTCGTATTTTATTCTACATTATCAATATCTACAGACACGATAGTCAAAGAAGACACGAAAGTCATCCAAGAACCCTGCTGGTGTATCTATTTGTTCTTGGTGTCTGGCCTAAGCCAAAAAACTTGTTAATTGATATTATTTTTAAACACATTCTTCAATTAACATGTTTTTTTTTCGACTTCTCCCGCGGTTAAAAAAAACAAAAATACACAAAACGAAATGTGGGTTAGCACTGAATAATTTATATCTACCATTATTACTGTAGGAAATATTTCAAAAACCGGGTCAGATAATGCCCTTTAATATATATAATATAATAATAACCTTTGAGTCGATGCTATCCTAGTAATCAAATTCAATCATCTAGCGCCGACTTTAAATCGGAGGCTTTTGCAAGCTTTTTATGGGCTTATTTTGTTCATATTTAAGTCCGACGTCAAAACTGTTATAATAAACATCAAATACCATAGCATTAAAGGGCAAATCTCTCAATCGTTTAGGACGAGACGCCTTCCCGAATTAGTCAATTGAGTGGTCAGTGCGCGCGCCAAATAGCTGACGCGTGAGTGTGGCTGTGCAGGCGCCTAGCGAGTGTCAGTATGAGAGCAGCAAATATTGCTCCAGATAGAGAAATGTAGAGTAGGCTTGCGTACTAATATAGGGTGAAATTTTAACCACCTTCCAAATTTTATTATATCAATCTACGAGACAAAAAACAAATGACAAAAATTTCAAGATAAAGCACTTAGAAAATGTCCGCCATAACTCTTAAAATTTTGAAACCGCCGCCCAGCAACAGTTTTTTACGCAATTCACGTCACATTCATTCATTACGATACTAATCATAAGTTTTTGATTTTCCCTTTACACCTAAACGGGCCTAAAATTGTACAAATTTAAAATTATATTGCTAAAAATATTTTCGGGTGAAAACTTGATTTACATTTTTAACTTTGCATAAATGGGCTCTAAATACGTTACTGAACGACTACAAAAATTTTGGAAAGTGGTTAAAATTTCATCCTGTACTTATTACAAATGAATAGTTAGGGTAGGTATAGTATAAAACGATGCAACCCAACTACGAAAATGTAATGATTTCAAAGTCACACTATTTTCTGTATTGTTTAAACATTTTTATACTCAGAATTATGTCTTCTTTCATTTGACACCGTTATGCCTGTTTGTTTCCTAAGTATCCCAATTTATTGTTGTAGTATTCGCCATTAAGCTTTTTTTTACTATAATGATGTATCGACTTGTGATATCTCATTCACCAAAATCAACTCGGTAGTTTAGCCGCAAATGTGGAACTCACATAAATACCCACAAACTTAAACATCATAGACTGCTAAAATCATAACCCTTCATGTTGACTTTGCCACAGTCGAGTAAAAATATAGTTCGCCATATAATGATTCAAGTAAATTGAACTATCTGTATAGGTTTTCAAGTCTCAGCGTATGGTATAATAATATACATAATACAGGATAAACAGCTATTATAGCTAAATACGAGTAGTAACTAAAATGTTTTAAGTTTGATGATATCATTCGGTTTCCTAATATTGTGTAATCGATGTTTTAACAGATCCCGAATGTGAACATTGGCTTTTTTTATCATTATAAACAAAACTTTGCAGAGGTTGTTCCAATAAACTTAATATAATCTCCTTGAGAACTGAAACAGCTCACTACTGACCGATCCGCTCTTCTTAAACGATCATGATGCCACCACTATATGGCCTTACACCTGCCTGATAGCCTAAACTCGACAAATTGATTTGAAACGAGCTCGTAACTTGTGTGAACTTACCAACACCGCCGCCGTGACATCCATGGTTTCAGTGAAAGGAGCAAATAAACTTTGTAACTGTGAGCAGTTTCCTTTTCATATATGTGACTTGTGAGCGTTCGCGGCCATTGAGATATTGAGTTGAACATGAGAGCGGCTTCATTAGATGTCCAATAATCCCCGGCGAAGCATAAAGGTCCAAACCTACCTAACGGCTTGCATCGCATTGCATAGGTACTGATTTTGCAATATTTAAACGAAAGCAAATCTTGTGTACCGTGTTTAAAGTCTATATTACCAAGTCATGGACAGCAGCTTGACCGCAGACGTGTGCGTCGACGGTTGAACAAGACGTCCGCGTGTTATCGGATCGCATAACGCCTCTTCTTCTTCTAATACAAGACAAAAATACTGCGTCAATTTTAACCATTTCCAAAAAGATAGAATCCTTTCCCCCTACTTAAGGCTCAAAACTATTGATATGACTAGGCGCAGAAACGTATACGTTCGTAAGCGGGTGGATCGAAAATATGCGTCACCATCCTTACGGACGCGGTTGGTTCCTATGCGATGCGATGCGGGCCATTTGGTAGGGTTGGACCTTAAAGGCTCGCACACTTAATAGGGGCGGGTCGCATCGCTCCTCACTGTATAACAAAAGTCCTCCTTTTCACTTTCGTACTTTTTATATGAACCATCGCACACCTCAGGTGGGCCGCACCGAGCGAATCGTTTGCCAGGCGTATTTTTGCGGTGGTGTTATGCGTTGCGATGCGACCCGCCTCAGTGTGCGTTGGAAGGCGCGGTATGTTGGCCATATAACTATGGATTTCAAACTAAAGATTCTATCGCGTTAGACTGCCAACTGCTGACTGATTGAAATATTGCGTTGCGGTACGGCTCGACGCGGCCGACTCCTTGCCCCTAATTCAGCTAACCAAATCGTATCACAATCATAATTGAATAGCAGGCTTTTGACAGTTCTAGTATGGGCTAAATGTCAAAATCGCCCAATTCAATCACGATCGAACTGCAATTGAAATAGCAGAATAAGGGCCTTGTGTGCTTTGCGGGCCGTTCGGTGGGGTTGGATGGACCTTAAAGCTATATCAGCCGAGGCGTAACCGTCACGAGCGGTGCAGGGAGCGTCAATTGGCGGAATTAGTTTATCGTTTGCGCCGGCGCCGCCTGCTCCATAATGCATCCGAGCTCATCGCGGCATTCACTCCACTGAAGTCTAGGGAAAACAGGCGTTCCTGCTTGCATTAGTAAAATATAACTGCACTTGGTTGCAATAGCTTGGTTCTATTATGGAAGAATATCTTCCTCAAAAGAAAATAATCGAGAAAGTATTAACATCTGAATGAAGCAGAAATCTAGAAAAAATTGACTTGACGTCCCGTTGGTCTAGATAGTAGCTTAAGCACCGGGCTAAGATCTCGGGAGTCCTGGATTCGATCCCCGGACAGGGCAACAAGGGTTTTGAATTTTCGGACATTAATCGAGTTTGTGATCACACCAGTTTCATGGTCAACGGACATTAAATAATATTGTTCATGTAATTCCAAGTAATCAATAGTTATAAATTTAAAGAATTTTAACCAAATTGTACTAACTTTAATTGTACAAACTGTATCCCGGTCTTTCAAAGAAATTACGAACCATCATTACCAGCTAAACGATTATCTGACGTCAGCGGTGACCCAAGAGCTGGCAGCTACCTCGCACAGCGACTGAGCATCGCAATCCAGCGAGGTAATGCTGCCAGTATCTTGGGCATCTCACCACGAGGACCATTTTTATAGTTTTTTCCCTTTTTATCTAGTCTATCTAAGTATTTGTTTCTTTTTATGTTATTTTTTATTTATAAGTTGTAAATATTGTAGTTTTTTATGATTATGTTAATATAGTATGTCAGACAATAAATTACCATGATCACTTGTAATAGGAAAGAAATTAATTTATACATTCTTGCATGTGATTCGAACGTCACTATCAGAACAATGGGTCGGTCAGAGACACTTATTTGGAGTTCAGTTGTTGAAGACTTCAAGGTGCCTGAGACGGTTTAAGGGCCACCCAACCGAATGCAGTATTCGGTGCTGAGTTTTAGCAGTGATTAATTTAATTGAAATAAGTTTATTGAACATACTTTTTCTTAGATACAATGTTTTCGACTGTCTGAGGTGGGACTTGACACCTTGAAGCGTAGCCGTAAGACAAAAGAGGATGAAGCCCGGCTCTTACATAATCGCGAGTAGAATTTAGTTTCAGTCAATTGATTGTACCAATTTTAATGTTAGCAATGAAGTATTTTATCTATCTACGTCCCACAATTTCAGAACTATTTTCTGTTTTACTGAGAATTGAACTTTTTATTGAAATGCACTTAACGTCCACGGCAAAGCGAATCGATTCGGGTCGCACCGCACGCTCGTGAGACGGACCAGAACTTTGAACTGAAAATCGGAAAATGATTCTTGCTTGACATATTTAATTAACTCGTGCTCTTTGAACCTCTGCCAGACCACATATTGAGTTGGAGCATCCAACCGAGCACTCAATTATTTGTTTTTAGCAAGAAAGAAATCGATTAACACCCATCAGTTTCTTTGTGTGTTTCTATTCAGTGACCTCTTCACGAGATACCTCATATGTCTCGTGCAGAGACCGCCAATATTTTCTGCATGTTGTATTTTCTTCTGTTAATTAAAAAATGTACGTATTAGTATTTTTAAATACTATCATTCTCATAGAATAGTAACGCTACTCGTACTTCTTCGCTCTCGTGGGTAGTCTGTAACTGTATCGCACTCTCGTTCAGATCCCTTCATTACTATGGATTCAATAATAACGAAACAAAACTTTAGGTACTTTGGCGCGATCGTAACAAGTTTTTGTTTCAAATAAATATTTTGACTTAGTTACGAGTATATCTATAGCATGTTAGCAAATCTTTTGTAATTAAATTTTTTCTTTTAATAAAGTTTATTACGCCGCCACAGCGCGAATTGTTTTTATCGCATTTATTCGTGAGTTTGGGTCTGAGAGAGATTTCGATAGTGCCCTATGGCCTGCCTCCTGGCTGCCAGTAGCGGAGCGGCGGCGGCGGCGGCGGCGGCGGCGGATGCATTAGCGGCGGCGGCAGCGGCATCGAGCTCTCTTAGCCGATAACGCCTGTAATTGTTTCCTCTGATGAAGGTCGTTGCTCCCGCCGCCGCGCCCGAGCGACATGTCGCTCTCTGCACTCTGACACCAATCAATAAATATCAGATTGATAAATAATGCAGCGCGTTGCATAAAACGGCGTGAACTAACTCCCTCATCGCTCACTATTAATAGGACTTTCGTCATCGTTATCGGTTTATTTATAATGCCCGGTATCTATTCACAATTATTCTATACGCATCCGATTAAAATATTCCCGTGGACGGTATAATGCTCCACGTCCAGTATCTCTATTGTCGATATTTCTCAATATCGTACCTGCCGCGGCCGTATCAAAGGCACCATTATTATCGATATTAAATCGCAACAAAGCGCCGTGGAAAAATGGCTCGATTTAAATCTATGAGCCTTGTCCAATATCACTGCTCTAGCCGGTGGAATAGATTTTTAAAAAGGAATATTAATTTTAAATCCGCCGTTGTTACAAATTCCCGGCATTAACTTTATTGTACGTTAGGTTTTTAGTAATAATCTCAGGGGTGAAAATCGAAATGTTTCCCGAACGAGTTTGTTCTGGGAACAAAAGTATCACAACACCAGAGCGTGATGACCCAGTGCGGCTCGAGTGCCGCGGCCGACGGGCGGCTCGCGCGCTATTTGCTGAATCAGCGAGTTAATAAGCTCACCGAAACCGGCGATTTGGGTCGCTATGGTGAGGTGCTTTCGATAGTTGGTCTTCTATATCACGTATAATTGTCGTTTAAGAAAATCAAGACTAATGGTAGATGCCTTATAATTGTCGTTCAAGGAAATCAAGACTATTGCTAGATGCATGTAAGGTTTAAATCGGTAGGTAAAAAAAAAATACGCTTCAAGGTAATTTACACGACTACGGGCGATGCCAACAGGAAGGGTTATGATTTTAACAGTCTATGTGTATATTTAGCTATTTATGTGGGTTCCACATTTGCGGCTAAACTACTGAGCCGTTTTTGGTGAATGAGGTATCATTCGATTTCTTATTATATAGTCCGGGTAACATAGGCTACATTTTGTTAAAAAAAGCTACATTATTGTAATAATGTATTTTGAAAAAAAAAAAGTTTGTAGTCATAATGAGTAATATAAAAGAAGACAAAATCTGGGCACAAAAATGTTAAAACAATACAGCAAATACACAGGTGACTTAAAAGTCATTGCATTTTCGTAGTCGGGTTACAGTTTTTAGGGTTCCGTACCCAAAGGGTAAAAACGGGACCCTATTACTAAGACTTCACTGTCTGTCCGTCTGTCCGTCTGTCCGTCGCTCTGTCACGAGGCTGTATCTCAAGAACCTCGATAGCTAGACAGTTGAAATCTTCACAAATTATGTATTTTTGTTACCGCAATAACAACAAATACTAAAAAAAATATATTTAAGGAGGCGTTTTTTTGGGCTTTTTGGTACGGAACCCATAGTGCGCGTCGCACGAGTCCGACTCGCACTTGGCCGATTTTTTTAAAACTATTTATGCTTGTTAGGTACAGAAGTCAATCTCATGTATTAATTTCACTTTTTATGCCTAAGCTTCGCGATCGCACTAGGGCTGTCAACTATTGCTTATGCACAAAAACTATTCTAGTAGTGGCATTCGTCTCAAGTTATTTAATTTATTGTTGAACATGAAATAGGAGAACGACAAAACTAATAGTTATTTAAAAAAATGATGTTATTGTTTTAAAGTATTTAAATAAAATTTAGCAGCATCAGCAGCAGCCGGAATAGTATAAGTAAAGACTACTTTTATACCGGGAAAAGCTACGGTTCCCCTGGGATAATTTTAATACATAGTTTTATATATAGTATTCCAAGCGTTCCAAGTCGGTGGCAAAAGCTAGTTGAAAATATTTTGTTGCTCCATTTTTACACAAAAAAGTTCAAAGATACTTGTCTCAACCGGATTTAAACGAGCGGTGTATACTCTTGCGTTGGTTGAACGCCCTCTGTATGTTGATTGTCTTCTGTGCCTATCTGTCTTCTGTGGCACGTGTGCCGCTGCCATCACCCTACCTGGAAGGAAGCGCTAATACATTCATAAACGGCCGTCGAACAAATCACAATTAAACGATCAAACAATCGTTCACGACGTGACTGTTGCACTCGCCTGACATGTGACATAATGATATGACTTCAAGACCGACCAACTTGTTGGACACTCGCTTATTAACTTGTCAAATGTGTCTTCGGAATAATGCAGTATTTCAATTGAAGGTTTTCCTGCTTATGTCTACGTGTAAGACATATTTATTTAATTAAATTGAATATAAATTTTTCTATTTCATTATAGAAGTGATTCTTAGAGGTGAATCTGAAGCTCACAACTTCTTTGCTCTTCTCAATCTTAAGGACATTCATCATGATTATCATCAGGTTATATCAGTCAGATACAAAGCTCTACAAAAACAGAATTTAGCCATAATGGCCACTCTTGGCAGGCAGGTTGGTGATAGCAGTTTGGCCAAGGAAAGAAAGACAACGCCGCTGTTCTTTTTTGTGTCAGTGCTCCTTTAGTCGCCTTTCACGACACCTACAGGAAAGATGAGGTGGTGCTATTTTTTTTTATACCGTCAACACACGATACACAAGTTGAAGTTTCAGACATTAAAATCTCATAATAATGATCTTACCAGCAATAAATAGCTAAATCAACATAAGACTCTACGTCGTAGGTACCTATAATACGTTTGTAAGAGATCGGATTATGGCATACAAAGGAAATATTGTGAAAGCATAGACTGCTTACAATTTGAATACAAGGTACGAGCGTAATATTCATCGAGTACCTTACCTATAGGTACTTAGTGAGTTTTTTGTAGAACGCTGTAAATTCGTTACAGATAAGAACAGTCAATTTTATAGTCTCGATATCATTTAATTATACAAAAAAATTCTAGTTTGGAATAGTATGGTTAAATCTTTAGTAGGGTAGGAAACATAAAAATTTTTGCAATCAAATTGTTTCCGTATTCTTTTTAAAATTATTTTTTATAACTTAGCATAGCGAAACTATTACAATTTGTTTCTTACTTATTTTATCAGGTTTTATATTCTGTCAAAAACCACCACTGTGGTGTATTTGGAAAGCTTCAATGTATAAGTACCAGGAATTGGTGTATTTTCCAGTCGAGCCACCATATGTGAGCCATCAATACAGTCATCGTTGGCTGAAGCTAGGGTTCTCAACTTTTGTAATAGAAAAATTGAATAAAGTACTAAGATTGTAGAAACAAAAGTGAACATTATTTTACTAAAATAAAACAGTAAATTTTTTGGATGTTTTGAGAATATTTTTTGTGGCTTCTTGCACATAATTTAATATCAATTTATCATATTTTTTTAAATAATCTTCCATAATTTTATTTGATATAGAAATAAATGAAGAGCTCACTTGACATCGGCAGTTTCGTTGTAGAACTGAAATGTAGTATGTATTTTGACGTTACTTTTTATACGACTTTACGGGTCCGTATACTAGCGGTAATAAAAACAGTATTTTGTAAATTTGTTATTACAAAACAATAAAAATTGTTAACGAACGAAAAAAATAAGAATGTTTTGAACAGTATGGTTGGGAACCCTAGCTGTACCGTGGACCGGGACGCCTCAACGCGCTCTCCGCCCGTGCGATTTGCCTAAGAGCAATCCTGTAATAGCAATCGCCACACCTCACACGGCGATGTGTGCACGCGCTAATTGCGTAGGTGTGCAGCAGTGCGATTCCTTAGCGCAAGTGTCATAACAGCTGCGGTAACAGCAATGAACGCACGATTGGTATTCTCGTTTAACGCTGATCGACACTAGCGCCGCATGGCGACCAAACAAAAAGCCGTGACAACAGCGGTGGATGTGACGGCTGACACATCCGTGATTACAGCCACAGACGCAGCCACGAATCGTATTTAGGAGAATGCAAGGGCTGAACCAAAATGTTGCGAATTCAACCCGAGGAGTTTAAAACTCGACACAAAACTTGCTTAATGGAGATTCGACTAAAGTTCACCAACATTATTTATTAATTACGAAACGAGACCGCAACTTCGCGTGTGTACTTGATTATGTTACGACTTGATTAGATAACGAAGCTTGTTTGTTCCAATTTATTTTATAAACAAACTGACATTGAATATCTAGAATAATTTTTTGATTATTAAACTAGGACTGCGGTCTGGACTTGAAACCCTAAACCTTGATGTCCTTCATGTCGATGAATTTGTGGGTGTGGGTTGTGGGTTTGAGTCTCAGCTAAACCAATCGCAAGTTTTGTTCATGGAATTGTATTTTCAATTAACACCAATCTTTCCTTCTTTCCTTACATTAAATGTATTTGCAAGAATGTATAAATTATAGACTATATTTCCTTTAAAATAGTTTTTCTAAGTTTCATTGTTTTGTTGTTATGAGTGCAGTAATCGCCTTACAGAACGAGCGAGAGAGTATTCAGTCTTTGTTTTGTTTTCTTATTCTTGTCTGAATGGGTTTATTGCTACAAAGGTTATTACGTTATATATTATCTACCTGCACAAGTGTATGTATATGTTTCCATATCAACAATATGCTAAGAAACAGTTTCCTTTTATTTTTTTATACATTAAGTGAAGTTCCCATCATTGCTGTGGTAACTTGAATTCAATGAAATGGCCTGCAGTGGGATGATTGTAGGCTGTTACTTTGCTTTTATCTAGAGTTCCTATCGCATTAATTTGACAAACTGAAACAATATGTTATTTTAGTTGTTAAAGATGTGTTAAAAAAGAGGAAAGAGATACGAATAAACGATTTTTGTTACAGCTGAACATTGAAACCGTAATGCTTTTGGCATTAGGTTCTATTTTCGGATGGGTAATCAATGTACTTTTGTATATTTCATCTGGTCTGGGTGTTTGTACCTTAGTTGTTGTGATTAACACACAAACAAGTAGCTCTTTAATAGCCATTTACAGGATAAAAAAAGCATGTCTATGACGACGGCATCTTAATAACTTTAAATATTTTACTATCTTTATTTTTTATTAAATGTTGGAAGGTTTCGCACACTGAATCCTAGAGTTTTGAGAGCAATTTTATTTTGAAGCAAGAAGTCGTCCTTTTGATTCTGGTTTTAAAAATGTTGGGGTTGTATTCATTGGGGAAAACAGACGCAGGCAGGGCGTAAACCACGAATGAAGTAACATAGTAAAGTAAAATCAAGTAACGAACGGCCTATAATCATCCCACTGCAGGGCGAAGGCCTCCATCGTTAAATTCAAGTTACCATTTCCAATGGTGGGTATAATAATGAAGTACATGAATGATTTGATTATGAAGTAATTTGATATTTTTATGATCAAAGCCTGTGTACTTTCCCGACTAGTTGTATGTTTAACGTATTTGAACATGCTGAACCACCCAGGACTTTGGTCCGGTACTTAACCGCTAGCTAAACTAACGGGTAAAAATGACATGAATGCTAAAAATGTGTTAATGATCAAAGCCTGTGTATTTTTCCTACTAGTTGTTAATTGTGTAACGTATTTGTACAGGCTGAACCAGGAGATAAAGGGCGGCGCGTGGTGCCCCAAGGCGCAGGTGACGACGGAGACGAGCGAGTGGCTCGAGGTGCAGCTGCCCGGCGTGCACGTGCTGACGGCGGTCGGCACGCAGGGCCGCTTCGGCAACGGCCAGGGCCAGGAGTTCGCCGAGGCGTACGTGCTCGAGTACTGGCGGCCGCGGCTCAACAAGTGGGTCCGGTACCGCACCGCCGACGGCCAGGAGGTGCGTATACCTACGCACACACCATACACAACACACGCGCACGCACACACACTCTCTCTCACAAACACACACACACACACACACACACACACACACACACACACACACACACACACACACAACCCATACATAGACAAACAAGCATACTATTTAACTTATTGGTACTTTAATCATCCAAATCGTCCGATTTTTTTTTTATGAAGTACAAATAACTAGTCAAGCTAATGAAAATGAATACTAGCATTATCTTAGCATTAGTAAGTATAATCGAGTTAAATGTTAGTTACACTAAGTTTGAAAATTACACAGTTTTTGTATAAACTAAAAATAATAAATGCACTGTAGCACTATACAGGGTTACCGGTAATTCGATACATTCCTTTGGAGAGGTAAATGCAATAGAATTTGTCATATAAAAAAATAGAAATAAAATGAAAAAAAATTTTACTCTAGCGAGTTCACGTGCATAACATACAATTTTAGAGTATTTCTACATATTAATGTTTTTTTTTTTTTTAGAATAGAATAGAATATGGATATGAAATGTTATTTGGAGTAAGTGTTGAGTGAAGAGTGAAGTGTGCTTTGATGTTAAGTATCAGATCATACTCGTACATAAAGATAGCATCGAAATTCGACATTCATAGAGGAGCAATTCAAAAATAAAAGCAAGAAACCCTTTATCTTAAAAAGTAATCAATATCGGCTAGGGAGCGTCATGACAAAATCTATTGCAAATGAGCTCTACTTTTACCTCTCCAAAGGAATGTATCGAATTACTGGTAACCCTGTAGTTTTTAAAAGGTAGTTCCGGGGAGGTACTTAATAGTTTAAATATACATATCGACTCGTGAGGTACTCTTCCCTATAATTTGGTCGTAAACCTAATTCTATCTGCTTATCGAACAAAATAAAAATTTTTTGCTTTAAACTTTTCGGCTTTAAATTTTCTAAGATAAACGTTTCGATCTTACTGTCATTTACACTTCAACCGATAGTAATTAAAAGTGATGGTTTATATGTGTATCAGTATGTAAACTTGAACATTTTTTTGATGCGGGTTCGAGTCCCGCCTGAGACAAAAATTTATCAAGTTTATATACTGATACTAGCTGACCCGGCAAACGTTGTTTTGCCATAAAAATGATTAAATTACTAAAATGGCTAACAAAAAATAGGGGTTGGTGGTAAAAGGGTAAAAATTATATAGGGTTGTATATATTTTATAAAATTTTAATATTTTACTACCCTACCCCTACCCTACCCCTACCCTACCCCTACCCTACCCCTACCCTACCCCTACCCTACCCCTAACCTACCCTACCCTACCCCTAACCTACCCTACCCCTACCCTACCCTACACATACCCTACCCCTACCCTACCCTACCCCCACCCCTACCCTAAACCCTTCCCTACCCCTACCCTACCCTTACAAAAAAGACGATAATTGATCAGTTATCGAGCGGGATGAAAAATGATTAAATTACTGAAATGGCTATTAAAAAATAGGGGTTGGTGATAAAGGGGTAAAAATTTAGGATTGTATGTATTTTTGTATGTTGTATCATAAAAAAATAGAAATTAAAAATTTTGTCTAAAAAATAAAAAATAAATTTAGGGGTTAGGACTACCCCTAACATTTAGGGGGATGAAAAATAGATGTTGGCCGATTCTAATAGATACCGGATAAGCACAAAAAATTTCATCAAAATCGGTCAAGCCGTTTCGGAGGAGTTCAAGTTCGAACACCGTGACACGAGAATTTTATATACGAGTATTAGATTATAAGTGCAATTAAGTTGCTAAAATATCAAATAAAGTATATATGTGTATTCTATCAATCGCGCATATTCTAACTAAACACGAAAGGGCCCGGGGCGGTAGAGGGCAGCAAACATAATTGTAAAGATAGGACGCGAGAGGATGGGCGTCGGGCGTCGGGCGTCGGGCGTCGGGCGCGGGTCGTTAACGATGACCAAACACGACTCCCAGATAACACCTCCTTTAGAAGGCCGTCGGTACATTGAGCGTAGTACTTCACACTTGGGTATAGAACTATACTGGATGAAATTTTAATCACCTTCCAAATTTTAATACAACAGATTACTAGAAAAACAAATGACGTAATTTTTCTTTTTGTATAACCCAGTACAAAAATGTCAAATGTCCGCGAAAAATTAAATTTTTTTGATGCGCCCTCCTAGCAACACTTTTTTTACGCGATGCGCATCTCCATTCATTCATTACGATACTATTCATAAGTTTTTGATGTTTCCTTCATACCTTAAGAGGAAACACTACGGGCGAGAGAATTGAAAAATAGGTATTTGTAAAATCTATTTCTGTCGCGCAGTGCCAAACGCCTTCACCGCAGAGTGTGATAGAGACTACTGCTTCTTGAACCGAAAATACGTACTAAAAGCACACCAAATCAACGATTCGTAGTCCCCCGATTACTTTTCCAAAACTAGACCGATTTAAATACTTTTTTCATTAAAAATTAAAGAAAGGCTTTGGTCGTGTTCGTATGTTTTCCTTTTTTCAAAAATATTTCCAAATTTGTTTTCTGGATGTTTGAACACAGCTGAAAATCTGGCATATTTTTTCGATTTTTGAGGGCTCATATCTTTTTTATTAATTAATTTATGAAAAAACAGAAAACATAGAAACATGCTAATAGTGGCCATAGATTTTTGTAATAAAAATTATTGCTCTGCTGGCTTTATCCAGGGAGGAAACAGGGGACTACGTTTGTATGGAAAAACGGCCCTTGTGTTTCCTCTTATCATGCTAATGACCGTAAATATTGATAACTATATTGCGAAAAATATTTTCGGGTGAAAACTTGACCTACATTTTAAACTTTATGAATGGGCTTTATGAACGCCTATAAAATTGTTTGAAGTAGTGAAAAAGTCACCTGTATTTAGCCTAAGATTCGACTAAAAATACTGTTGCTTTCTACACCATTGGTTAATTCGCTAAGCCTGGCAATCGTGGTAAATTCCTCCTTGACACCCCGTTGGTCTTGTGGTTCAAGTACCGAGCCTGGGCTCGATCCCCGAGTTGGGCAACGGGAGATAGGAATTTTAAAAAAAATTTTTTGGTAAGATCACCAAACCGCATTTGGCAAGTGTGGTGATTATGCCCGTAACCATCATTGGTGTGGTAACTTGGATTCAATGATGGAAGCTTTTGCCCTGCAGTGGGATGATTAAAGGCCGTTAGTTTATTTTTTTTTCCTTCTTGCAGATAGGCTTATGTCGTCCATCCGTGGTAAAGTTAAAAAGAAAAGAAACAAAAAAAACCAAAGTTATGCATTTGACAGAATACAAGTTAAAATGATCCTTAAATTATTGAAACACACTTGATAATGTAATAGTATTTCGAGTCCTGAAAGCAGCAACTTTCAGTCCCAAATTAGCTAGCAGTTCTATCGAACGTTACGGCAACGAGGGTGTGAATAAATAAACAACAAACATTCTGTTATCCGGGTTAAAATAAGAGGGATCAATAATGCAGCGGCCCGGAGCCGAACGACACAAAGCAGATAGGTGCAGAAGTCAATCTCATTAACGTACCTGTACTTCATATGTCATACCTACACTCGACTGTCGCGCTAGGATCCTCGACTTACCCCCGTATTTATAAAGAAGTAATTACTTATTGCTTAAGAAAGTCATAACTTAAAGTGTTCATACCTAGTGCTTAAGTGAAAGAAATTGGTCTCCATCAATAATCATATTATTTGGCTGAAAATGCTAACTTTTGGTAGTTTTAACTTCTAGTAATTTCTTGATTAACGCATACAAATTGTCTCTCAAGTAATTACTTGTAGTCAAGTAATTACTTTTACTTGTTTATAAATACGGGGGTTAGTCTTATGCACAGAAAACTATCGAGTTACTGGCATTCGTTTGGATTTATTGTTGATAATGAAAAACAGGCAAAAAAGAATATAAACTAATAATTGCGAAAGTTGCTCCATTTGTTTACAAAAAACTTTACAAAGCGTGTCTCAAGCGAATGGCACTCCCGCTTATAATAGTCCGAACTGGTCCGAGATATTGCATCTGTGAGCTGTGTCCCACGTGTGAGTTGCTCGATCGCTTTGTATGTTGATTGACTTCTGAAGCCCTACTAAGCAAAACGAAGTCGCTATATACGGATATGTCTGTCCCTTTCAGATACCCAAAGATATTGGTATGAGTGAGAAAGACAATCGAATTTACGGAGTAAGACCTCTGTGCCTATCAGTCTCTTGTGCGAGCTATGAGCGCGATCACTTATTCACCGCCCCGCGCGCGCCATAATCCATACTTAATGTTTTCTTTGCGATCATATTATGGGCACGCTTGTTTCTCGGGAGATCTTAACCTTGTTCTGTATGTAAATTACAATCTAATATTATAGACCATCCGTACGTCCTGGCTTTGCTCGGGCTTACTAATAAAGATTTTAATATCTACTCGGAGGCTGTTATGTCGAGGGCGCTCGAGGATCTTGATGCGGGCGTAAAAATTAACGGAAAGTTAGTTAATAACCTACGCTACGCCGATGACACGGTGCTTATTGCAGCTTCTGTAAATGACCTCCAGAAGATTGTGGACAGGGTGAACGAGAGTAGTGAAGAGGCTGGATTGTCGATAAACATCAGCAAGACTAAACTCATGGTGGTTTCCAATCGTCCTGATTTGAGCGCAAATATAACTGTTGGTGGCAGAAATCTTGAGCGGGTGCGGCAATATAAGTACCTCGGTGCTTGGGTGAATGAAGCATGGGAGTCTGACCAAGAAATTAAGACCCGGATAGAGATCGCCCGAGCCTCATTTAATAAAATGAGAAAGGTATTATGTTGCCCACAAATACATATTAAGCTCCGAGTCAGAGTCCTTTTATGTTATGTTTGGCCGGTTGTCATGTATGGATGCGAGGCATGGACTTTAAAAGAGGACACCAGGAGACGCCTGGAGGCGTTTGAGATGTGGTGTTATCGTCGTATGCTTCGCATCAGCTGGATGCATAAAGTAAGGAACGCAACCGTACTCCAACGCGTCAGCAGAACCCAACAATTGATGCGGACCGTCAAAAAGCGCAAAGTCGAGTACCTCGGGCACGTGCTCAGGCACGATAGATACAAGCTGCTTCTACTTATAATGATGGGCAAAGTTGAAGGGAAGAGGCGCGTTGGACGCAGGAAAAAGTCGTGGCTGAGGAACATCAGAGAGTGGACTGGGATCAAATCCGTCGAGGAACTGTTCCGTCTTGCAATGGACAGAGAGAAGTTTGGAAAACTAGGGACCAACCTTCCCAATTGAAGAGGCACCTAAAGAAGAAGAAGAATATAAATCGGCCTAACCTAACCCAACCTACACCTTTCCTAACCTACTGAAATTTGTAGGCAATTAAATATCATGAAATGTTTTTTTTAATGCAAATATGTTGTCAAAAATTGAAATCCTCATAGAAAAATCGATATCTTTAAAAAAATATATTTTTAAAATGCACAATACTCCGCAAGTTAAAACATTGCTAATGACTACTTAGGTAACTAGCATTTAGGATTTAGCCACAAAATTGCGGATAACCAGAACTCTGGTCCAAGTCCTAAACTATATCCCAATCATGAAACATTTTCTTACATACAAACCTTCTCCTGACTATTACAAACATAACAAAAAAGCCTAAAGTTTTATGGCAAAATTCTCCTTGTAGCCCCGTAACGCGCAATTAGTCTAATGCTTCAGGTACCTACCGGGCTAAAATCTATAAATCATGGGTCGAACCCGGGTCGAGCCACAAGAGTTTCCGCACTCGGCAAGCGTGGTGCCTGTAACTACCATTGCTGTGGTCACTTGGTGACAATTCGATGGTGGAGGCGTTTGCCCTGCAGTGGGATGATTATAGGACGTTACCAATCCAGCGTGTTAGGTAAAAGGTATAACAATCTGAATCCAGCCTATGTTTACATATTTATACAGGATGAAATTTTAACTACTTTCCAAAATTTTTATACGCGTTCAGTATCGTATTTAGAGCCTATTTATGAAGTAAAAAATTTAAATCAAGTTGTCACCCGAATATATTTTTCGCGATATAGTTTTCAATTTTTACGGTTTTAGACCTGTTAGGGTATAAAGGGACAATCAAAAACATATTAATAGTATCGTAATTAATGAATGAGATGCGCAATGCGTAAAAAGTGTTGCTAGGAGGCCGTATCAACAATTTTAGATTTTTGGCGGACATTTTCTGAGTTTTGACTTTATTTTGACATTTTTGTACTGGGCTATACCAAAATAAAAAATACGTCATTTGTTTTTTGTCTCGTAGATTGATATATTAAAATTTGGAAGGTGGTTAAAATTTCACCCTGTATAACGGGCGTAAAAAATCAAACACAGATCCGAAAACTACATACTATCCCCATCACTAGGATATTTTTTTTTCTTTAGAACCATACCTGGGAAACAGCTGGTTCCGAACATATTGAGGGTCAAAGTCACAATTTTGTTTTCCATTTTATTACAAACACTGTTGCCAAAGGTTACTTAAAAACTTTTCAAACAAACAAACAAACATAGTGTTTTTTTTATTATTTCGTTCATAATTATAAGATTAAACGAACTTACCTTAAGTGAAGTTCAATCTTAATTATACGAAGATACTTGTCCGAGATGGATTTTTACATGTAGTAACGGCGAAGCACTAGCGCAGAGCCACAATTTTTTCAAAGCTAAAAAAAAAAAGAGAAACAGAACGTGTTCTATGGCAACCTATCAAATGTCATTACGTTTAAAGCAATGAGAACAACCCCACTAATGGGATAATACTATAGAATTTAGTATTAGTGGGTGGGTTTTTTGGGACTGCCATCTCGGACAAGTATCTTCGTATAATTAAGATTGAACTTCACTTAAGGTAAGTTCGTTTAATCTTATAATTATACTTAATACTTGTCCGAGATGGATTTTTACATGTAGATGTTTGAAGATGGGTTGTGAATCATTAGTACAATTTTTAAAGAATGAAAAAAAATATGTAATTAAGTATAATAATAAACCTTAAAACTTTGTAATTTATACGATAAACAATTTGAGAGAGATTAATAGTAAGTAAAAACATTTAATTTTTTCACTCTGAAAAATACTATTACACACTGTATTATTGAATTCTGCTACAATTTGAAATATTGGCCTAGAATATAGAAGAATGTTGAGATCAACCTGCAGTGTCTTTTATTATAAAATCATTTCTAACACGTGACCTCTGCTGCACAGCAGATGTTGTTGTATGTCTTGTGGTATAATCCAAGAATATATGTATCATTAATACCAGCTTTTCTCAAAATCTACTTAATCCACCAACTTATGACTGGATTTTTGATGGTTAAAATCAAAAGGTTATCATTTTTTCCTTGACAAGTTGGTCTTCTCTATATACGATTTTATTGTAGACACAATATTAATTTATTTTTACTGAACAAAGGTTTCTAATTGAAAAGAAGACTGAGGATTTTCTTTTCTTGAAGTATGTGTAATATTTTGAACATCAAGAACGTTTTGCAAACGCCCCCAGAGCCAAGTAATGCGTCCCGTTTTTCAATTAACTCTTTTAGTGACACATTCTGTCATCTGATCTAACTGTAGGACCAATCAGTAGAGACAGAGCTGATCATTCTCATAGATCTGTGTTTAAAAAACTAACAATGAGAGGAATGGGAACCTCCTGCATGAGTATCAATATTGTGCTTTTCTGCAAAATAGTCACCATAATTTTAAGAGTGAGTCATATCGCTTTTAGATACCCAAATGGAATACTCTTTATTGCACACCAAATAAAGGAATAACATACTATTTTATAATATTAAGATGTACAATTTTGGGGGTCTTATCGCAAAAGAATGATGTTTACCAGACTACCATAATTGTGTACAGGGAAAAAACTATGACAATATTTAGGGCATTTTAGAAAAGAGAATTGACCATTATGACAAGTGCTAAGTTTTGAAGGGCACCACCTTATAAATTCTTGTCTGTCAACAGCCCTACAGCCAGGGTAAGCTGCTGGTATAAGTGATAGTAATCTTTGAAATTAAAATAATGTTCTATTAAGCTCAAATATATTTGCATAGCATTTCTGTTTAGCCCGATGGCAGAGAATGCCTCGTGGCATTAAGTCCACCTTTTGTACAATAACTGTTCGTTTGTGCAATAAAGCTTAAATAAATAAAAATAAATTATTTTAATAAAAATACTAATAAGTGTCGATGGCTTTTTGACTAGGGGAAACCATGGTTGTAATGGCCAATAGAGGAAAACTAATATTTTTGAGTCTTATTTAACTTTTCTTGATTCCTTTTTCCCTAGAAATTTTCTTCAGTATATACTTTCACATTATTGTCACATGTTTTTAGTGATACTAAAACGGATTCTGGCCTAAGATTTTTTATATCGGCCCAATAACACACCCGCATCCGCTTTCTCAAATAGGGCTCGTGAGAATACTAAAATAACTTAATTACAAGGTGAGGAGACTGTGTACCTGTGTATCTATTTTATTAAAATAAGCTATTGCGGTTGTGTTATCAATACTCATTAAAATTTCCTAGTTAAAGTAAAACATTGTAGGTCCAACAGTGCAGCTTTTAATTCTAAATAAGAATAATAATAATACGAATTTATTACACAATTAAGATTTACAATGGTTAATATGATTAATATGATGTGTTTGTTCTGCACGGGACCAAGACCCCGAAGCCTTATTATGGCCCACATACAGCACCCCAGGTCCTGGGGTTGAAGCCTTGGTGTGTATTTCCATGAAACGGTTAAGTTGTTTACTTAATATATAATTTTTGAATTGCTAATTTTCATATTGTTTTTCCCCAAATTAATTATATCTTTATTTCCTTAATGCTAGGCATAACTTAATCCAGTTTTCATGTGATTTTAGTAATTCTTTAAGTCTGTGTTTTTCCATTACTTTTGTATATAGTCATCTATACAACAGCTGGATAAATTGTCTTAAGTGTAGGTACCAAACAATTTCTCTGGATTCAATTTTTTCTTAAAGTAACAGCCTATAATCATCCCACTGCAGGGAAAAAAGGCCTCCATCATTGAATTCAAGTTCCCACAGCAATGATGGGTGTACTGGCATAATCACCACTCTTGCCAAATGTGGGTTGGTGATCAAAAGCCGAGAAATGTTTGAAAATTCAAAATTTTTTGTTGCCCGACCCCGGATTCTAACCTGGGACCCCGAGATCTTGGCCCCGTACCTCAACCACTAGACCAACGGGGCGTTGTTTTTTCAAATTCTTTCTTATCCAACTGTATTTACTTTTTAAGAATAGTCTTGCTCTTATGTTTTTGTATAACTTTTTAGACTATAAGTCCAAAAAAAAAATACAGGGTACTCCAGTTCAGACACAAAGGTTACTTTTGAACACTCTGTATTTTTAGATTTAAGTTAACTTCTCGACTGAAGGTTTAAATAAATAAATTTCAAATCAGTCTGTGGAATTTTAAAATAACTCCTAGGTATTTGCAATTTTAATTGGGAACAATGCACTTTTCTCAAAGTTCATAACTTAAGATATGTAAGAGTTTGCATGCAACAATAATGTTGTCTTTGCAATTGTTTGTTTCCTTCAAATCGTTGAGAAGGTAAATACGATGTTATCTATAAATATATTATATTTAACATTACATTGGAAATCCCGGTTCAGTAATAAGTTTCTTTCAAATATTTTGATGCCATATAACAGACATAAGTTTTGTAAGCAGTTATAATATTCTCAAAATCAAAATCTCTGTACCTATAATTATTTATAAAAAGTTTTTTCAAGTTCGAAATAAAACTGTAAGTACCATTGGGTTTTGCAACCAAGAATACAGCAAAGTTGTTGAGAAATTATTCTGTACATACAGTATGGGCACACAGATTATGCTCCCTGAATTTTAAGTTACTTTATCTCATAGGCAATTATATTTTTCTCTATGAAAGGCAATTGCTGTGGTTCTAGGAAATCGGAGGGTGGAATGGTGCTGAAAAGGATTTCATATTCCCCATGATTCATCATCCTTTGTAATCTCAAGCCATTTATAAATAAAATATTTAAAGCTGTAAAAAGGAAGGAGTTTCTATTTTCCTAGATATTGGAGCGTACTTCTTTACAAAGACCTTATGTCATAATTTTCGCCCGTGTAGGGAAACTTCTGGTCTGATAGTCTATCCAATTTTTTCTTTTCTCAGAGCCAAAAAATAAACTTTTTTGTAAGAGGGTTGTCATCTCAAAGGAACAATTATTATTGTTCAGTACAAGGAAGCAAATTGCCTACCCGCAATGTGGTACCACTATGAGAAGAACCGGCATAAGCCCATGTACTATAAGGGTAAGCAACTGGCTTACAGCGTTAAGATTATGTTAGAAAAATTTTGCACTGAGTCGCAGTGTCTCGGTGGCTTAACGATACAGCGCCCGCCCCGCATGCTAGGAGATGCGGGTTCAAGTCCCGCCTGAGACATGATTTTACAAGTTTATGTACTGATAACATGAAGGCGTTCTAGTCCCATCGTACTAGCCTGCGCCCTTAATGTAAGCATGTCTCATAGGCCTTCTCTCGTTATATTCGCCCCGTATAGGGAAAGAATCCGGCCTGATAGGCTTTCCCATTTCTGCTTTTCCTACACCCTCTTTTTCCCGAGCCAGCAGAAGCTCTTCTGTAAGATGATTGTCATCTAAAAGGAACAATTTTCATTGTTCTGTACAAAGAAGCAAATTGTCTACAAAAATGTGGTAGCTCTCATGCTCATATAATATGAAGGCATCTAGTTCCAGCATACTAGCTCTTGCCCTTAATGTAAGCATGTCTATCTTCGAGTGATAGCACTTGCCTAATAGAAAAACTCTCACATTTAGCATGTCTAGCCATTGTTTGTGATTATTCAGAATATCTCGCACAAAATTAGAGCTTGTGGTTCTGTTCATCATACATGAAACTACCCAGACGTTTAAAGTTGTTATAGGGAAAAGTCATATTTGTTGAAATATGTTAGCCTCACCTATTGGTGTATGTGTCATCTTCTATGATAACACATTTAAGAGGGTGTGGTCAAAGATGTTTCCTCATATTGCTCTGAGAATCTTGAAGTTTCCTTTATTAGCTTCCATTTTTCGAATCTTCCTCTTATTTCCTCGTTTCTTTTCCTTTCTTGATCTTCTTTCTTGAATTTAATTTTCTTCAAACACTTGGATTTTAATGGTGAGATTTTTAAACAAGTGAGTAAAACGGTTACGAAATGATAAACGTGCTCTCCGAAAAGAAATTACGAAAAGCAATCTTGTTTTTACCGTAACCTAACCGAAGGTTTATGCACTAGGAATAAATATTGAATCTGCAGAATGCATAGATATATCATTGCTTTCGTTGTAACGCTTTTAGCCCTAAGCGACAACCGGTTGTTGCGATAACAATTGATATTTAATTGTATCTGGGAATATCCGAACGTCGAAGGTACAACGAAATGAAAACAGAAAAAATGGTGGAAGGTGATATTATAGGTTATGAATTTTTTCTGAAGATTCAACTCGAAACCATCCTAACTACAACATTGCTCTATATGTGAAAGTAAGAATAAATTGAATCATACCTGTGATTAATGTTATAAATCCCTTCTATTTGCATAATAAGCCTTGAACTTGATTAGGCTTCTTCTTGTCATTTTCCCAAAAATCACAATTCGACCTAAGTAAACACTTTGCACCTTGACTACCTTAATTCTAAAGCCTGATTATAAACTTTTATGGTATATTTCTTAAGAGTAATAGATATTTTACCCATCTTTTATAAAACGACGATGTGACCGCGCTCGCACAAAAACCGTAATGACATTTGATAGGTTGCCATAGAACACGTTCTGTTTCTCTTTTTTTTTTTAGCTTTGAAAAAATTGTGGCTCTGCGCTAGTGCTTCGCCGTTACTACATGTAAAAATCCATCTCGGACAAGTATTAAGTATAATAAAGCTCTTTTAATTACATTACGCAATGTACGGCTCAGCGCGGTCGATTTTTGAACTTAGCAGCAGCCATCTCCAGCGCAGCGGCCCACGCTCCGGCTGTTATACATTGCGCGCTATGAATTATAATATTCTTTTGACTCCCAAAAATAAAAAATCATTTCCCAGCTATAATATTTTGTTATATGACTTGGTTTGCTTTGCAAATTGCGTAGCTTCAGGGTCTGCGTTTAGTTATTTAACACCCTGTAGATACTGTAGTGATGTCAGAAATTTGATATCAAAATTCTTTATTAAAAAAAAAGATTTTCATTAAAACCTGAATCTCAAAATTTTTGTTTGTATAAAAATTCATAAATAATTATTATATCAAATTCCTGAGTTCACCATCGTATTTATATGCATAATTATGTTAACAAAGGCTAGTTTACCTAACACGCTCTTTACGAAGAAATCATAAAAGCATATATCCGTTTCATACCACGATAAGCACTTAGACATGTAGCGGCTACTTTTCCTATCCAGTGTAAATTGTAGCTTGTTCTATCTTCTAATCGTGTACCACCTCCTCAGATACTGCCCGGCAACACGAACACATATCTGGAGAAGAAGAACCGCCTGGAGCCCGCCATCTGGGCGTCGCGGCTCCGCTTCATGCCGCACAGCTCGCACCGGCGCACGGTGTGCATGCGCGTCGAGCTGTACGGCTGCTACTGGAGCGGTGAGTACCCGCCCGGTGGACCGGTGACAGCGTTCAGAAATTGCCTGCAAACGATCAGAGATATAATAAATTAATGTGGACAACATCACGTAAATTGACATACATACATACATACATACATATTATCACGCCTCCTTCCCAACGGGGTAGGCAGAGACCAAGGCCTTCCACTTACTACGATCCTGGCATACATCTTTCGCTTCTTCCACATTCATCAATCTTTTCATGCATGCTCGTCGGTTTAGAGTACTCTTGACCTGACCTTTCTTCAGAACATCCCCGATTTGATCGTGATAGGTTCGTCTAGGCCTTCCTCTTCCAACGTTCCCTTTCACACTCGTCTTGTAGATCTGTCTAGTCATTCTTCTCTCATTCATCCTCTCTACATGCCCAAACCATTTAAGCATCCCTTTCTCAATCCTTGTGACAATATCTTCTTTCACACAAATTAAATTGACATGATGATCGCAAAGCGCACTAACATTAAAAGGTCGTGTGCGATGAGTTACAAATAGGTGATTATTAAATCCACGACCTTACTCCATCCGGCGATACGATTCTCATGCAATAAAGTTCTGTATTCGAATTTGATAGAAACGAAACACATTTGTGCATTATCTGAAACTTATTTTATTTTTATTTTTATTTTATTTTATTTATTTAAGGAATAACTTTATTTATTTAACAAACAGTTACACATTAAACATTGAAGAAAAAAAACCTTAAAAAAAAAGAAAAAAGTGAATGTATAACCCACTACGTTATCCACAGATTAATATACAAATTTTAATTAAATGTGCTAGGTGTTGCAACATAAAGAAGTTGTAATAAAACACTAAAATACGAGAGAAAAAGTAAAATAGGCAATACAATGTGGTGTACCTACAAAAATTTAAAGACAGAATTGCTTAGCTTATAAGCTATTGTAAGCCAATTCCTTAAACTTAGGTGCCGTAACTGCAAATATAAATAATAAATAATAATAAATAAATTATTTATTATTTATATTTGCGGTTACGGCACCTAAGTTTAAGGAATTGGCTTACAATAGCTTATAAGATATATATATATATATATATATATATATATATATATATATCTATATCTTCAAATATGCTATTGTAAATATCTACTAATCTGCGCAAAGGCGATCTTTTGCCGGCATTAGTTCTGCAAGCCTTAATAAAGAACAGTCTATTTTTGCGGCATACACGACGATGTACCGTTCTGGGGACTACGTAACAGATCTGGTTAGTCAAAGGTTATAATCGAAATAGTTCGAGTAAACATCACTCGAACGTAACGATGATACGAAATGTTAAGTGTTTACTTCATTTGTACATGTCGTGTGCTGTCGATTGTTTAATAACGAAGATGGTTGTGGTTACCGTGCTTACCTTATGACTGTGCTATTTATCTTGGAAATGAAAGTAGTTTATCTAGTATCAAAAGTTTAAAAGTAATATCAAAATCGTATTTGAAGTGAAATCAACCTAAGCACGAAACAAACTTTGACTGATGGCAATAACATTTGTCGCGATACATAACACACACATATTTAAATTGAATTGACGATCTCCGTCGGTGGAGTGGCGAACACACCAGTTTTCAAGGTTTCGCCTGCTCCGAGGTCCCGGGTTCAATTCCCGGACGGGTCAATGTAGGAAAAAAAGTGTTTTTCTACATTTTCTCGGTTTAAGTTGTGGTACCTTCGTTGTTTCCTTTTTCACAATACGAGTGCTTCACATAGTTAGTCACTTTAGGATCAGAACAATATAATAGGGGTTAAAGTATGAAAATGCCGATTTGTACTGAAAATCAAAATTGTTTATTTTTAAATTTTTAACAAATTTATTTAAATTTATTTAATTAAAATAGTTACCATTATTATCTATACATTGCTGCCATCTAATAGGAAGGTCATTTATGCCTTTGTGATAGAACTCTGAGGATCTAGACTGCACAAACTGTGTGAAAGCATTTTGTACTGCCTCCTGGGAAGAAAACTTCTTGTCACGTAGATAATTGTCCAAATCACGAAAAAAATGGTAGTCCGTTGGAGCAAGGTCTGGCGAATACGGTGGATGTCGAATGGTTTCTAATTGCAGTTCCTGAAGGGTCAAAACGGTTTCTCGTGCTGTATGAGGTCTCGCGTTGTCATGGAGCAATAATGATGAAGATCGATTCATGAGTCGGGGCTGTTTTACTGCTAGTTTTGCCAACATTGTTCGGAGTTCGGCACAATAGACATCTGCCGTTATTGATTGACCAGATCGGAGAAAACTATAGTGAATAACACCATGCTGAGACCACCAAACAGTTACCATTTTATTGGTAAGTTTTGCTTTAGGACACTGTTGTGGCGTTTAACCTGGGGTCAGCCATTTCATTTTTCTTTTACGATTATCATAAAGAATCCACTTTTCATCACATGTCACAATTCTATTTAATATTCCTTCATTTCCGTACCGATTCAACAAGGAAACACAAGTTTCAACACGCGTTTCTTTCTGCACATCAGTCAAATCATGAGGCACCCATTTTTCGTATTTTTTTATTTTATTGATTTGACGCAAATGAGTCAATATTGTGGGTAAGGTTACGTTAAACCATGCCGCTAATTCCTGGGTAGTTTGACTAGGATCGGCTTCCACCATCTCTCTTAATTCATCGTTAATAACCTGTGTGGGCGGTCTTCCTCGTGGCTCATTCTTCAAGTCGAAGTTTCCATCACGAAAGCGTTTAAACCAAAATCGCACGGTGCGTTCATTAGCAGATCCCTCTCCAAACGCAACATTGATATTGCGGGCTGTTTCTGCCGCGTTACTTCCGCGTCGGAACTCGTATTCAAAAATCACTCGAATTTTCGCAGTATCCATCTTTCTTGTCTAAGTTAAATAACAAAAACAATTGAAAGTCGATATTAAAATGTTTCACATTTTTTAAAAGAAGAACATTATAGAAACCATGTGAAAAAAGTTTCATTCGAAAACCTCAAACCATGAAGATTCTATGTCAATTCAAAGAACCTATTACAATAAAACGGCAATTTCATATTTGAACCCCTAATATTATGCGATGTTGTCAACATTTATTTATTACTAGCAATTGCCCGCGACTTCATCCGCGTCAATTTAAGTAATTATGATCGCGACTATTTTTGAAACATTTTTCACTGATGCTTTGCTCCTATTGGTCGCAGCGTGATGTTATATAGCCTTCCTCGATAAATGGACTATCCAACACAAAAATAATTTTTCAATTCGAACCAGTACTTCCTGAGAATAGCGCCTTCAAACAAACAAACAAACTCTTCAGCTTTATAATATTAGTATAGATTTAAAACTACAGAATTACAAGACTACAGGAGGCAAATTCGCATACGTATCATACTAAAAAAATCTATTGCATATGAAACGTAACCTAGGATTACATTTTCAACTGACCTAATCAAGCCTACGAATTTTTCGTGCTTTCCTTCAAAGTCAGAGATGATATTTTTTACAATTTCAGCCATTGACATGCTAAATTCTCATGATAATGTACTACAAAACTTCTTTGAAAATAGTATTTCTGCATTTAGCCTTTCGTTAAGCGATTATTTGACTATTTCAACCATTCTATTTACACAGTAAATATGCTATTCAAAAAAAATATATGTAGAAACACTCTCTTGTTTGAAAACGTGCTATGAATGTTTGTAAACTAATTGTAACGGAAATGCTCGCACGGCAAAACGGGCTGCATCTAAATTATTTTCGTGCGGCATCAACGTGGAACTTTTGGCTTTTCGGCGTAAAAGTTACGCGTAAATAAAAGCAACAAGTGTCAAAATGAATAACGAGCAGCCGAACTAGCGGCACAGGAGTGAAAATACATCAACTCAACATTCTATAACTATGATAAACCTAAAATTAGTAAGACTAAAGGGAATGTTGCGCGTGACAGACGTCAGACCTCAGAAGAACACTACGGGTCCATAGCGTGTACGTGAACGGTCTTGTGTATCTATCTCGTTCTATCATATGGATGCATTATATTTTGTCTAATCTATGTTATAAACAGAGTGTAGTGTGATGGGTTGGAAAATTTAATATATTTGTCTATCCATATCTATGTATAGATAGACGAAACAGAGTTTAACCTACTTAAGAACAAAAGAGAACCATCTGCAGGTATTAAAAAGTGTCCGTCGAAAGGGAGCAAATTAAGTCGGCGTCGTAGTCGCAAGTGGTAAGATTTTCAAAATTGCGCTGAAAATTTTATATTTACTAAATTACATTTGTCTATGTAGATTGTTGAGACTATAATTATTGCATATTTCTCAACTAAATACACAAGTTACGAAAAATATTAAATTTTTCACACTACACTCTGTTTATAACATAGATTTAATATACTGTTTATAACTGCTATATTCATATCGTTTCCATTAGCTAAACTAGCGCCATTTCGTTTCAGGACACTTTTTCAACTTGTCCCCCATACAAGATGGTTCTCCTTTTCTTCTAACCGCCATATTAAGAACGTCAACTTGTGACAATAAGATTGTCAACTAGCTGTGCGAGCGTAAACCGGTTTTAACTAGTCTCGCCGCGTGCGCGACTAGTGGCCAGTGGTCTCGCACACATGTCCCGCGCGCTTGTAGTAGTGCAACCCATATGCGGCTTTAACTCTGTTCTAGAGTTGCTATAATGCTCTAATAGTTTGGCTATCGATAGTTGACCTCGAAAACTATTTACAACATCGATAGTATCGATATTATTGAATCAATCTATAGTATTGTGATGTAATATTATCGATACTATCTATAGTATTGCTACCAAGCAATAGTATTAGTGAATTTGTAATCGATAGTATTGTTCCGAAGTTCTTCAATAGTATCGACACTATCGCTGTAGTCGATACTAGTATGTCGATAGGCTATCGATAATATTAACATTACGTCAGCTATCGATATACTATCGATAGTAAACTATCGAGCGGCAACTCTTCTCTGTTCCGTTTATCTGCTCATGTGCGAGCGGCACGCTCGCTCAGACGCTAGTTGGATTACGCGAGGGAAACTAACTGTATCTGGAGGTGTGTAAACGGAATCAACACGCCTTTTTCAGTTTGTAAACTCGACGAATCTGTGAATATTCTTGAAGGATGATCATTATCATTGGGCTAAAGTAGGCTAGTAAGGTATTTAGCTGATCAATGTGCACAACACGCCTCTCGCATGGTGTGATCTACCTTCTAGTAGTCCCCCTGGGCATCGGCATCTTTGGTTTTCTAACCAATGATGACGGCTAACAGATCCCTCTGCGGTGGTAGGCTTCGTAAGAGGCTGCCTGGATGCTGCCACCGCAGTTTTTCTGTGTTCCGCTGGTGTGTGGGAGAACCAGTGTCACTTTCTGGGTAAGCTCGCTCCATCTTAGGCTTCTTCTTAACCGTAGAGTTAGGTATGTAGACAAGAGCAAGACAATTGATTATAAAAAAAAATGTCTTAAGTCTCTTATATTAACTTGTTTTCACGACTTCTATCTTGTGATCTTCGAATTCGGGACCAAGCTTAACGTGTCGTCCTACCCACCCGACTCTAGACCGAAGCCAATTTAGAAATGGTCCTTTTCCAAGTATGACACGACCGGTAATCGAACTGCTACTGTAAGCTGACCACCGCACCACCTCGCCATTCAGATATGTAAAAATGTAGTGTTCACACTGTCGTTTTGACATTTGAGCTCTCTCATAAATAACACCTTTTTCATTTTGATTTGATAGCTGACGGTATAATTAGGCGGTCCGTATCTACCTCTTGAAAAGTAACCTTCAAAGTATTTCAATACTATTGTTTGTTTAACGTTACTGTTCAACAAGGAAAGTTTTAATTAATACCCGATATCGCCTCTAACCGCTGTGGCAGTAATGACCACTTCAATTTAATTAACAAATCTTTGCGTTATCTATATCTAACTTTGTGCTCTGACCACCAAACGTGTATTTGGAGAAATGTCCAAGGTACACAACAAGCGTTAAAAAAGTATACTGACTAAAAGTGCAACCATTTGACATAATGGTGAACAACCTTATCAATCAAATAGTTACAACACCACATAATATACATACAATTGCATGCCGACATCATTTGGCCGGGTTTTAGGCTGCGTTTCTACTGACGCGGTGAGGAGCGGAGAAGAGCTTAGCGGTGCATGAATTGACGTGTAGAACATAGATAGAACTCTAGGGAGATGAACACCCGCATGTTGCAGATGCTCAATGCTGAGACCGTCGTGACCAGGTGACTTACCTTTCGTCATTTTTCTAATCACCTTATTGACCTCAACTGGTGTTATTCTTATGGGTGTCACACACATGGGAGCGGAGATTTAGGGCATTGTGGAAACATTGTGATTGGTCAATTCATGCACCGCTAAGCTCCTCTCCGCTCCTCTCCGCGTCAGTGGAAACGCAGCCTTAAAGTTGACGCTGAAATAAAATTAACGTCAATCCTTTATTCAAGGACAGTTTTAGGTGACATTTTTGAATCATGCTGTGTATCTAGTTCTTAATATTTATCGATGCATTTAGCTTGATGTGATTTCGTATGTGGCATGTGTGGTGCGGGCGTACAATAGAAAATGACAACCCCTTCTTGGCCTGTGGGCGTCACGCGTCGCAAGCGGCCTTATGAGGACTGCCAGACCTATGTGCTGCCCCCGATGGGGACTACCGTTTCTTTGCTCACCAGTTGGCGCCACTGTAGACTGAGGTCCGGAGGTATAGCTGTCAAAGGCGATCGGCGCCGAAACAAAGTGTTATATCTTGAATCTAATTAAGGTTATATTGTTTATAAATAACTATCTTGATATCAACAAACTAACTTCTGAAATAGTTGCTCTTGAGTCCGCCTATTTTTGCGCTTTTTATTAATTCCGCTTTTAAAGCGTTTACATTAATCGCCAAATAATCCATATTTGCGATATTTTACGAAGGAGATCACTTTCCAGGAGGTAAATTAAAGAAATTATAATTAATGCAACAAATTCCGCTAAAACCAGTACAAAGTGAATGATATTGGACCTCACGCGACACTAGCGCCTCTAGTGGCAAATTCACTAGCGATAGCAACCATTGATTTAATTTAATTTCTTCTTAAAAAAAAATTCAAAAATCTAGAACTGTATCATTTTAGCTAATTACCTCTAGTTTTTATTGAATCACTAATAGTAATTTTTTAATATAATTAAATCAATCGAGGGCCGCACTTGGCTCTAGTAGTCGCCGGAGTACTGCCAGAAGTAGACGGGCGGCACCAGCACCGTTGTATCTTCAACATCGAACCGTCTCGCTTGCCGAGCGTGGTAATAATCAAAGATATATGTCCATCTGTGGGCTAATGTCAATAATATCAGTATAGAATAGAATAGAATAGAATAGAATAACATTTATTTGCAAGAATACATTTGAGATTGATGGTGTTGGGTGTATTTAACTAGACATCGTATTCAGTCTGTGAACAGACGTGCAAATTACCTTAAAAGCTGGCTACTTATTTATAAACTAAGCACTATGCTAAAGCTAATAGTTATATTATATGTATAAACTTGAAAAATTATGCCTCAGCCGGGACTCGAACCCGCATCTCCTCGTATGCCGGGCGGGCGCTATACCATTAAGCCACAGTTGTTTACATAATTTTGTCAAGTTTATATACTGATATTTTAATAGCAATTTAATTGCTAAAATATCAAATAAAGTGATGTCAATATAATGCTTTCATACAGGAAGAAATAATTTTAAGATTATTAAGGCTCTGCACGCACGGCTTAGCTTACGCAGATAGCCTCGATAACGACTTTGGGCTCGATAATATATTTATTATCATGGCGGTTTTAACGAACCAAGCGAGAGGTCGGTAGCGAAATGGCGCCGGATTAGTTAACTGTGGTATGTGACTGGTTAAATTCTGAAGCTTAAACGAACATGCTGCTGATGTTATCGATATAAATCACTTATGAATGGACACGAACGTAATTAGATTAGACAAGTTATTTCATTATCAAATAGTGATAAATGTGAGGCCGATGATGCGTTGTGAATCATGGTATTACATGGAATTACGAAGAAACACGAAGTATTTGAACACGTTCATCATGAAGCTTTGAAAAGGGGGCTTTTGAGAAAAATAATTGTGTACCAAGTAATTCCCAACACCTTTGAGTTGGTTTCCAACCATTGTCAGGGTCACGTACTGCCGTCGGGGTTGTTCGCATTATTGTGAGCGTAGTCGCGTCTGGTAAACTCGTGTTTGCATTAGTGCGGAAACAATTAAATGACTATTACCACTATCGTTGCTTGCGGTCTGTCGAGATTTCGAACAGACGGAGAATTTTAATGATGTCATTAGATGCTAACATCGGGAGGGGGCAGAGGGAGCCGAAATGCACAGTATCGCTTTACTGGCGCGGAATGCATCGAGGTGCAGAGGCAGATGCCTTACTCTGCAACACGAAGCTCGTATTTACGAATATATCTGTCTCTTTCAGATACTGTAAGACATCGGTATGAGTGATAGGGACAGATGGATTCGACTATAAGGACATTGTGTAGCGGAGTAAGGCCTCAGAAACAACGCGGGGCAGGGGGCCGTGATAACTGTTTCTTGCTGTAAACGTACTTTGAAATGCATTTAATAAGGAGCTGTGTCTGTCTGTTTATTACGTTTTCACGCCCAAACTACTGAACCGATTTTGCTAAAATTTTGTTACAGAAATAGATTGGGCCTTGAGAAAGAACACAGGCTATTTCGTATCCCACAGTTGTACACAGAGGCCAAACTTTGCAGAAGCCCGTCAATGCGACCTATCTATCTAGCTCTGTCACACGGCTTAAGACGCTGACATAAGCCAAATTCAGCTCAATGAAGATTGTTTTGCTTTAAGCCTATGGCTCGTATTGTTGCCAAATTCTATGTAGTTGTAATTGATCATATTTTTGACCAGGTGGTTGTTTCCAAAACACGATTCTAAAAACTTTTCTCGATAGAAAATAATCTCAAAGTATCCTCTGAAAATACATAAATTACCATTTTTCTCAGCAGTCCGTATAACAATGATAATAAAATTTTGCTATATTGTATATTACATGTTGCTTAAGCAAATGGCTGATTTAGATTTTTAATAACTGGCAATTTTAAATTGCACAACGAATTATGTTGTTGGGCTTTTAGGCTCTTCTATTCCATGCGCTTTTTCTCTGTCACTCCTACGGGAATCGACAGTGACAGCTGCGGCGCGTTGCAAAGAAATTCAAAGACGAATAAATTTGTGGGCGTATTCATTGCTCAAGGTCATCGGCTGCAGTCAGCGTCTTAAGTAGGTAAGAGAGACAGGTGAAGTCTTACACCCGTATTTATAAACAAGTAAAAGTAATTACTTAACTAAAAGTAAATACTTCAAATATGGTATTTTAAGCAAATAAATTGCAATTATAATGTCAGTATTTAAACTTGAAAAATTATGTATTTATGTAATTAAAGCGCCGCGCGCTCAGCATGCGAGGAGATGCGGGATCGTGTCCCGCCTGAGACATAATTTTCCAAGTTTAAATACTGATAAAAGTAATTAATTAGGTGATAATTTGTATTAGTAATAACTAGAAGTTAGAACTATAAAAAGTTTGCATTCTCACTCAAATAATAATAGGGGTTAAAGTATGAAATTTCCGATTATTTTCCCACTTTTTATTTTGTTTATAGCTCTTTAGTATAGTCGTATTATTGCGTAATTCTTTTTGTATTGTATTAAAAACTAAATAAAGTAACTTTTGACTAAAAAAAAATTCAACACTAGTGCCTATTACTTCAAAGGAAGTCGTTGAAAAGACCCCTTACAATGTGTCAGCTGACCTTCTTGCTTCAATTAAGTATATTTGTATTATATACTTTGATTTTCAGAAATCTAAATACTATAATGCGTAGCTTTATAACCATCTAACTTTCACCTTTAATTGCATCGAAAACGGTTCAGGCGTTTTTAAAAAAACTAAAAAATTGTTAGTATGGAAAAATGACTTTTCTCGATTTCGTCCATACAAAACGGCAATTTCATACTTTAACCCCTAATACTATGTATGACTATAAATGGTATCTTTTCCGTAAAAAGGTAGTTACATCTGAAGTTATGACTTTCTTAAGCAATAAGTGATTACTTCTTTATAAATACGGGTGTTATATACGGACATACTGATGCAGAGTAAGAAACGTCTCAGGTTTGCTCCCGTGTGTGGTACTTATACCTAAATAAATATAATAATATTAATATGTAAGTGTGCCTCTCTCTCTAGATGTGGGTTTGAGTCCAGGGAATAGATATACAGCACTTTATTATCCAGGAAATCATTCCCTAAAGGGTTGAAGATGAAGATGGAAGTTTTTTATGGGGAATCAATAACTTAATCTGTATAATTGGCAAGGAGATACTTTGGTAATATGGGAAGAGATTATTTTTAATTAGGGATTTTTTTCTTTTACAAGAATGAAAAGGGGCTGTTAAGTTTGTTTGGAGATTATAATATTTTTCGTTCAATTATAAAAATAGGGACTGTGAAATTTTTAAATATCATTAATTGAAGCAGGATTTCAAAAAAACCGGCCAATTGTGAGTCGGACTCGCGCACGAAGGGTTCCGTACCAAAAAGGCCAAAAAAACGAGTTTGTTGTAAAGGAGCCCGCCTTAAATATTTATTTTATTTTGTTTTTAGTATTTGTTGTTATTGCTGTAACATAAATACATAATTTGAGAAAATTTCAACTGTCTAGCTATAGCGGCTCTTGAGATACTACAGCCTGGTGACAGAGCGACGGACAGACGGACAGACAGCGAAGTCTTAGTAATAGGGTCCCGTTTTTACCTTCTGGGTACGGAACCCTAAAAACAACATGGCTTAACTAATATCGGTGAAGGCTAATAACCGCAATGCGCTTACATTATCCCACTGAGCGAAAAGCAGCGTACAGCCATCTGCGAAGCTTATCGTCCATTTGGCGAGGCGAATCGAGTCGCAACAATTCGCTCGCTATTATATTATGTTGATTATGAAGAAACGCACTGAGTCGAATCAACGACAAATTGATACCAATCGAAACTTAGTACTGACCGGTGATAGAATAAATTGTAAACATTGTCGTATTGATACAAACGCATCGACTTACGGCCGTTTTCAATATCCTATCTATCGCTAGTTTTGACATATCGGAGATAGGAAACAGTTTCTATATCTGATTTTTCCGTCCAGAGAAACAAAGACAGAAGTTGTTTTCTATCTCGGATATGCCAAAACTGAAGATATATAGGATATTGAAAACGGCCGTTAATAAGAACTAGAACACAGATAGATACAAAAATGTCGCCTGAATCTATCCTTGTTTGAATGATTGACGTTGGTTTTATGGTTTTATGTCAGTGTTAACTTTAAAGGGCCTCTAACGGCCGGTGCCAATAATCTGTCTATCGCCAGTTTTGACATTTCGGAGATAGGAAACTGTTTCTATCTCTGATTTTGCCGTCCATAGGAACAAAGACAAAAGTTGTTTTCTATCGCCGACATGCCAAAACTGAAGATAGATAGGTTGTTAGGACCGGCCGTAAATCGAATCCAGTCTATAGAGAATACTTGAAATAAATGAGAATCACGGGGCATTTTTTTCTTTAAGGTGTATTTGTTTGTCATTTTTTAGTAAACACCTGTTCGTCTGGTTTTTAAACCATCCTATGTTAGGATGGTTTGAAAACCAGACTTATAAAAATAATTAAATAAACGTTTTCCATCAATAGAAATACGTATTTGTTGACGCCATGGCGACTGGCGGGTTCAGTTGACTGGTGGCGTGCGGCTTCCTAGAAGTGTTATCGCGGGCGGGCGCCGCGCGCCGCCAAACCGCACACGGACGCAACAAAAAGCTCACCTTCTAAAAGGTTGACGTTTGAAACCTTTAAATCTGTTTAATAAACTTAACTTAAGCACCGCTCGATATTAAATAAATAAATAAAATAAAATACATTTTATTTCAGATAAATTACATACATATTTGTCAGTAAAATAGTAATTAAATTCATCATCAGCCTATCACAGTCCACTGCTGGACATAGGCCTCTCCAATTGCACGCCACTTAGGTCGATCCTCGGCTTCTCGCATCCAGCTCCTACCAGCCACCTTGCGCAAATCATCACTCCACCTAGCCTGAGGGCGTCCTACACTACGTTTGCCGAGACGCGGTCTCCACTCAAGAACTCGTTTACCCCAGCGGTTGTCGGTTCTGCGGCTAATATGGCCAGCCCACTGCCACTTCAGCTTGCTAATCCGGTGGGCTATGTCGGTAACTTTAGTTCTCTGCCGGATCACCTCATTTCTGATTTTATCCCTAAGAGAAACTCCGAGCATAGCTCTTTCCATAGCCCGCTGAGCGACTTTGAACTTGTGGACTAGCCGTACCGTCAGTGTCCACGTTTCGGCTCCGTATGTCATGACGGGTAGGACGCACTGATTGAAAACTTTCGTCTTTAGGCATTGTGGGATCGACGATGAGAAGACTCGACGTAGTTTCCCAAATGCTGCCCAGCCCAACTGAATTCTTCTGTTCACCTCATCCTCAAAGTTGTTTCTACCTAACTGCAATGTCTGCCCGAGGTACACGTATTTCTGAACAACTTCGAGGACGGCGCCGTGCATCGCAATCGGTAGCGGTAGTACATGTTCATTGAACATAACCTTGGTTTTATCCAGGTTCATTCGCAAGCCGATACGCACAGAAGAGTCAGCCAGGTCATTCAGCATCTGTTGTAGGTCCTGCAGCGTTTCTGCCATAATGACGATGTCGTCTGCAAATCGCAAGTGAGAGATGTATTAGCCATTGATGTTGATGCCTCGTCCTTTCCAGTGCAGCGTCTTGAACATATCCTCCATTGCATTTGTGAACAATTTCGGGGAAATGACGTCCCCTTGTCTCACTCCTCGATGCAATGGTATAGGTATTGTTTGCTGATTCTGTACTTGGACGGACATGATGGCGGCTTCGTAGAGACATCTCATCACTTGCACGTACCGCCAATCTACTTGGCAACGCTGCAGGGACTCCAGAACGGACCAGATCTCTATCGAGTCGAAGGCTTTCTCATAGTCCACGAATGCTAGACACAAGGGCTGATTGTACTCTTCGGTCTTCTGTATAATCTGCCGCAATGTGTGGATGTGGTCTATGGTGCCGTATCCGCTCCGAAATCCAGCCTGTTCCGGTGGTTGGAATTCGTCAAGTCTTCGCGCAAGGCGGTTCATGACGACTCTTGAAAACAGCTTATAGACGTGGCTTAGAAGGGAAATGGGTCGATAGTTCTTCAGCAGGGTCTTATCTCCTTTTTTAAAGAACAGGACGACAACACTCCTAGTCCACGCCTCCGGCGTTCTCCCTTCAAACAAGACAGCGTTAAAAAGCTTTTGAAGCTCCCTCAGTACGGGTTTACCTCCAGCCTTTAGCAACTCTGTTGTAACGCCATCCTCTCCAGGGGCTTTTCCATTTTTCAACTGTTTAAGAGCCATCCTGATTTCGTCAATGCTGACTTCTGGCAGGTCTTGAGTGTAGTGGCGTGTTAACGCGGCTCTAGGGTCCTCATTTTCGGGATCAGGTCGAGATGCATGCGAAGCGTATAACCGGCCATAGAAGCGTTCTACTTCGGAAAGGACTGCTGGCTTCGAAGCAACGACTTCTCCACTTGCTGTGGTCAGTTTCGTCAGGTGGCTTCTTCCAAGAGATTGTGCGAACACTTTCGACCCCCGATTTTGCTCGATCGCTCTTTCAATCTCAAGAGTATTGGAGCAACGGAGGTCGTGTCGTACGAGCTTACTGATCTCTCGGTTTAGAGCGCGCTTTCCTGACGAAGTGACGGGTGGGTTTTCACGTCGTTCCTTAATCAGCCCTAAAGTTCTTTCCGAAAGCTTTGACTTCCTGCCCTTACGCTGCATTTCACAAAATCTCGTACCTTCTTCCCTGAGGATCCGAACCACATTTTCGAGGTTCTGGTTCACGTCTGTTGTGGTTTCCACGGCAGCGAGTCGGTTTTCCAGGTTTGATTGGAACGTTTCAGATCCTATCATTAAATTATATACTTAAATTATATTATGATATTGAAACTCGAATGACATTATCGAAATACAGGATGAAATTTTATGTACTTTCGGAATTTTTTATAGGAGTTAAATATCGTGTTTAGAGCCCATTTCCGAAATAAAAAATGTAGGTCAAGTTTTGACCTTGAAATATTTTTCGCAAAAAAATTTCTAATTAAAAGTGGTCGTCCTACAACCTTGAACGTAAACATTGCATTGTAAAACGAATTCGTTTTAAACACTTGAGTACTTTATTTATCTTACCTCTTTTAATCCTCTCCTAGCTCCCTTAAGTAATCCATTCCTACTTATGTAGTAAAACTTTTGCCGAATTCATAATAAAATTGAAACACGCACATTTTAGGTTAACAACATGTAGGAATCACCAAACTTGTCTTTCGAGTTACACTCTTGGCTTGGTATTTGCCCATAAGCTTTCTCAAACTCTCATTAAATGTTTTTCACGTATTCACTATTAAAACTATGATTAAAACCCACATTAATTATTTTGTATTCAGAACAACAATGATGCAAGAACTTAATATTACAAAATGCAGTCATCTGACCTGCCAATTCTTTACAGTCCTTGTTGTTTTTCGATCCTTTCGGAACCGGCTAAGGTCTGAGACTATGCTGCCATGTCATTAGTGTGAATTTAATCATTCTTAATTATAAAATATCATAAACACTTACTTAAACTGGTTTGGTTGGTTACAGGTGGAAACTATTAATTAATTAAAAGAAAAGAAACATTAACAGTATTTTAAAAACTGTTCAAAATGCAGACCGTTTCTCTCCAAACATAATCTTGCACGTTTTTGAATATTTTCTTTAAGTTAGTTGAGAACTACATTTTCATTTTTCACTTCATTAAAAGCTAACACTATCTGAGCTTTTAATGCCTCGAGGCTTTGGGCTTCTTCTACATACACGCGTCGCTTTATCTCACCCCACAAAAAGAAGTCGCAGGGTGTCAGATCAGGTGATCGCGGCGGCCACGCGACGGGACCCCCGCGACCGATCCAGCGGTCACCGTATTCAGAACTTAAATAGTCTCGTACGGAGGCGGCGTAATGCGGGGGTGCACCATCATGTTGGTAATAAAAATCACGATAGTTCAATAAAGGCACATCGTCCATAAAGTTCGCCACAACATTAGGCAACATATCCAGATAGGTACCACCGGTCAGTCTAGTAACACAATAATGAACAAGCTAGTGATTGATTACTAGTGAAAAAGGAAAGAATAAGACGGTTGAAGTGAATGTATGATTTTGCACTGTTTATAATGTTTTGATACATTTAGCACGCAGGAATTCAATGTCAATTTGCAATGCCATAAAAAAGAGCAATGTGCTAAATTTAAAGTGTTTTTTTTAATTTATTCGATACAATACCTTTCAAAAAGTACTCACTGAGTCAAAGTATCGTATAAATCACCCATAAATTTCGATAAGTTAGGTTAGTTTAGGGTTAGGTTAGGTTAAGTTATTAAGTGTAAGTATGTGTTTATGATATTTTATGTATTTGTTAAGAATGATCGAATTCGCACTAAAGCCATGGCAGCATGCGGTCTCAGACCTTAGCTGCCTGGTTCTGAAAGGAGCAATAAACAAACAAAAAACGCAGCTGTCAGCATAATCATTTTAGTTTATTCATAGTTTTAATTAATAAGGTATCGTGAATGTGAAAAACATTTAATGTGAGTTTTAGATAGCTTATGTGCAAATACCAAGCCAACAGGGTAACTCGTTAAATTCAATTTTGGTGATTTCTTCATGTTGTGAACCCAAATGTACGTGTTTTCGATGTATTGTGTTGTTCAATGTATTGTGAATTCGGTAAAAGGTTTACTACATAGGAATGTATTGCCTATGGAGCTAGGAGAGGATTAAAAGATGTAAGCGAAATAAGTAACTCAAGTCTTCGTTTTAAAATGAACACTTGTAGGTTATGGTAATGTTTTTGTTTTTCATACTGTTCCATACTGTATTTGTAATTGTTTTTGTTGTGGTTTCTAATAAAGTTAAGTTAGTTTTAGTTTGTTCAATGAACATTCATTAGCTGATTGGAGCCTTTTGCTTTTTACGATCCTAAGCCTCTCAAAAGTCAACAACAAGAATAGTTTCGTAATGAATTAATGAATGCATGAATGAATGAATGAATGAGATGCGCACGGTGTAAAAAGTGTGTTGCGAGGAGGCCATAACCAACATTTTAGATTTTTCGCGGACTTTTTCTAGGTGATTTTTCTTGACATTTTTGTACTGGGCTATACCAAAAGAAAAAATACGTCATTTGTTTTTTGTCTCGTAGATTGATATATTAAAATTTGGAAAGGGGTTAAAATTTCACCCTGTATACTTTCGGCTGCGGAGGTTGGAATAACTGCGTTTTGATTTTTATTGGTGCTTATTTATTTATTTTATATTCCTTAAAATATAGCTTGATTAGAATGACAGGATTCACTGAAAGAGACTATGTAACTTTGTACCAGCGTCACACAAGTAAAACACATTAGCACAGGTAACTGACATGTTACGAATATATTTTTTATACCTTGCTGTACATATTAATCAATTTAATTACATAAAATAGATATTTAAAGTTAAAAACACCAAAATAATCCTGTCACAAAAATTACACCAAACTTTAAAAGACGTCTTTACAAGGTTACGTCATTTTTCATAATAGCTAGTGATGACGACAAAATGGACAAATCGAAATCGTCAGACTAACAATATGTTAAAATCGAAGTAATGTAACATAAATGTTACAAATGATTTAATGAGCATCGGTTGATGCTAAGAACATCTAATTACAATTATTGATAGCTTACGAAAAATTTTCAAATTTATTAGATTCTATGATGATAATAATAATGATTTTCATGATTGTTCCAATTATTCTGATAGTGACGTGATCATACTGACTTACTGTTAAATCTTAATATATCTGGTTTTTGTTTTATTTCATTCGCCATTACTGTTTTTTTTCGTTTGATCAGTCGAGTCAGTCCCATCTCTAGTCACCTCAGTTTGACAGGTGTCATTCTAATCAAGCTATATTGTAAGGACTATAGTTTGATTTTTTATTATGCCACTCTCCTACCGTGCTTGTTTTTGAGGATACTTGTAATTTGTTTCTAATCTAAAACTATTTATCTATAGCGTGAAAGGAAACCGCATTTCGATATTGTTATACAACAAGAGGTCCTTTTAAACCGTAGTCGTCGATAAAATAGGAAATATGTGCACCGTCCTATACGAAAATGTCACTTTGATATGTCCAAGTTCAAATCTAAGTAGCCATTGTAATGATTTGTCATACCTACCATTATTAAAAACTCAATCTTCGCCATAAAAAAGTAGAAGAAGAAGAAAAACTCAATCTTACTTACATGACTTAAAGATGCAATTATTGTATGGGATTCTAACAATTAGTACTTTATTGCTACTTCAAATAATTTTTTTTGTTGTTGCTCTTTCTGTTGTTTTCTATAAAACTTTATTTGCCCCTTATGCGACATTGGCGGAATCGTGTGGCTTTATTCGTAACACTGCCTTTGCCATTAAATAAAAAAAAGGATTAAAAAGTGCATTCAAATGTTCAGTAGGCGCTCGTTTGTTGCAGACGTTTCGCTGTCACTAATTTAGTGCGATAATCTATTTTATTTTATTTTTACATTTAATGCCTTCAGCCAAATATGATCAGCGGCCTCAGAGGAGTGGCTTTCTAATATATAATACGACGAGACGAATAGATAACAAACGTATGAAAGTATAACGAGCGTGGGTTATTCCAGACACAATTAAAATCAATTGTTATCATAACAACCGGTTGTCGCTTGGGGTTCGAAGCGCTACCACGATCGAACGATCGTAAGCTTATGTCATTTTCATACATTTGACATCTATTCATCTAGCGTAAACGATGTTAGAAAGCCACTTGTCTAACCCCCGTATTTATAAAGAAGTAATTACTTATTGCTTAAGAAAGTCATAACTTAAAATGTTCATACCTAGTGCTCAAGTGAAAGAAATTGATCACCATTAATAGTCACATTATTTGGCTGAAAATGCTAAATTTTAGTAGTTATAACTTCTAGTAATTTCTTGATTAAGGCATAAAAATTGTCTCTCAAGTAATTACTTGTAGTCAAGTAATTACTTTTACTTGTTTATAAATACGGGGGTAAGGCCGCTGGTGACTCTGTGAAGTTGCAAGCCGCCCAGTGTGCGGCGCGCCGCGGCGCTCGAGCGCTTTGGTGCGGTGAAACAACGGCGGCTAATCACACGTCTGCGCTTTTTAAACGCTCTGATTTATTCGCTCCGCTCGCTCGCTCGCCGCCGCGCGCCGTCACGTGACCGAGCCGGTTCCATGTCAGGACAAATTCCTAGCGATTAACGTACACGAATTGTTAAGTATTTTTTTCCTATCCGTTTCCAATGATACTGAAAGTATAATACACGAAAATTGCTAACGTTATTACATTTTCCTCCCCCTTGTTTCTTCTGTCAGTTATTTACAGTTACGGTAATAACAGATTTAATGAGACGCTGACATCTTTATTGCGTTTCGTGATACATCCGTCTGATTTTACTTGAAAATGTTTTTCTTTTATTTATTTTAATTGTGACCGCGAGACCTGCTACGGATTCAATAAAGAACTGTTCAGGAGCCATGATGTAAAAAAAAACGTCTTGGCATATCTATTGCGCTGCTTACCAAATACCGAGTTGTAAAGTTTAACGTTTAAAGTTTGTTTAGTTTTTTTAAAAAAAAAAAATATATAAGTAAGTTTATCGGTTGTCTAGTACCCCATACGACAGGGTACTTAATAGTACCTTAATTTGGGACTAGATGGCTCTGTGTGGCCCAGTGTGGCATGTCTTAAATAATTATTTATTTATTTATTTATTTATTTAACGTTTAGAATTATTCAAAACTGAAACAGTTACAGCTTCACCAGAAATGTGAAATTAAAGACATCCCAAGGCTGGGAGTCGTTGCGACTGACAGTGCCGGCGAGGGTAACTGATCGTCTAGACAGTTTAAAAATTCACAAACCGCTCCATACAGCCGCGCGAGCGGAGGAAACGGACCAGGGGCCTTACTCTGCAACGCAACACTATACCTAATATGTAACTACAGCAGTATAATGCATAATAACGGGTGTAAAAAAACCAAACGCAGATCCGAAGACGACGTATTGTCCCCCTTTACTAGGATTTTGTTCTAATTTAATCGGCCTATTAATTATCCCACTTCAGGGCACAGGCCTCCATCGTTGAATGCAAGTTACCACAACAATAATGGGTAGAGGCATAATCACTACGCTTAGGGCTGCCACCTTTTCTTAAAGCAGTTAAAGTACATTGGTCAGTAGCGGTAAGAAAATAAAATTACATGTAAATCAAAATAAAGTACTATTTATTTTTGCATTAAATATGCCATTTTGAATTTCACAGTATATTTAGTCTGTATTTGATATTAAGTAAAATAAGTCATTATTTTTTTATAATATTTAGAGATGCTGTTTCTTTCGACTTGCTATTTGCTAGTCATCACAGAAAAAATAATATTGCTTTGCACATGCTTACGGTGGCATCGGTTCAACATCAATAGAATACTTACGCCTAAATAACAAATACACAAAGATATCAAATCATGCAAAATAAAGTATTTTCGTGTACTTTATTGTTGTCATAAAGTATAGAGTATTTCCTGAAATAACGTACGACACTTTATTATAAAGAACGCGTGGCAACCCTACGCTTGAGGGTGCGGGTCAGTGATCACCAACGATCTGTGGGTCTAGCACAAAAAACTATCGAATTCGAATCGTTTGCGTGTTCGTATCGCCATCGAAATATTAAGTATGAAAACTTAAACAGAGCTCGCGCAGTCATAACGAGAACTGCAAAACAAAGCACGAACTTTGTGTCGTTTGCTTTCGATACGCAAACGATTCGAAGTCGATAGTTTTTTGTGCTTGAGGTGGTGGGTAAGAGCCCAGGATCCCGAGATCTTGGGCTGGTTTTTAAACCATTAGACCAACAAAGCGTTGTTTACCATTGACTAGCCCTCAATGATGTGTACCTAACACAGTCCAGGTTCTTAAATCGGTAACTTAAAGTACCCTGAGATTTATCAACACATAAAATGCGGTGTTCCACGGCGGGATGCGTCACTACTTTCAACAAGATTAGTAATTAAGTGGTATCTGGTCGAATGTTATGATAAACAATCGTTCGTTTCTCCCGCGGCCGGCAGGTGGCGGTGTATAAATAGCTCGCATTGTGCTCGACCTAACCCCCCCCCCCCCACACCGCTTGTCCACCACACCATCACTTTACAGCATCATCCTTGCTTTGTTCACTTGAGCTCGATTCTTTTGTGCCAGATTAGAAGTACAAGTAACTTGCTGATGAAAAATAAAAATGTCCTAAAGGACTACTAGAGCTAAGTGCTGCCCCAATTGATTTAATTTTATTATTTCTAAACAAAATCAATTCTCAACAAACTAGTACAGTATCGAAATCATTTTAGCAAATAACCTGTAGTCTAACGCCAGAAGCAGCCGCCAAAAGCACATACATTGTTCTGATCCCTAAGTAAGCACATTACTATGAGAACACTTGTTTTCTTGAAACAACGAAAGTACCAGAAAAACACTAACAAAAAAGAAATTCACAATGAGACCATAATATAGAAAAATGTCAAGGCAAAGGTGACATCTAGAAAGCTGATGTATATGTCAAAATAAAAGATTGTACGTCTCAGTCGCTTACACACACGTTGAGATTTCGCGATAAAAGTGAAGAATATAAATATATCTTGATATAATAGAATCCAAATTTTAATAATGCTTGTTTATACCATTCTGTTTCGGCCTTGGTACGTAGTTACGACTTGCGTGCCTTTAAAAGGTTCTGCAAAACGCAATTCGCTGAAATTATGCCGCAAAAATTGACTTAGCAGCGAAGTCGCTTAAGCTATGCTTTGACGTGGTTACAATTTATTTAATGAGGTATTTTAACAATATACTAGGAAGAGATAGTGCTATGATACGGTTACGACGACGAAAAAAAGAGGTAAAATTTGTTTATTGAAAATTTGTTTGTACGTTCGAGTGGGAATCGCCTTTATCCCTATCTCGGATTTATCGCTCTTCTTAGAAATCACTTTATTTTTCACCCACTTGACGTAACTTCTAGCACTTCTAGTACAACCGATGTCAATGGAATAGATACAACATGACGTATATACGAGTATCCATGCTGACATAATTTGGCCGGGTTATAAAGTTGTCACTTAGGATGAAATTTTAACAACTTTTCAAAATTTTTGCAGGCGTTCAGTATCGTATTTAGAGCCCATTTATGAAGTAAAAAATGTAAATTAAGTTTTCACCCAAAAATATTTTACGCAATGTAGTTTTAAATTTTTACAGTTTTAGTCCTGTTTAGGTATAAAGGGAAAATCAAAAACTTATGATTAGTATCGTAGTGAATGATTGTGATGTGCATCGCGTAAAAAAAGTGTTGCTAGGCGGCCGTATCAAAAGTTTTAGATTTTTGGTGGACATTTTCTGAGTGCTTTATCTTGTCATTTTTGTACTGGGCTATACCAAAAGAAAATATACGTCATTTGTTTTTTGTCTCGTAGATTGATATATTAAAATTTGGAAGGTGGTTAAAATTAAATTTCACCCTGTGTAAAATGAACGTAAATCATTCTTATGAATCATTCAATCGAAGACAATTTAGGTGTCACTTTAGTATCGGACTACATACACACACAGGTGTATCTCGTTAGCCGACAGCAGCAAAACCAACAGAAAGGGTTATGATTTTGGCATTCTTTGCTTAGGAGCCGTCCACAAATTACGTCACACATTAAGGGTCCATTAACCCCCCCCCCCCGGGTCTCACTTTTTGTGACATTGGACAAAATAGTATGGGAATTTTCGTAAAAATGTGTGACAAGGGTGGAGGTCTGAAAATCTCAAAATCCTGTGACGTAATTTATGGATGACTGACCCCTTAGTATATGTATGTGGGTTCCACATTGCGGTTAAACTACACTGAGTGAGCCGATTTTGTTGAATGAGGTATGATTCGATTCGTTATTTTAGTCCGGGTAACATAGGCTACCTTCTGTTGACAATATACATGGTGAATACTACGACAGTTAAGTTGGGGTACTTTGAAAGAAGAAAAAAAAAGACGTGTGGCACTCGGAGACTGCCGCGGTAAAGCTATTGCATAGAATTTTTTATCAACTTATGCAATTGTAAAGCTAAAAAGTATCACCGCTGTGCCGGTCGGAGTGGGGGGTGTTAGGTTATTTTCGTTACGGAATTTCTGGATTCGGTCTCCACGCTCAAGGCCCGCGATAGAAGCTATGCAATAGCTTAAAACTCTCACTACAATAATGTTTAAACAATGCAGCGAATATACGAGTACAGGCTGACTTTGAAATCATTGGCACTTGGGATACAGTTTTTGAGACTATTTAGTCACTATACAGGATGAAATTTTAACCAAGTGTGTTTGCCTTCTCGCTCGGTGCTAGCGAGCGAGTGTTAATGGACGGCGGAACAAAGCCGGTGTTGTGCCCCAACACGAGTCTGGAGTGTCAAGGCGGCTACGGCTGTATCAGTGATACTGATACAGTATCACTTCACAATTAACTTTTAGAAAGACGGAAAAAATGCGACCTAGTCAATTCTAACTCGTAACATTATAAGGTTTTAAAAGATTTTGTTATTTGTTTTGTTAAATTTTTTGTTATAATCTTATTCTTCTACACTTATTAATCTACACTACACTAATCTATATATATATATCATTTTTATATATATAGATATATATATATACTTATCGAGAACAGTCGGGCCGATTTTTATGAGTTTTGTGTTTTTGGATTTGTCTGCGTCGTGAATAGGATAATAACTGTTGATATAACATTGGAAAGTTAACTTTAAATAACTAATTTAGAAACTGTATTTCTTCATACTAATTTCCAACCCAGCCATATTTGACCACAATGACATATAAGACTTCAAAATCTTCTTCGTATGGGTTGATGGCGTTTCCAAATCAAATTCTATTCTGAGGCGATACGAAGTTCGCTTCGCGGTGTCCACTAGTTTTATAAAAAGGAAAGATTTGTATTTTTGTGTGTTTGTATGTTTGTAATGAATAAACTCAAAAACTACTGTGTTGATTTCAAAAATTCTTTCACCATTGGAAAGCTACATTCACCCTGAGTGTAATATTTATTGCTAGAAAAGATTAGGGTCCCTATACAAAAAAGTCTTATGTCCACCCGTGCGGAGCCGGTAGGGCTGCTTAGTAATATTATAAATATGATGCTTGGATGGATATTTGTTACTTAATCACATCAAAACGACTGAACAGATCTGAATGAAATTTGCATATGTAGTATATGCCCAGGGATTGCATACTTTAAATCCCGGAAAAATTGACGGTTCCGATGGGATGATAATGTTTGCTTTTCATAGTTAAAGAGACCGTCATGATTTTGAGGTTGTTTGTGCTTTGGCCGTTTAGGGGTCAAAATTTAACATGGTCCATTTTTCATTATGATCGCGAACGGAGTCGGGGGTAACAGCTAGTTGAATAGACACGTGTTAAACACCATTACACCACTTATGATGTTGAAGTTGATACGCAATATAACTGGCATACCAAGGGTGTCGTACAAACTTGGTACATATTATGACCGCGCATAACGTAGCTTAACCTCCATGATTGCTTTCTTAATTTGCAGAAATACTATATTATATTGTTTTAATGATTGAATTACAAGTGTATAGTTTCTGATATTTTCCTACACTTGTTGTATTAGAAGATATAACAATAGTTACGGTACTACTATTAATAATATGACTATGTGATAAGTAGGTATCGTAATGAAACAACCGTTCGAGTCAACCGCTGATTTCAAATTCAAAAATTATTTATTTCAGTAACAAGTTATACAAAATACATTTCAAGGTTAAGAAACTCCTTTTAAGCAATCATTTTGTTTGTTTTGTTTTGCCTGTGTTTATTACTGCAGTTTGACAGATCACAGACAGATGCCAACATAATATGCATCACTATGACAATTGATTCCCTTGAGAGTGTCTTGATTATTTCTTGCGGCATATATACATACATACATACGGCCGTTTATTGTCTTTAGTTTAACTTAGTACTTTGAGTTTTTATAGCATCTAGGGACTGTATTCCGAAGTTTATGTTTATTACATCAACTCGATTCCTCTGAGAGTACCCGAATCAAACATTTTTGATAGACAGACGGACGGACGGAAGGACAGGTGACAAAGGGTTCCCTTTTTCTCTTTACCATACAATTCCTATGATCGTAATTTTTTGGAAACGATTCCTCATCACGAATCCTGTTATTAATCCACTGATACATTGCTGTGGGAATTTCCTTCTGCATTTGATTCCACAAGATTTATTATTTATGAAAACAGTTCCACTCCAACGAACTTCATTTCGCTTTTAGTTGAAAGTAAATAAACTTATTTACTATTGTGCTGATTGTTGCGGGACGTCTTTTCTCACGGCATCCATGTGTTCTGTTATTTACTTTACCTGCTCGTTACTAAATTGTTATAAGAATATTACGGTATTAAATAAGCTTTTAAATTTGGCAGTAATCCCTGGTGCTTGAGCCCGTAATTTCTTAATTTAGAAATATAATTCCTTACGCCTTAACCTTATAAGATGAAGCCTGTTTATCCAGCACAAATTGATTGGACGATTCTCAATTCGGGAACATTAACATAAGCTCGCACTTATTTTAAGGATAGCTTAATTGATCGCAAGCTGGTTGAAGGCGTCCTTAGCTATGATTATGATAGACAGACATTGTAGCACCAATTATCCAAATTATATTAGTTTTTATGACTAATTATACAAACCATGTCATCATCATAATTATTATGTCAGCCAAACGACGCATATCGTAGAACTACCTTATTTTAATTTTCTTTAATTGGAAACTCAACAGTATAATTGTGACAATCATACATAATGCAAATTTATGCTAGCGCTTAGCCAATAACAGAGTTTCATAACATGGAATATTAAACAGAACATTACTATTAATTTCTAATGTAGTTTAATAAAATAAAAAGAAAAATATTTTTCATTAGATGGCTTTGGTTTAGGTCTATTTGGTTCTCATCCTGCGGGTGTCGTAAGAGGCGATTAAAGGAGTACTGTGGAAAGAAGAAAACTGTCTCGTCCTCTTTCCACCATTGGCCAAATTTCGATCGACAACGCGCTCGCCAGGCCTGGCTGTTACGACCTAATCCCCTCTTTTGGAGTAGCTTGCCTTCAGTAATTGATGAAACCGATTCCGATGACCCGGGGATCAAATAGGCCCGGTATTTTAATCAGTAGACCGACGGGGCTTCGAATTAGTTAAAATGACAAAGAATTAAAATCTCTGAAAGACTACAAACGAATGCAGTTACAACAATATTTGTACTGTGCGGGGATGGAACCCGTGACCTATGGCTCTGAAGCAGTTACTATACCGCTGAACTAAACTGATTTGTCAATACTATGTAATGCCAGTATTAAAACTTGAAAAAAATTAGTCTCAGACTTGAATATAACCCGTATCTTCGTGCATACGGCGCGGTGCTTTGTTCATTTAAGCTACCGACACAATTACGTCGTTTTTAGCGCTGTGAGCCAGCGTAGTTTTATCTCTGTTAGTTGTTTGCACTGTTAACACCCGAAAGAAACATCTTTATAGATGTGACAGTCAGTTAAAATTAAACAGCTATTTAAATCATAAACGTAGATATCTATGATTTAAATACTATCATATTTTTTTAGCTTTTAAAGGAGATGTCCCAAATTGTATGGAGGCCAGGCCCAGAACCTGTACACCCCGCCAAAAGATAGACCAATACACCTACAAGATTTTGTTATTATCCAATTCTTTTAAAATGGCTTCGTTAAGTGGTTCAAATAAAGAGATAAGTAAGAAAATAGCAATACAAAACAACAAAACCACCATGGCGGAAGATGACATTTTGATGACGTCTGTCAGTTTTGGCAGTTACAAAATCGCGCATCTAGGAGTCGAGTGCCATCGCTTGCTGTAGTAACAACAAACATTATGAAAGTAATGTGTCGATCAATACCAAATCCAGAAAACAAAAAAGGGGTCGTTATAATAAACTACATTTAAAACGCGACAAGCAGAACAAAAACTTGAAGTGAATGATTATGCCAAAGTGACAAGGGGTATCTGACAGCTACTGAAATTTTAAGTTTTTTTAGATTGACGCCATCTTGAAATTTCTAATGGAGTTTAATAAATTATTCGATCTTATTTATTTTTGAACCACTAAATTATACGTTAAATAAATTTACATGTATTTTTCCCAGAAACAGTATTTTTTTCTTGATTTTTGAAAATGGTGTACTATGTCTGGGCCTATTATGGGACATCTCCTTTGACTTTTTTCCCGCTAGACTAATTATTATTGCAATGGAATTGCCAAAAATATCATGTAGATTAATTATGCAATTTCTTTATCATGTTCAGCGGGCATCGTGTCATACTCCATGCCTAAGGGCAACAAGCGAAGCAACGGCGTGGAGCTGACCGACACGACGTACGACGGGTCGTGGGGCGCCGACCTCCGCGGCGGCCTGGGCCAGCTGGTGGACGGGCGCTTCGGCGGCGACGACATACGCGAGGCGGCGCGGCCCTCCGCCTGGGTCGGCTGGAGGAACGACTCGCGCCCGCAGCCGCCCGCCATCGTCGTCGAGTTCGACCGGGTGCGGGAGTTCACCGCGGTGCACATCTACTGCAACAACCGCTTCATGAGAGACGTGCAGGTTGGTACTGCTGGCACGAACCACACATGCACACAACCCACACACACAGAGACACAGGCAGAAACACACACCGGGAAAGAGTGGAAGAGTCACTTCGACGCGCCCGCTCTGACGCGCACACACCACATACACACACATGACCCACGAGGCGGCGCGCTACTCCGCCTGGGTCGGCTGGAGGAACGACTCCCGCCCCAACCCGCCCGCGATCGTAGTGGAATTCTACCGAGTGAGGGAGTTCACCGCGATGCACATCTACTGCAACAACCGCTTCATGAGAGACGTGCGCGTTGGTACACAGAGAGACACAAACCCACAGGCACAGACACACACACAGTGCGAGAGGCAAAGGCTGAGACAGACACCGAGAGAGACACAGACGGAGACAAACACCGAGAGAGAAGAAAGAGACATAGACACACACACACAGAGAGAGAGAGACACAATCACACACACACACACGCACACATACAAAATCAGAAACGAAGAGGGCACCACAATAAAGCAGACTGTAATACTACAAATAACAGTCTTGTCATACTCATTGATATAAGTAAGAAATTTTCAAAAGAGATCCTCAGATTCATCAAACACAGATAGAGATGTTATTCGATTTTAATCTCTCTTGTGTATCTATAAGGAAAATGTATTTTTTAATTTTAATTGCTGGCGTTGTTTTTATATTCTTAACATTACTTTGTTCTAATCAGTTTGTTCTTTGATATTTTTGGATTTAATTTGTTTTGCGAATATTCTGGCCTCTGCATTGTTTATATTGTTATTAGCTCATCTTACAGTAGTTCTGTGTGATTTGAATTTTTATGAAACATTGGATTCGTTTTATTTTTGATTTGCTAATAATTAGCTTTTATGGCGCGTCTCAATTCTAACCTCATCATCGAAGGATTCGAAGGCTGTGTCAAGAAGAAGTAGCGTAAAAATGTTAGTTGCTAACGTAATGTATGTAATATCTTTTTATGTTTTAATGTGTTTTTATTTGACTGTGGCAAGTAGTTTAACATGCGAATTTATTACTGCAATTGCGAATGCAATTTTATTTCAGGCAGTGTGAAAAACCTTTGCCCTAAATGATACTAAGATTGATTCAATGTCTGTCGCTGAGTTTTAAAAAATTCAACAATAAAACAAACGTAGTCAATATCACATTTACTTTGTTCTGCCGCTGAAGTATTTGAAATCATTTGTTTTGTGACGAAAATATAGACTAATACTTTTTTCTATATAAAAACCCGGGACCTCGGAACAGGCAATTGATGTGTACGCCACCCTTCCACGGTGGTACTCCATGATGTACCAGCACCGATATACCTATAACAAAGAACGCGTGCCCAAAGAATCTAAGAAATATTTCGCTCCTGTAATGACTGGAGATTTTAATTTGAATAAATAAATCGTTTATTTTCTTAACACAAATTAGTATTACAGACAGTAGAAGTAATTATAGTCCTATCAAAATGTATCACTTCTTGAGACACTGGAGCCTGAAATAGGTTTCACAGAAACCTGATAAGACAGGTCTCCAGGACCGCCCCTTTGAAATAAAGACAATTAAGATTGTTATATTTACCTACACATGTAAGTACAAATTCAGATGTTATAATTTTGAGAGAAGATAACAAGAGACTTATGTGATAATAATGTAAATGAAAAAGAAATAATTAATTCAGGTAAAAATTGACGTATAGGTGATTGATTGAGTGAGTGTGTGTGTGTGTGTGTGTTGTGTGTGTGTGTGTGTGTGTGTGTGTGTGTGTGTGTGTGTGTGTGTGTAAGAAGTCGACTTATTAGGTCGAGAAGTAGGTGAAGTAAATTTAATGGAACTGCCTAGGATCATCCCAATGCAGAGCAAAGGCCTTATGCAAGGCAAATGCCTCCATAATAGAATTCAAGTTACCATAGCAATACACACATACATTATTATACTAATCGCAAGCAAGTCCTCCTATGAGATTCGTGATATGACGTAAAATACTTCAAAAGCCAAATGCCAATATGGCTGCAGGCGCTGCCGAGCGTCTTACGCGAATTAGTACGAAAATAAATACCTGACTCCCACCTAGTCGCAGCACATGCGATTCACATAGCTTGTTCTGGCGCCTGACCCATTTAGTTTGATGTTTCTTTTGTTATTCCGTGTACTTCAGAGACCTACATTCTAATTTTAGTCGACAGCTTTTTGTGTCATACTTAAGACTCACTTAGTTACTTGGAGTTAAAAATAAAATAAAATAAATGTGGACAACATCACATACATTGTTCTGATCTCAATTTGAATAAATATTTTAAAGCACTCGTACTCGTATTATGCAAATTAGAAACAACTAAAGTACAACAAACAGCCAGACCTGAGATAATGTAGAAAAACACTTTCTTCTACATTGACCCGTCCGGAAATCGAACCCGGGACCTCGGGGCAGACGATACCTTGAAAACCGGTGTTTACGCGACTTCATATTGTCTTTTATAAACATTTGGCTCGGCGTCATTTCCCGTATTATGTATTATCCCAGCTGAGGCAAGTGTTTACGAAATGTTTCTTTTATATTGTGAAATCGTTTAAACAAGTCACTGCTACGTGTTAAGTAACTAAGAGGTGTTTATAGTGCGCTTATTCTAACATATTGTATTTTTAAAACAAATCATATATTTATTGTGAGTGTTATACGGCACGTGTCAAAGCGAAGTACCTCATTAATGTATACTGAATTATTTATAAAACCACACAGATATATGTTTTTTAAAAAAGTGAGGTTTTTCTATAGATATATTTTTATCTAAACAAGCTGCGCGCTCCGGCTTCGCGCGGATGTACTTATAAAGAAAATAATGCCAAATTTTACCTTAACTTATAGGACTTGGCATGAACAATTGAACAAGAGTTCGCCGAACATTTTGCGTCATTTTCTTATTCATTTCCAACATGAAGATTTTTAAACCCAAATATTTTTTCATTTTCTTTCTTACAAACCTTGTCCGTTCTCTAGCTATGCGCTTACATATTATATTCTTAATTTTTTTTATACTTGCTGTTGTCCTTTGAATTTGAATTTATCTTCATGTAATATTTTTTAAGAAATGTATTTTTTTTAAGAATTGTAGTTGTAAGCTAGTTGTAATGTATGGATCGATTTCTGAAAATAAATTTGATTTGATTAGATCAATGCCAATGCGAGCTAGGACGATTTAATGCCATACATTTCTCGTTTATATTCAATCGTTACTCCTTTTGCTCTTTTGACTCTATACTCTTCAACGTAATGGTGGTTAATGTATGTATCAACATATATTATGCGTTTTCGACATTCACCACTTTGCCTTTTCACAACATACAGGGTGTAAAAAAACTAAACGCAGACCCTAAAGCTATGCAATCTGAAAAGCAAACCAGGTCATATTACAAAATATTATAGCTGGGAAATGATTTTTATTTTTGGGAGTAAAAAAATATTATAATTCATAGCGCGCAATGTATAGCAGCCGGAGCGAGGGCCGCTGCGCTTGAGATGGCTGAAAAGTTCAAAATTCGTTCACGCCGAGCCGTTCATGGCGTATTGTAATTAAAAAAGCCTTATTGTGAACGAAATAATAAAAAAAGACACTATGTTTATAAGAAGAAAAGTTTTTAAGTAACCTTTAGCAACAGTTTTTGTAATAAAATGAAAAACAAAATTGTGACTTTGACCCTCAATATCTTCGGAACCAGCTGTTTCCCAGGTATGGTTCTAAAGAAAAAAATGATTCTAGTGATGGGGACAGTACGTGGTTTTCGGATCTGCGTTTGGTTTTTTTACACCCGTTAGACATACATCATATATTATAACAGAAAAGTGTTAAGAGTCATAACCGGTGTATGACTCAGTGATTGCGGGGAGAGTCCACGAGTCCACTAACCCTGTTATTCTGTCATACCCTTTGGACGACCATTACTCAGTGATTGCGGGGAGAGTCCACTAACCCTGTTATTCTGTCATACCCTTTGGACGACCATTTGGATCAGTGGTAGTAAACGCTGCTTCTGAGCCATGGGTCGCGGGTTCGATCCCCGCACAGTACAAATATTTGTGTGCATGAACATGTCTGTTTGTACTGGTCCGGGTGTTTTCTATGTATTATAAGAATATATTTACTAAAAAAAAATTATATTAGTAAACATATCGGTTGTCTAGTACCCCATACGACAAACTACTTAGTAGTAGCTTAATTTGGGACTAGATAGCTCTGTGTGGCCCAGTGTGGCATGTCTGAAAAAAAAATTATTTATTATTAATTTATTACAGATTACAATTTACGGTCATTTCTCATTTTGAACTTTTGACTATTCTTCGAAACGTAATAATGGTTATTAAATGTTACTAAATCATATTATATCCCGTTGGCAGGTGTTCTCCGAAGCGGTGATATCGTTCTCTGTGGGCGGGCAGCGCTTCCAGGAGGACGCGGTTCGGTTCTCGCACGACGCGGACCACATCTTCGAGTCGTCGCGGAACGTGTCCATCAAGCTGCACCACCGCATCGGCCGCTGGGTGCGGATCGAGCTCCACTTCGCGGCCAGGTGGATACTCATCAGCGAGATCGTGTTCGATAGCGGTCAGTGTCTAATCTATACTCATATTATAAAGCTGAAGAGTATGTTTGTTTGTTTGTTTGTTTGAACGCGCTTATCTCAGAAAGTACTGGTTCGAATTGAAAAATTATTTTTGTGTTGGATTGTCCATTTATCGAGGAAGGCTTTAGGCTATATCACGCTGCTACCAAAAGGAGCGAAGTAATAGTGAAAAATGTTGCAAAAGTAATCGCGATCATAATAACCGAATTTGACGCGTACGAAGTCGCAGGCAACAGCTAGTCTATAGTTAATATTATAAAGCTGAAGAGTTTGTTTATTTGTTTGAACGCGCTAACCTCAGAAAGTACTGGATATTTTTGTGTTGGATAGTCCATTTTTAATATAATTGCATTTAAATTGCAGAAATATAACTTTAAACAAACTTATATACCTATATAATTATGCACAGTTTTATTAAAAGAATACTACCTTTGGGATTCAAAATAAAAAGGCTTTTCCATATAATTTCTTGCCAAAACATAAGATATCCATTCGCGTATCTGTTCCCTAATTACGACACACATTGAAATCATATCCTTGTTGTCTTGATCGATTGTATGTACATTACTTATTTTGGAACGTAACGCTCGATCAATTACTGTGGCTTCAAGTCATCATTACCAGAGGTGTAAAAGTAACGAAATATTGCGTACCCGCATGAACTCGTTACTTAGACAAAAAGTTCTTTACTTTCGTGTCGTTATGTTACTCGTTACTTTTGATACCTCATTAATAACACAGTGCGGAACAACCAATCGAGTGGTATTTCGTACGTGATATCATACATAAAGTATGATATCACGGAGTCGCATCAATCGTAATATGTAGATAAAATACTTTTAAATTACAAAATTAAGGTGCATTTTTGTCTTTATTTTTTTCAATTAACCGAATAAGGCACGCATTCCTAAAACATACGGTGAGTAACGATTCGTTACTCGGTACCACATGGAGTACCCGTTACTCAGTACCGAATACATACGGTATGTTACAGCTCTACCTCTTAGACCCGAGTTCACCAATATTCAAACAGCCGGTAAACATAGATTGACGATTATTTGACACAATTCCCATACAAAATATGTCAAATAATATTTTAAACGCTGGTTAAAACTTAAACGTCTGTTGGTGAACCTTACCCTTACTGTCACAGACAAAGTATGTAAAGTCAACGGCAATCAATTGATTTTCAATTTTAACTCCAACAAATAAAGATCAATATCAATTGAGAAAATTTGACGTATTGTGGTAGGTTGACGTGCTATTGTCTGTACAATACGAATGACAAGAACTAAACATGTACCTACTTTAGATAAATCAGATCGAATTTATTTCTCCTATTTTGGAATGTTATTTTTTTAATACAGTTGCTCAAAAAGTGGCGTATTGCAGGGACGTATAGCGTTCTGGATGTGGGTTATTACATACTCGAGCTTTTTCTTTACCTTTTCCAAACTCGTGCGTTCTCTTTTCCAACTGTCAAAATAATGTCTATTAAAATGAAAAAAAAAAACCACGAAGTTTCTACTAAAAAAAATTCATAGAAGTTTTTATGATTTATGAAAATATTTCTAAAAAGAAGCTACTAATTAGTTACAATATCAGATTTAATGATTTGATTCAATGAGTTAGATTAGGTTTTATTTTATTTCATCTCATTAAATTTCATTTTCATTTCATATCAATAAAAAAAATCTACTGAAGACTTGGCTGTATGGGCATAGTTCCCTTGGCCTATCCAGAAAGGGTGAAGAAAACAAAAACAAAATATCTGCTTATATTCTTTAACGGTTGGCGCCATTTATTGTGTTTTTATTATTTTATTAAACTCCCACCATACAACGACCTTCACCGAGCTGTTTATTGGATGAAAAGTTTTATATATACAAATAAATATGCCAAAAAATATATTGCAAATGGGTTGACTACAAAAATTCAGTCCAGAGTAGAATTTTCCCCTTGATCCCTCAACCCCCAGGAGGCACACGGGTGCCACGATAACAATTGATTTCAATTGTGTCTGGAATAACTCACGATCGAGGGATTAATATAGATGATAGATTAAATCTATGGGGTGTTAGGTAAATGGTACAACAAGCCGAAACCAAACTATTAAACTATATCGTGAGATATATTTTCGGGTGACTACTTGATTTACATTTTTTACTTCATTAATAGGCTCTAAATAAGATACTGAACACATGTATAAATTTTGGAAAGTGGTTAAAATTTCATCCTGTATATAATGGCGAGGGTAGCTCCGGATCGTTATTATCGGCCATTTACACTAATTGTCAGGGATAACGTGGGTAATATCGGTAAAATAATAACTAACTGATTTGGCACAAACACAGTTTAAGTGGGTAGTAAATCACAGAGCACATAGATTGGACGCGCGACAGTTTCTAGACGTGTGTTCACTGCTCGACCGATAAAATGAAGACTGAACTTGCTCCGGCCGATCACCTCGTCATAGACTCTGTCGAGCGCCGAGAGGAGGCGCTGGCGTCCGATTTGACGTTACTTCCGACATATATACAACGTGTTCCTTTTGATATCCCATAACTCTAAGGTGTTAAAGAGACCATGGTAAAGAATCAAATTGCATATAAAATATTTTTAAATTATTAAATAATTCTAAAAAGTCACGACTGTTTATGTAAAACACCCTTACCTTGTTATGAATGAACTTTTGAATGAAAACGATTTACTCGTACCTACTTACTAATGAAACACCCACACACGTCACTGTTTTTTACAAGTTACGCTCTCCCGCTACTTTACTACTACACTTTAGTGTAAGTTTGCCAACGTCTCGCAAAACTAAGGATTCGCCATACTGTATATTTTTTTTTAACAAATTTAACTAAAATTTATGTTATATTCTTAACTATTGATTTTTGAACCACATGTTCTAGGGCGTTTTATATTATTTTTACCTAACATAACCTTAGAGTTATGGGATATCAAAAAGAACACGTTGTATACTATGGAGTCAGAAATTTGATATCACCAGTTTAATGTTTTTTGTTTCCATACAAACTAAAATTTTATGATTCCGCTTTGTATGAAAATATTTTTTCAGAAATGATGATATTAAATTTCTGACTTCACCATAGCTTTTATGTGCATATAGCAGGCTGGTTTCGGCTTGGTCTACCATTTACCTAACCTCGTGTAGATTGTACCAAAAGTGGGGCCTTTTGTCAAATGGGTGCATTTTCAGTTGAGACACTTGTTTGATTGTGTATCTAGTTCATCATAGTACATGAATGTTCCACCCACACAAATCTCAGGGTTCATCTTATTGTTTCCTCCCTCAATCCTGGAACTTTCTCTGCCGTCGTCCCGCAAAAGCTGTCGTAACCGGCTCCTTCACATTCACTCACTGGCGCTAGCTAATTATAAGTTTCAACAAACATCTTCCACCGCCACAGAACCCGTATATTACTTAGACAAATACGATTGTTTATAATTTGCAGTTGCTTTTGCTTTACCTACTTTTATAATGTATTTTTATCATGCGTACAGTCTTTGGCAGAACAACTTAGTTTCTCTATCTACTAATTGGTAAACTAATTTAAAAAATAGTGTTTATTTCGGTTGATATAGCTCTATGTGCAAAAGCGCGGGAAATCAGCGGTCTCGATACACATTTTTTTTTTACTTTTCTGGTTTTCGCTCTAAATCGTATAAAAAAGGATCAAAACAGTGAAGTATTGTATAAAACTCTGTATTTTATATTTATTTATCATCACAGTAGGGTAGTTTGCATATTATTACACCCGTATTTATAAAGAAGTAATTATTGCTTAAGATAGTTACTACCTAGTGGATAAGTGAAGGAAATGGGTCACCGTTAATAGTCATATTATTTGAGTAAGTCCTTAACTTTGCTTTTGTCTAATGGAAGATGAGCCGCACGATCCTGGTGGGACAGTCCCACCCATAGATTTAGGATTACGTTTATGGTCCCACCGATATCTAATTATGTCACTATTGATTACAATATGAACACTGAGGAATCAGTTACATTTGTATCTGATTCTAATTCGAAAGTGAATAATGCAAAACGCAGGAAAACATCAGTAAGAAAGGTTTGCAAACGCTGCAACAAAAAAAGAAGGCACCATTAAACTTCTTTATTGAACAAATCTGATTGCAAGTGCGTAGAAATAGAAAACTTTGTCAGCAAACCAGAACTCTATAAACCAATCACTCCCACTTTATATACTCAACAGCCAATTTTTCAATATCTACTGCTAATCCATCGTCTAACCATGTAGATAGACCTTTTACGTAGCTTCGGATTTAGCTCCTTATGTTGTCAATATCTAAAAAGTTTCATCTGAACCTAATGACAATAATTGTCATCAAAGGAATCAGTCAAAAAAGGAATAATATTAAAAACATTATCGATGGCGGTTTAAAAAAGATAGACAGAAACCGACTGTCCATTTCTTTCTCTAAATTTGACGATGCTAATTCCTTTATTGATAGTGGGGCTTTAAAGATAAAAAAAATATAAATCCTTTATTCCCTCATTCAATGTCACTCGTACGGGTGTAGTACGGGGTGTCCCAACAGATTGGTCAGATGAAGATACTCTTAATAGTGTATCAGTACCAACCAGTTCTATTTTAAAAGTGAGACGACTCTAAAGGAAAATAACTAATAATGGTAGTTCTCAGTTTATCCCTATAGAAACTGTTGTACTAACTTTTGATGGGCAGATTGTTTCCAAAAGAGTTTTTATGTGCTTTAATTAATTATCTGTTGATCTTGACATCTACCCAACAATACAATGTTTTCATTGCTGCCGCTATGGACATGTTAAAGTTCAATGTCGTTCTACACCCAGATGTTTCAAGTGCGGTTTGGGCCATTCAAGGGAAAACTGTTCAGTAGATGAGGAGAGCATAGGAAGTTGCTTGTGTTCTGGTCTTCATATGGCCAATTTCGTTAGCGTCAGGATAGCCGGTCACTAGACGTATTTATCGTTGGAATTATGACTAATGATTGTTGCCCAATTGTTTCTTTTTGGTTCCTATAAGTAGTCAATTGGTGCCATCACATGTTAACAGAAAAATAACATTTAAGGGTGACCGGCCATCCTGATGTCTCATTGGCCGGTCACCTAGCTGTTATACCTTAAGTGAGTGGAATCGATGAATTATCTATCGGCCAAACATGACCCCTGCCTGATCTATGTTACTCATACGGCTAAAATTGCAGGGGGTCACTTGCACATTCGATTAATGGACCCTCGAAAACGGCCGCTAGCACATGTGACGTAGCGACAAGGGGGCATCGACGTAATGTCGACGTCGTCAACGTAGGTTATCGATACTGTTGGTATGACGTCAACTAACGATAAACTATCGATAGTAGACTATTGAGCGGCAACACTATTATTATGAGTAATATTTGTACCGCAAAGTAACACTTGTGTATGTATCCACAGACGTGGCTCAAGGCAACTACACGGCGGAGAGCCCCAAGCCCCTCGGCAAGGACAAGGCGGCGGCGGCGAAGGAGGCGCCCGTGTCGACGGCCCGCCGCGACGACCCGCTGTACATGGCCATCGTGGTAGGCGTGCTGGCCGCGCTGGTCATCCTGCTGGCGGTGGCCGTCTTCCTGGTGGTGCACCGCCACCGCCACCGCAAGTGCTTCGCGTCGCCGCTGGGGAAGAGCGTCGCGTCGGGCGTCATCGGTACTGGGACGAGGGCTGCCGATGGGTATGAGTCTTATAGTCTTTAGTAGTGTTCGTTATACTGCTGGCGGTGGCAGTATTCTTAGCGGAGCACCGCCATTTAAGTGCTTTACATCGCCGCTGCTGAAGAGTGTCGCGTCGGGCGTTATAGGCATTAAAACGAGGGCTGTCAATGGGTAAGAGCCCTACTCTTGAGTAATGTTAATCATATTTCTCGCTATGACCAATTTCCTGGTGGAAGAAGACTACAGTCTTGGACACCAAGACGAGGGCTGCCGATGATTATGATTCTTCTACTCTTGAGTAATGTTAATCATACTTCTCGCAATAGCGGATTACCTGGTCGTCAGCCGTCATTGGTACTGAGACGAGGGCTGCGAATGGGTATGTGATGTGTCTTCTACTCTTTAGCAATGTTCGTCATACTTCTCACACGATTTCCTGGTGGAAGAAGACTGCAGCATTAGGCGTCATCGGTACTGAGACGAGGGATGCCAATGGGTATGTATCTTTATGAACTGGTGGCAGTGTTTTTAATGGTGAATCGCCACCGCCACTGCAAGTACTTTACATAGCATTTAGGGAAGACTATGGCAGCTAGCGTTATCGGCATCGGGATTAGGGATGCCGGTGGGTACAAATCTCTAACGTCTACTCTATTGCACTGATTACAATCACACTTCTGTGTGGCACGCTAGTAACTCGTAGTATGACTCACCAGAAAAGAGCGTCATCAGTACCTTTTGTTAAAAGATGTACATGGCGAATATTACAACAGCATATTGGGGTATTTTGATAGAAGAAGTTTGCAGTCACAATTTTGAGCACGAAGATGTTTAAACAATGCAGCAAATATACAGGGTGACTTTGAAATCATTGTATTTTTGTAGTCTGTTTACAGTGTTTCAAATTATCAGTTATTATTTTATATCATCATATATAAAAATGAATCCCTATTTCCCTTGGTCATCGCATCACGCGTGAATGGCTGGACCGATTTCGCTAATTCTTTTTTGTTTTGTTTATTATTGTCAGCAGAATGTTCTTATGAAAGAAAAAATTAAGAAAATTGCGCTGAAAATAAGAAAATTTAAGAAAACTTAATCACCATACTAAATTATTTCTTATGTAACCTTTATCGTTTCTGACAATTTAAACTTTTTTAGTGAATGGCGTTTGACATAACACTGACAGAATGCGTTCTGCAAACGGTTAGAATTTCCAGTGCGGATAACATTTGCAATGTCGATAAATAAATTTGTATCTTTTTTTTATTCATTATTACCAATTCGAAATCAATATTCATAGTTTAGACAGGACAACGTCTGTCGGGTCCGCTAGTGTACATATGAAATAGATATTGAACGTTGTCGTAGGTACTCCGCGTGTGCTGCGAGCGACGCTAAGATGTCTCTGGACTGCGCCCTGGAGATGAAGGCCGACGAGTACCAGGAGCCGTACCAGCCGCTGCAGGGCGCGCCCTACTTCAGCTACAGCGCCGTGCTGCTCGAGATGAAGGAGCTGGCCGACGCCGGCCTCTCAGGTCTGTGTCCAGACCCCCCCCCCCACCCCTCACACACACTACACACACACACACAGCCGCCCTACTTCAGCTATGGCGCAACTCTCAGGTCTGTGTCCAGACCCCCCCCACCCCTCACACACACTACACACACACACACACACAGCCGCCCTACTTCAGCTAGAGCGCAACTCTCAGGTCTGTGGAGAGCCCCCCATACCCCCTCTTTATTACGATAGTTTTAACTACTATTGCCTACTATTACTCATACAAATGTTCAAAAAGTTCCTAACTTTAGTTAAGTTTCTGTAGATTGAAAACTACATAATAGGGGTTAAAGTATGAAATTGCCGATTATTTTCCCACTTTTTATTTTGTTTATAGCTCTTAACTATAGTCGTATTAGTGCGTAATTCTTTTTGTATTGTATCAAAAATGCAATACTAGTGCCTATTACTTCAAAGGAAGTCGTTGAAAAGACCCCTTACAATGTGTCAGCTGACCTTCTTGCTTCAATTAAGTATATTTGTATTATATACTTTGATTTTCAGAAATTTAAATACTATAATGCGTAGCTTTATAACCATGTAACTTTCACCTTCAATTGCATCGAAAACGGTTCAGGCGTTTTTAAAAAAACTAAAAAATTGTTAGTATGGAAAAATTACTTTTTTCGATTTTGTCCATATAAAACGGCAATTTCATACTTTAACCTCTAATATTATCCACAGTACAAAGCTCGTGATTATTTGATTAACCGCTTACAAAAATCATACTATACCTACAAAGAAAAATATACAGACGCAAAAGGAACCGCCTCCTTTTTTTAAGTCGGTTAAAGATATGATATTAGTGGACAATATCAATGTCACATACATTGTTCTGATTTTTAAGTAAGTCCTTGTATAAAAAAAATATTAAATAATCAGTAACAAAGCAATGCATTTACTACAAACCTCCAGACTAGAGATATAAATGCTTTAAGTCTTTTTGAAGACTTTCAAGTTTCAAGAATCAGGATTAACTTTTACTCATTAATCTATACTAATATTGTAAAGCTGAAGAGTTTGTTTGTTTGTTTGAACGTGCTAATCCCTGGAAGTAGTGGTTCAAATTGAAAAAATATTTTTGTGTTGGATAGTCCATGTAGCGAGGAAGGCTTTAGGCTACATAACATCACGCTGCGACCAATAAGAGCGAAGCATCAGTGAAAAATGTTGCAAAAATAATCGCGATCATAACAACAGAAATTGACGCTAACGAAGTCGCGGGCAACAGCTAGTCTTTGATGATGCCTGATTATGTGATGCGTTATCTGATCGCTTGTCAAGCAGACAGTTCCAACTACGAGTACGCGGTGCCTGAGCTGAGCTCCGCGCCGCTTCTGTCGCGTCGCGGGGGCAGCGCGTCCGAGCGCGGCACGGACACGCTGCGGACCCGTCGCGTCGCGTCGCCCGCCCGCAGCGTGCATCTGATGCGGGACGAGAGGGTAAGTGACGCACTACACTGCACTATAGTCCATAAAATTTTGCTCGATTAGAATGACACCTGTCAAACTGAGGTGACTAGTGATGGGACTGACTCGACTGATCAAACTAAAAAAAAAACAGATGAGACTTATAAAATAAAATGAAAATCAGATATATTAAGATTTAACAGTAAGTCAGTGTCGTGATCATTAGGAGAATAATTGTAACAATCATGAAAATCAATTAGAACATTTTTATCGCATAAAGAATCTAATAAATTTGAATGTTTTTTGTCAACTATTCATAATTGCAATTTGATGTTCTTAGCATCAACCAATGCTCATTAAATCATTTGTAACATTTATGTTACACTTCGATTTTGAAATACTGCTGTCAGTCTGTCGATTTCGATTTGTCGATTTTACCTTATCGCTAGCGATTATGAAAAATGACGTAACCTTGTAAAGACGTCTTTTCGAGTTAGGTGTAATTTTTGTGACTGGATTATATTAATGATTTTAACTTTATGATTTTTATATGTACAGCAATGTATAAAAAACATTTCTTAACATGCCAGTTACCAATATTTTTTTGTGTGCAAATGTGTTTCACTTCTTTGACGCTGGTACAAAGTTACGTCGTCTCTTTCAGTGAGAACTATCATTCTAATCAAGCTATATTTTAAGGACTATACGAGTAGTATACTACACTCCACAATAGTTGTTCACAACATAATCAACCTTACATTTTATAACGACATGGTGATATTAAGAATAACTTGAGAACCTTGTTAGGGTCATTATTTACTGCTTCATGCATGAAGACTTCCTAGTGTTGGATTATAAAAATATAAATAAAACTAAAGTTTCTTGTGAATGCATTGCTTTATTGTCATCGAAGAAAACAGAATACTACTGCGATGTAATATTTTTAAACGCCAACTATACATTTTTTAAACAAAATCTTTAAAATGACTAACTAGATTCAAATTTCATTAAACGACTCTAAACATTTAGCATTATAGTTTGTTTTTTTAGTTCTAATGGCTAGTTAGAATGTTAAAGTTGTTAATTAACATTAATAAATAAAATAAATACCAACTATAAATAAGTACTGATTAATAAAGAACTTGGTTTTTGACTTAGAAGTAACTCCTAATACGAGGGAGATGCACTAACTAAAGACAAGATTAGTAAATGAACCTAGTCCAGACTACAATTCTTGTTACTATAATTTTATTTAGCTAATTTCATTCTTTGACTATTGAGTCAAAGAATGAAATTAGCTAAATATTTAAACGCCCTGTCTGTTCACATTATGTTGTACAAATGTATATTTAATGCAAATATACTAAATTTTATTTTAAATATGAAATTACTCATATCATCACACTACGTACTTTTAAAATTACAATGACTATTACTATTATTCAGGGCTACAAACTATTTTTATACAAAATTTTGTTTAAATCGGCTGAGAAATTATTACCCGTACACACCCTCTTTTAACCCCATTAAAATATGTTTTCTGGAATAAAAACCATCCTTTGCCCTGCCCGCGACTGAAACCATCTCCATACTTAATGTCATTGAAATCTTTTTGGCGATTTAAAGCGTGAAACGAATAGACGGACAGATTTTCACATTTATAATATTGATACGAATTAAGAATTCAGTCTGTATTAAAAATATTCTATAAATTACAACCATTTGTGAAATGTTGATAAATGTGAATGACAAAAACCCATAATTATGTAACAGCTGGAGTCGCCGTCCCAGCAGGAGGCCGTGACGGAGCTGAAGCGGAGGCTCGAGACGACGACCGTGGCGGAGTTTCCGCGGCACCGCCTCCGCATGATCTCCAAACTAGCGGAGGGCGCCTTCGGCACGGTTAGTATGGCTAACACCCACCATGGAAAACACCCAGACCAGTACAAACAGACATGTTCATGCACACAAATATTTGTACAGTGCGGGGATCGAATTCGCGACCAATGAATGGTTCAGAAGCAGCATTTTCTACCACCGATCCAAATAGTCGTCAGTGTGTTGTTATTGAATGGCGTGTAGTGAACACCATTTGGATCAGCGGTAGTTAACGCTGCTTCTGAGCCATGGGTCGCGGGTTCGATCCCCGCACAGTACAAATATTTGTGTGCATGAACATGTCTGTTTGTACTGGTCTGGGTGTTTTCTATGTATTATAAGTATGTATTTACAAAATAAAAAAGTACATAAGTAAGTTTATCGGTTGTCTAGTACCCCATACGACAGGGTACTTAATAGTACCTTAATTTGGGACTAGATGGCTCTGTGTGGCCCAGTGAGGCATTTGTCTTAAATATATTATTTATTTTTTAACAACGTTTCCGTCGGCAGGTGTACGTGGCGGAGGCGGACGGCGTGCCCGAGTACGACGGCGCGGCGACGGCGGACACGCGGCTCGTCGCCGTCAAGTTCCTCTGCCACGACGCCACCGCCATCGAGAGGTGACTATGACTAGCCATCTCACACGATCATATTACACATTAACATCTCAGCCAATAATGATTAATACTGTACCATAGGCTACTACACTCGTTTTTGAAGTTGATCTTAAATCTATACTAATATTATACTGCTGAAGAGTTTGTTTAAACGCACTAATCTCAGGAAGTACTAGTTCGATATGAAAAAATATTTTTGTGTTTGACCATCCATTTATCGAGGAAGGCTTTAGGCTATATAACATCACGCTGCGATCAATAGGAGCGAAGCATCAGTGAGAAATGTTGCAAAAATAGTCGTGATCATGATAACAGAAATTGACGCGGACAAAGTCGCGGGCAACAGCTAGTTCATAATAATTTCCTGATTTGACGAAAGAAATATAGCCCTATGTTTTTAGTACCGAAAAAATCGCAAAACTTTATTTTAAAAGTCCTAATTTCGTACACAAACGAAATCGCTACCGACCATATTTGTCTATATATTGTCTATTCTGTGACGGCATACGGGTCAAAACAAACATTGGACATAAACCAACATTCAGATTTGTATTATCTGGGTTTTCGAATCTAACAACTATGTCGATTATTACTAATATTAAACCTAAATCACTGCACTTTCGCAGCCTTTTATTTCAAAAATGACAGTATCAAATTATAAGCAACATAACGAAATTTACTCGTAAGATCCGCCATGAAGTTAGTTAGAGTCTTATGACGTCATAACATGACCGACAGAGTTTTCAGAAATCAAAAAGAGAAGACAATCTGTAAATGGGAAATATGTTGCTATATTGTACTTTTGTTAATTGAAATCGATAAGTATTGATGTCTTAAAAGAAATACTATGGAAACTATTCATTTATTGCTTCAAATTTTATATGAGTCAAATAGCCTATGAAACATAGGTCACATCGCAAGGGTTTACACAACCTTTATCAGATCACCTGTCCATCCGACTCGGATCTACGTCGTCCAGAACCTTTTAACGCAAACGGAAAACGGTACTTGTTATTACGCGTCCCGACTCCCGCCCACTGTCACTTTACCTTCGAAATTCTTCGAGCGGCGTTGGTTATTTTAGTATATTTATATTAAGGTGTAATTAGTAAATTGAACCATTTTATTGGGTACTAGCTGTTCCCCGCGACTTCGTACGCGTCAATTTCTGTTTCTATGACCGCCATTATTTTTGCAACATTTTTCACTGATGCTTCGATCCTATTGGTCGCAGCGTGATGTTATATAGCCTAAAGCCTACCTCGATACATGTACTATCCAACACAAAACGTTTTTTTTTCAATTCGAACCAGTACTTCAAGAGGTTAGCGCGTTCAAACGAACAAACAAACTAACAAACAAACAAACTCTTCAGCTTTATAATATTAGTATAGATTTATTGCTATGGTAAAACCGCGCAAGTTGGTCTGCATAGATTTGCTGTCAAGCGTATTTTATTCTGGATTTGAATTTAGAAAATATAGATAGCATACATGTATGTATTTAAAGATAAATTCAAATACGACATGCCTTATCATGGCTGCGCTATAGTGCCAAGCTATAACCGCCTTTATCTCCACCCGTTTAGGAAAGAATCGAATGACAAATGCGCATTCTAGCTACTCTATCGTGTGAAGCTAGAATCATCAGCCTTAAGTTACTTGTAGACAGGAGTTCAAACACATTTAAGTTATTATCCATCCTTATACAAGTGAATGTTAAGTGAGTTTATCTTTGCTGCGGTATGTCAAGCGATAACCACCCTTATTTGTATGCAAAATAGGGAGGAATTCGAGCGCAACGTGTGCATGTTATCGTCAATCTTTTGTCTACTATTTGTAGACAGGAGTTGAAACACATTTAAGTTTTTATCCATCCTTATGTTGAGAGAGCCTATCTTGGCTGCGCTATAGTGTCGAGCTATAATCGTCCTTATCTCCATCACTTTAGGGAGGAATTCGAGCGCGACGTGCGCATCCTGGGCGCGCTGTCGTGCCCGCAGCTGGCGCGCGTGGTGGGCGCGTGCCGGGCGCCGCCCGCGTGCGTCGTGCTAGAATACCTACAGCCGGGCGATCTGTGCGCGTACCTGCGTAGGACTTCGCCCCCGCCCGCCGTGCCCGCCCTGCTGAGGGTCGCCGAACAGATCGCCGCCGGCATGAAGTACCTGGAGGCCCTCAACTTTGTGCACAGAGACCTCGCAGCCAGGTAGGAACTGTAGATATAGATATAAGTATCCTGTGTTTAAGAAAGACTTAGCCCTCGCTTGCGACGACGGCTACAAAGTGGCGGAACAGATATGAAGTACCCAGAAGCACTCCATTTTGTGCAAAGGGATCTAGTTGCCAGATACTACTGCATTTAAATGAGGTTCTAATAAACCTATTTTTGTTTAATACTTTTTCGTGACTTACTTCTGTCAACTCAATTTTTCTACTTGCATTTTTAAACCTATAAACACTTTTGAATATCTATGGCCACTAACGTTTATATCCGGCTACGACAAAGACAACAGGAAGGGTAATCAATCCAACAGTCCGTGTGTACATTTGCAGCTAAACTACTGACGGCCGGTCCCAATAATCTATCTATCTTCAGTTTTGGCATGTCGGAGATAGAAAACTTCTTCTGTCTCTGATTTTGAAGTCCAGAGAAAAAAAGACAGAAGTTGTTTTCTATCTCCGATATGCCAATACTGAAGATAGATAGGTTATTGGGACCGGCCGTAAGCCGATTTTGGCAAATTAGGTATTAATCGATTCCTTATTACAGTCCAAGTAACATAAGCTATCTTTTGTTACAAATAAAAGTACATGGTGAATTATACGGCAAAATATTGGGGTATTTTGAAAAAAAAAAATGTTTGCCGTCATAACGAGTGGGGCATCAAATGAAAGAAGACAAAATTCTGAACACTATGTTTAAACTACACAGTAAATATACAGTGTGAATCATTGTACTTTGTAGATGGGTTACAGTTTTATAAACTATTTCTACTTGTTACTTTTTTAAAACGGTTGAATATATCAAAAATGAATTTGTATTGTTTTTTGTATCCTTCTTTTTTGTACTTTCCCACTTTAGCGTATTTTAGTAGCGTCACTCTTCTAAATTTGCGGCGCCAGGATAATAAGTGTACTGTATTCCCCTAATAACCAATATTTTAAATATAAAAGTCGACATCATTGTTAACAAACAGCACGTTTCAAACTAACTTTATTTATATACATTTTGAGTTAAATTATTACTTATATTGCCAAAGTTGTGTGTACCTATAATTGGCATCTATTTATGCTACTTTACAAAATTAATAGTAGACTATTTATTTATTTAAGGATAGCCAACAAAACATACATCATTACACGCTAAAGGGAAAAAAAAAAATTTTTGATGCTGTCTTAATTAAAGGCAACCACGAAATGCGTATAAAGTTATTAAATATACAATATATTATCTTAAAAACATAAAAAGCAAAGTAGAAAAAGTCAGTAGCAGACCAATCTCATTACTGCAAAAAAGTGACATCATGAGCAAAAGTTAAACATAAAATAAAGAAGAAAGAGAAAAGCATGCGTGGATATACACATGTAGGTGCCTTATGCAAGTCAATGTTACCCTTATAATGATAGCAAAGAGGACATATGTTTATGTAATGCCGATTTAAATCTTCGTTGCGAATACGACAAATCAATATCAATTTGAGACGAGCGTAAGAGTTTACTAAACTGAGGTTGAACCCTGTCAATTATTATGTAACTAATACTATATCTTATCGAAACAATATATATACTACTACTTATCTAGGTGTATCCTACATATCATCCATCCATGTTTTATTATGTTTTGTTATGTTAAGTCCAGCTTTGTTTAAGAAATCGCATCAATTTATTATTGTTTTCTAATTTTATTGTTATTTTGTTATTTATTATTAGCTGTAATTTTTATTTTATGTTGTCAGCCGTGGGTTTAGCGAATGCTGTTTTCTCTGTAATGGTTTCCGCAGAATGCCAGTGGCTGTGTCGCACTCATTGCGGCTTCGCCTCATACTTAGCAGAGACCATTTTGGTGCCATTAGTTTTAGGTTCTATTGTAATCTATCTAGTCTTAGTTATTTAGTAAGTACTAATCTGTTGGTGCCAAATAAATATATTTTCTTTCTTTCTTTTCTTATGCTGCTGGTGGACCTTGTTAATAAATAAAGTAACCATAAACTTACCCCCCTTCCAGAAACATCCTCATAGGCAAAGGCTACCAGATAAAGATAAGCGACTTCGGCACGGACAACGAGGCGTACGCGTGCGACTACTACAAGGCGGAGGGCCGCATCCCGCTGCCCCTCCGGTGGGCGGCGTGGGAGGCGGCGCTGTGCGGACGGTACACCACCAGGAGCGACGTGTGGGCCTTCGGGGTCACCGTCTACGAGATATTCACGCTGTGCCGAAGGCGGCCCTACGAACACCTCTCCGATACCGAGGTGAGGCTGGATAACCAGCACAAAGTTTTATTATATCATCTGACAAACAAATAATATTTAAGATATGCCTCACCGGGTCACACAGAGCCATCTAGCTCCAAATTAAGGTACTATTAAGTACCCTGTCGTATGGGGTACTAGACAACCGATAAACGGTTTAAGAACTTTATTTTCTCAAAAGAATTACAATTAAATAATTCACTTCCTGAGAAATTACATTTTTTAAGTAAGAAAACATAATGAGCGTACAACTAGGATTAACCAAACTAAAGTAGTTATTGTTAGTAACAAGAATAAAAATATTGTCGGGTACACAACAAAAACAACGAGCCAAAATATGAACGAGATGCGTATGCGACAGTAAACCACGGACGTAGTGCGTACCGAGCGCACCTGAGAAGTAAAATAAACTTACTTAATTACTTTTTTTTTGTAAATACGTACTTACAATACATAAAAAACACCCCAGACCAGTACAAACAGACATAATCATACACACAAATATTTGTACTGTGCGGGGATCGAACCCGCGACCCATGGCTCAGAAGCAGCGTCTGCAATCCAAATGGTCGTCAACCAATACCTGAGAAAAATATAAAATATTGATTCAATTAGTCATTTTGAAATACGCTGTGACGCACTCGGACATATCTATGTAAGGTTCATTCATCCTGTAGGTATAGCACAAAAAACTATCGAATCCGAATCGTTTGCGTGTTCGTATCGCCATCGAAATATTTAGTATGAAAACTTAAAAAGCGCTCACGCGGTAAAAACGAGAACTACAAAACAAAGCACGAACTTTGTGTCGTTTGCTTTCGACACGCAAACGATTCGAAGTCGATAGTTTTTTGTGCTAGACCCACAGGTCCCAGCCGAAGTAAAATAATAGGTTCGTACTCGTCACAGCATGATTCAAAATGAATAGTAATACATTTTTCCAAAGACTTTTCATTAATAAACAATAAATACTGCCAAGATGTTATAATGGTTACAATACGAGCTTCGTTTACCAGGTGTTCAAAAATGCACTTTATAGTATACTAGTTATACACCGCAAATATCGTGTATCTTTGTATTACCTAAGAATTGATGTTTGAAGAGTGATTTTTTATTGATGAATATCATTCATGATCAAGATACCGGTTCTAGTCCCACCTGCGACATTTTCAAGTTTAAATACTGACTCTATTCATTGTCCGCCAGGTCCTAGAGAATCTGTCGCACCTTCAGGCCGACGACGGTCTGTTCACGTGCCTAGAACGTTCTAGCTCGTGCCCGAGAGACTTGCACGAGGCGACCCGCGCGTGTTGGCGTCGCGACGCTCAGCTCAGGCCGACCTTTGCCGAACTTCACGCGATGCTGAGGAGGCACACGTGACCTGCGCGACGAACGAGGCAAGGGAGACGGAGAAGGGAAACGTTAACGACATAGGAAAAGAACATAGAACATGGAAAAAGCGTTGGGAAGGCTGCCTGCGCCGTTTGTACGAGAACCGATGCACCAGTACACATAGACGAGTTCAAGGAACGCCAATCACAGTGCTCACATACAAGCATTTGCTCATAAACTCTGTGGCGCGCCCTACATCGCCTTTTTAACCTTTTTCCATGTTGTGTGGTAACGAAGCTGGAGGTAAGGTGGTGAAAGAAAAAATTAACGACATGGCAACGAAGCTGGAAAACAAATGAACGAATGGGGCGTGGTTGAAACGTAATAAGGAAGATGGAGAACGAATGGGGATTGGTTGAAATTGGAAATAAAGTTACGGCCTATAATCATCCCACTTCAGGGTTTAAGGCCTCCATCATTGAATTCAAGTTACCACAGCAATGATGGGTACAGGCATAATCTTCACCTAAATGATGGTTGGTGATCACAAACCAGAGCAATATTCGAAAATTCGAAACTTTTTGTTGCCCGTCTTAACGATTGAACCCGAGAATCTCGGTATTCAAACCACTAGACCAACGGGGCGTTGGAAGTAACTGATCACAATTATACAGGTGAAATTTTAACCACTATCCAAATTTTTATATAGCAATCTACGAGGCAAAAACAAATGACGTATTTTTTCTTTTGGTATAGCCCAATACAAAAATGTCAAGATAAACTTAGAAAATGTCCGCCAAAAATCTAGAATTTTTGATACGGCATCTTAGTAAACACTTTTTTAACGCGATGTGCATCTCATTCATTCATTACAATACTTTTCATAAGTTTTTGATTTTCTTGTTATACCTAAACAGATCTAGGACCGTAAAAATTTAAAACTATATCGCGAAAAATATTTTCAAGTGACAACTTGATTTACAATTTTTACTTCATAAAATACGCGCTAAATACGATACTGAACGCATATAAAAATTTTGGAAAGTGGTTAAAATTTCATCCTGTATTAACGTTAAAGGAAAATTGATTTGTCTAATGGGTTAAAATAAATACGGTTTATTTTAACCCATTAGACAAACAGACAGACAACACGCATTTGGGAAACGTGGTGATCATGCCTGTATCCATTCTGTAATAACTTGAATTCAATGATGGAAGCCTTTGCCCTGCAGTGCACCATTAACGTTTAAATGATTGTGCAACGCGAAATTATCTGTTCTGTTGATTAAAAAAAAAATCTTTATTTGTAAAAAGTGATCTAGATAATAATTTTAAACAAAAAAACCGACTTCAAACAGGATTCAAAAAATAAAAATTGAGAAACATCCTTTTCTGAATTCGGTTAATAAGTTACCCGAACACAAACAACTCGGAATATGGTTAAAGCTCGAAGAATTCTCACCACAAGTTTTTGTTAATAAAGATTTATTTCATTAGATGTGGTATATCATTGGGATCTTAAAAACGAAACTAACTCAAGACTCTGGGTATTTTAGGCAACTTCCTTGTTAATTACCTCAAAACCTATTGTTTCAAGAGCTGAGATCTGTTCATGTTTGTGATATTACCCACATGTATTTTTGTTATTACATTAAAATACAAAAAATCAGTCACGCATCGATCAATCGGCAATCGGTTATTATAAAATATTGTAGTGTAACATTATTATTAGGGGTTAAAGTATGAAATTGCCGTTTTGTATGGACGAAATCGAGAAAAGTAATTTTTCCATACTAACAATTTTTTAGTTTTTTTAAAAACGCTTCAACCGTTTTCTATGCAATTAAAGGTGAAAGTTAGATGGTTATAAAGCTAAGCTTTATAGTATTTAAATTTCTGAAAATCAAAGTATATAATACAAATATACTTAATTGAAGCAAGAAGGTCAGCTGACACATTGTAAGGGGTCTTTTCAACGACTTCCTTTGAAGTAATAGGCACTAGAATTGCATTTTTTTTTTAGTCAAAAGTTACTTTATTTAGTTTTTGATACAATACAAAAAGAATAATTACGCAATAATATGACTATACTTAAGAGCTATAAACAAAATAAAAAGTGGGGAAATAATCGGCAATTTCATACTTTAACCCCTATTACATTTTAATGAACTTTGTTTTGTATAACAGTAATTGTAACAGCCGTATGTATCAAACTGCGACAATAATGTAATTGCTGACAAGTGTTTTATGCGGCCTGCACCCGACGACGTTTGAATGAACGCGAAGAGTTGTCGACGGCCGCGCCACCAGCGCCCTCTGGCCAGAACTAATGATACAAAGTACTTATGACATTTCATATTTTTAACCTTCGTGGCAATAGTATTGTTATTAGGACAAAAACACAATTACTAATAATTAATATTGATTTGAAATGTATATTCTTGTATGATGAATTTGAATTATTTATGATAATATAATTTATGTAAGAGGCTACGTTATTATTAATTAGGCTCAGTGCGCGCAGCATGGTTCTAGCCTAACTCAGATGTTAATATTAAATAAAAAAATTAGATACACGTTGTTCATCACCATCAAAAAAGTGTCATAACTAAATGTGCACCCATTTGGCAAAAGGGTGCACATTTAGTACAACTATATCAATCGAATAGATACATCGTGACATAATTTAGTTATAAGGTTGAACGTCAATCATTCAATCGAGGACGGTATAGGACACTTTTGTACCTTTGTGTACCTAGTTATTATACAGGATGAAATTTTAACCACTTTCCAAAATTTTTATAGGCGTTCAGTATCGTATTTAGAGCCCATTTATGAAGTAAAAAATGTAAATCAAGTTGTCACCTGAAAATATTTTTCGTAATATAGTTTTAAATTTTTACGGTACGGTTGGCCTGTTGAGGTATAAAGGGAAAATCAAAAACTTATGATCAGTATCGTAATGAATGAATGAAACGCTCATCGCGTTAAAAAGTGTTACTAGGCAGCCCTATCAAAAATTTTCGATTTTTGGCGGACATTTTCTAAGTGCTTTATCTTGACATTTTTGTACTGGGCTATACAAAAAGGAAAAATACGTTATTTGTTTTTTGTCTCGTAGATTGATATATTAAAATTTTAAGGTGGTAAAAATTTCATCCTGTATATCGATGTATAGCGTCGGTCTTCGCTTCTTATCAACCGCCCGCGCCCCCACTCCTCCATGTCTTCCGCTGCTCCGTATAAACTCCTCTCGCTTCACACTGATTTCGAACGAAGCGAAGGCCGACTCTTCAATGGGTTAGTTAGATATTAAGTAATTTTACTTTCATAGTACAATCATTCAATAAAACCACCATCGTTGTGTTGTTCATTATCTACATAAATGATATTCTATTGTATGTATTTCTATGAGAGACACTGGTTAGAGAATTGCTATGTAAAAGAATGTTCTGAAACACTGTCGCCCCTCACTCGCCTGTGTCACCTTCCCAACTTTACACACACAATAGGCTACTTGACGCTTTTTTGAAATAGTTCTTAAATGGTAATCTCAATAAGATTTTTATAGAAAACAGCATATTTATTTACGTGTCCTTATTTACCCGTCTACGAAAAGTGGTCGTATGAAATAAAAAAAACGCTGTCGGCCATATTGGTCTATAGATTATCTGTTTTGTGACGTCATACGTATCAAACCTAACATTCGACAGTTTCAACTACAATCAACAAAATTAAATATTGCATAAGTAAAATTCTATAGAAATCACATTTGATGCGCGAAATTTGACTTGAGTCAAGAAGCTTATTGTATGACAGCTGATCATGTACGATTTAGAACAGCCAACGCACATTAGGATACGTATTTTATATCTTGCGCTAATTGGTCAGTACCGGCCAATAGTAGAATTCTATTAGTTATAGACAGAGTAAAGTCTCACCAGCGCCGCAGATGCGAATATGAAATTGAACCCCTGTATTGAACTTTGTTTAATTCATCTATGTTATAGTAAATCGGAATCGGCCGGTTGATCCGAATCGTACTTTCAGTTTATGAATCTTTTGTTGATCTGTGATATTTTAATTCTGATTTAACATTCGTAATTTATTTTACGATTCGAAACGTCACAAAAAGACTGACTTTTTTTTACACATTTTTTACACGATTCAGTTTAAATCTTGTTGATTTTATTTAGGTAGGCTAATGTGTTATGTGCTCGCGACTTCGCTTCATGAGACTATTAATAAGTTATCAGATAGATCAGAGCGACAGTTTAGTAACTAAATTATAATTTAGGAACAAAGACCTTCAGCCCAGCGTCGGGGATCCTGCCTCAACCCAAACCAGCAGAACACAGTAATGAAGAGAAGAGCTAATCGATTCTTTTAAATACGAGTAAACTCCCTTTAAAATGGCGGCGTTAGAGTCCCTTTTTGTATCAAACTTGCTAAGTTTTTGGCTGAAACTTAGTTAGGTTATTGTCATAAGCCGATAATAATTTAATCAGTAAAATCGTAATTTTTTTAGCCATTACACGTCCTCAATAAATAATGCTTTAGAACGGATATGGTATGATGGCGAGAACAAACAGCTCAGAAAGTGCGGCTGAAAGACTTTAAATATTCTTTTTCAACTTTGTTTTTATTTTCAATAAAAATTAGTATTCAAAGTAGTATTTCAATTAAAGATATACACAATACACAAAACTATAGTATTAAAATTAAAATAAATACAGTTAAAGTAAAGTCAAAAAAATCCTGTACCTATGCTGAAACTTGAAGATAATGTTGTGCGTAACCTTTCATATGAAATAAATAAAAGTCTGTTCTTGAAATGTTTTTTTACCCGTCCAGTAATTATGTCAATCACAAATTTCTGTACCCAAGCAATCAGTCTTCGTAATAGTTTAGAAATGTTATTATATGGCCTTGTTGTATGGTCGCCGTGGTGCGTGTGTTCTGTTGGTGACAGGATGCAATAGGTTCCCCGTCGCGGTACCACTGTGTCTGAGGCCCTACTTCAAATTACGACGCCCATATATTTCGCTCAATCAATATCTCACACTCACTAACGGCCGTTTTCAATATCCTATCTATCTTCAGTTTTGGCAAATCCGAGATAGAAAAAAACTTCTGTCTTTGTTTCTCTGGACGGAAAAATCAGAGATAAAAACTGTTTCCTATCTCCGATATGTCAAATCTAGCCATAGATAGGATATTGAAAACGGCCGCAAGTTTCAAGCGAGTGAGGGAGACGGACATAGCGTAGCATACGCGCGTCGTAACACAGAGTACACCGCTGCGCGCGCTCTCTTTTATAAACTTACCGAACTTTATAGTCATTTATTTTCATAAACACATTTCATGAGTGTATAATTAGGAGTATAAGCAGTTAGATATAGTTGCGTCTGAATCGAATAAAGTCTATTAGAAGTATAATAGTAGTTGAGAGGTTTTCTATTTTCTGTAGCGAGTGCCGAAACTGTCACTGTAAATATGGCGACGGCGATAGTTTGTAGAGCCCGGCTGGCAGGCGGCAGACGTATGTGGTAGTCTCTAAAATATTCAATGCGTTGTAGTTTGGGAGACGTATTATTTCATGGCTTGTGATTTGTACTTTGAATACAAAACTAATCGCTGCTGTTTGAACAACATTACTTTTATATCGCACCTTTCGGATTTAATATATTTCTTGGACACCAACACATTTGTCGTCACTTGTAAGCTATAAAATGACGTCATAGTGTGCTATTTTTATGCATTGGATTTCCTTAATTAGGTACTTTGTTCAACACTTAGTTATTGGGCATTTTTAAACCAATTGAATTAACACGTTACATAATAGCGGTTAGAATTGCAAAAGCATTGACAATATCACAAAGACTACATCATTCGTCGACCGATTGCCAAATGGTGCGGAGCATCCCAAACGCAATAGTAAAAAAACCAGTCTTCTATGAAGCAATTACAACAATTCATTTATAAACGACACCACAATGCTCTCTTTTCCACAGTTGAAGAACTGAAATATCCCGCCACAGCTGTCTGTTTAGCAATTTTTTCTGCTGTAGAACTATTTTAGGAATAATTAGGTTACGTATTTCTGACCAAATTGAATGCGTGTAGCGTAAAATTGTAAAGTAAAAATGGGTAGACAGAGAATGTCCTGGGTCGCTTGAACTGGTGTCAGAGTTAGCCGCGAACCCATTACGAGATAAATGACGGGCGACTCGCGACGCGACGTTGCCACACCTCATGTGTGACATGACATGTATCGCCCGATGTCTCTGAACAAAAATGTCGGTCGACAAATGTCCCCTAGTGAGTAAGCGGCTTTATTCGTAGGCCCCGGCGGTTCAGTAGCTTCTGGACGCTCTCCGTCCGTGACCCAAGCTGTGTTGTGTTTAATTCTGTAATCAGCTAGCTAGACGTACCTCCTACCTCGACAGCTCGCCACACTCTGGCGGCCAGCGCTCATGCGATTGCTTCGCACTGGAACCTTCTTCTTTTCTATAAAAATTAGGTTATATTATAGACGAAATGAATTGACTATCACTGTTCAGTCAGCAACTGAATTAATGCACAGAGATAGGTACACTAAGAATCCTCTTTTACTTGTAGGACAATAGTTATTTAATATTTACGCGAATGCAAGTTAAAAAGATCTTATGTTATGTTTGATTAAATACAGAATAACGATTGGAAGGAAATGGTTTTATTGGATCACGTGTTAAGGTCAAAATAAAGTACCAACTTGTTTTATTTTTCTACAGTAACTATATGTTGACAAAGATTGAAATTAAGTCCAAATGAACAACAATATGACTATATCGCAATAATCCACTATAAGAAGAGCAGGATATTGAACAGTGCGCAGCCGTCACATGAGCGATGGCATTAACATTTTCCAACGAATTAGTTGTTACTATTTACAAAGCTTATATCTCGTAGGGCCGGCGGCGGAGGCTGCGCCCACGCGACAATACAGAACCAATGTATAGATATGTTTATGGCGCGGGCTCCGCCGCGGCGGTATTGACTCTATGGACATATTTACTGTTATGCGTTGAGGAATATATTTTTGTTAGGTGCCAAACCCGCCACTCGCTGTCAACGACCTGGCGTGATATACTCTGCAGCAGCGCCCCTGTTCGTACCGCGGTCCGATCTATTGTAGTTCAATGTACTACAGACGTGCATCACGCACGAGTTACAATTGATATAAGTAAAAGCCTGGACCTGTTTGGTCAAACTTTTTATTCATATATGAGAGTTTGTTCTGAAAAAGTGAGTGAATTTGATAAAAAATTAGCATGTACGTGCAGAAGTGTAAAACGAGAACCGATTACAATTTATTTTATTACGTACATACGTACTGATCAGCATTAATACATAAACTGAACCAAAAATCAGCTCTGCATTCCAGCGGCTAGAGGCGTGCTCTCCAGCCACGCCCTATAAATTGCTCATTTACTTCAAAATGGCTGCACGTAAATACTGGATTGTAACTCGTGCGTGATGTACGTCTGTAGTACATTGAACTACAATAGATGGGACCACGGTACAAACAGGGGCGCTGCACGACCTGGCGAACAGCCGGAGCGGCGGGCTCGGCTTGTATTTATTTGTTTGTTGTAGAGATGGCATGTATCTGAATGTAAGCTTGTAGTGTCCGACCCTCGGCTTAATCGGAGCCCGGTAATGTAAGCACTTGTAGGTGTAAGCGAGCGTTTAGTTGCAAGCGGGTCCCCCCCCCCCCCCCAGGGCGGCCCCGCTGACGGAACCAATGTACTAGGCTAATCGAATATACAGAGGTCTAATTATTTGTAAGTAAGTAGGCGAGCACTGCGGCTCCCCCTAGTGATAATGTTAGGCACTAACGTAATGTACAATAAAACACCCTCTCTGCCTTAGTGATGCTATCTTACCCCTAATGCTACGACGATATCACTCTAGAAGGAAATTTATAATGGTACTTGTAAATATGAACTCTTGTGGCTGATGTATCATAATTATATTGAGCACTATGGAAAACTTAAATTCCTAACAATGGTCCAAACTTCACTCGCTTTTTTATTTGTACTATACGATTATACAATTTCTATTTAGATAAAGAATAATAATTAGTCTAGAGATAAAACTTACGCTTTAATTTTTTTTTAATAGATGTAAATCATGTATTTGTCGAAATGCTTAATTTTCGTAATCAAAGTTCTATGGAAAAGGTTGATACCAAATGCAGTATTTTTATTTTGTACTCTACATCTTTGTACCCGAATAAAAGCAATAATCTATAAAACGCAGTTTTATTTGCGGACCCCTTCCCCTGCAGCTGCGAACGAGGCAAAAGAAGCAAAACATACAGCCTTTGTGTGGCTGTTTACAAACAGGCGCTTATCGCTCGTCGACTTCCTCTGAGGGAAATATACAAACGATAGCAATCGGCGTTCCTCTGCAGAGCTGACGATGAGTAGGATCGCGCTGGTCGTGTGCGCGCTGTGCGCGGGCGCCGCCGCCGTCAAGGTTAAGGTTGTTATGCATTCGGAACAGGACGAGTCCCGCCCCGAAGAGGAGGAACGCGCCTCCCCCCCTCTGCTGCCCTTCCTAAGGCCGCGCGTGTACGAGGAGCCCTCCACCGCCGCCCCGACCTCCGCGCCGCCCGCCCCGCCGCGCGCCATGCACCCCAACGAGATGATCTTCCCGCTCATCTACCGCCAGACGCACATCAACAGCATGTTTAAGTTCGGCGAGAACTGGTACACCTGGTCCACCGAGAAGCGAACCGACGGCTCGAAAGCGACCAACTACTACATCTGCTACGACGAGCCCAAGCGCTGCGATGAGATCGGATGGGTGAGAACTTTACACGTAAATTTGTATGGCGATAATCTTGTTTCGCAAAGTAGTCACCAGATGGCGCTGTATCAGTGCCTTACATGTTCAGTGGCTCAATAACCAATTGAACAATCAATCATATTCCTTATATATGTGACGTCAAATTAAATTAGCTTTTGCTTACACACCATACTAGGTGTTTGTGGAAGCGGTGTATCAATATCCCATCCTTTATTCTTACAAGAGATATTTAGCCCAATAGACTTATCTTTTATTAAAATCAAATACTTAATTGAAACTGTTATAATGTACATACTATTGAAGTTCAAATTACCATTAAGCTAGTATATTGAAAATGTATGTCCTTACATAAAAATTCGACTACCTTTGATTCCCATTTTCCGGGTAACTGTTTAAACAGTTCGTTTGTTGTTTTAAAAGTTTTATTAATTCGGAATACTGATACCTCCTCTTCTTGGAGTTGAGGAATCGTTATTAATTAAAGTGGCCGTAAAGGTACACTGCAGAAATTGTACTTTGCATTTCCTGAATTTACACTTTTATTGTATTTAATTCTTTGCGACACTTTTGACGACCTCCGTGGCGGTGTGGCGTAAGTACACACCGGTTTTCAAGGTGTCGCCTGCTCCGAGATCCTGGATTCGATTCCCGGACGGGTCAATTCAGATTTTCATAATACGAGTGCTTTAAATACTCACTCTATGATCAGAACAATGTATGTGATGTTAAGTATACTTTATTTGATATTTTAGCAACTTAATTGCACTTATAATATCAGTATATAAACTTGAAAAATTTATATACTGATATTATAAGTGCAATTAAGTTGCTAAAATATCAAATAAAGTATATAAATAGCTGTTTCATCTTAACTGACTGTCAAACATCTGCAAAGATGTTTCTTTCGGGTGTTAAGGGTGCAAACTACTAACATTTGATGAAACAACGCTGGCTCACAGCGTAAGAATATGCTTGAAAAATTCGCGCCGTGTCGCAGTGTCTCGGTGGCCTAATGGTATGGCGCCCGCCCGGCATGCGAGGAGATGCGGGTTCGAGTCCCGCCTGAGACAAAAAAAAATTCAAGTTTATATACTGATATGATGTTAAGTATTTATTTATTGTGTAGGAACGTACGGACGCGCTGCCCAAGTGCGCGTTCCAGATCGATTCGCTGATGGCGGACGACCGCGCCTGCGTGAACGCGTTCGGCGTCGAGCCGCGCGGGGCCAGCGTCTGCGACGGCGCAGAGCAGATGAAGGTAAATATCTTAATTCTTAAGGCGACTGCTAGAGCTAAGCGCTACCCTCAATTAATTTAACTTTATTACTTCTAAACAAATTCAATTCTCCAAAAACTAGAACAGTATCATTTTAGCAAATTACCTGTAGCTTTAACTTTTTATTTTATTGTTTATAAAGTCGAATTAGACGCTAACGCCAAAAGTGGCCGCTTTTAGCAATAATTGTACAATACAAAAGAATGCCAGAATGAAAAGCAGTTAAGTTTATTGAATAACTAATAAATACTAGAGGTAATTTGCTAAAATGATACTGTTCTAGTTTTTTGTTTAAAAGTAATAAAATTAAATCAATTGGGGGCAGCACTTGTCTCTAGTAGTCCTATAATATTATAAACTAGCGGATCCGGCAAACGTTGTTTTGCCGAATACAGCATGTTAGGTAAAGCTCGTATATCAAGCCGAAACTGACAAATAATATGTAAACATTATGCATTTATACTATGGTGAAGAGGCGGTTATCACAATTGGCTGTTTTGTTTACATTGTACTTTCTAGTCTAATATATAAAATTCTCATGTCACAGTTTTCGTTGCCATACTCCTCCGAAACGGCTTGACTGATTTTGATGAAATTTTTTGTGCTTATCCGGTATCTATCCCCCTAAATGTTAGGGGTAGTCCACCCCTAAATTTTTTATTTTATTTTTTAGACAAAATATTTAATTTCTATTTTTTTATGATACAACATACAAAAATACATACAATACTTTATTTGATATTTTAGCAACTTAATGGGGGCTATCGCTAGTGAATTTGCCACTAGAGGCGCTAGTGTCGCGTGAGGTCCAATATCATTCACTTTGTACTGGTTTTAGCGGAATTTGTTGCATAAATTATAATTTCTTTAATTTACCTGCTGCAAAGTGATCTCCTTCGTAAAATATCGCAAATGTGGATTATTTGGCGATTAATGTGAACGCTTTAAAAGCGGAATTAAGATAAAGCGCAAAAATAGGCGGCCTCAAGAGCAACTATTTCAGAAGTTAGTTTGTTGATATCAAGATAGTTATTTATAAACAATATAACCTTAACTATATTCAAGATATAACACTTTGTTTCGGCACCAATCGCCTTTGACAGCTATAACTCCGGACCTCAGTCGACAGTGGCGCCAACTGGCGAGCAAAGAAACGGTAGTCCCCATTGCACTTATAATATCAGTATATAAACTTGAAAATTTTTTTTTAAATTTAAATTTTACCCTTTTACCACCAACCCCTATTTTTTGTTAGCCATTTTAGTAATTTAATCATTTTTATGGCAAAACAACGTTTGCCGGGTCAGGTAGTATTATTATAAAGACCGAAGAGCTGGCAGCTACCTCAGACAAAGAATTAGTTTAGCCATACAAAGGGGGAACGCTGCCAGTATCTTCGGATCCTTGCCTAAAGGGACCCCTTTTAGTAATATATTTTAGTTATTACTCGTAGTTATATTATATTTTTTAAGGTTTTTAGTCGTAGGTTTCTTAATATTTATATCAATATATTACATGCCAGATTCAGATAACAGTCTCTATATCGATGTTTCGTATCGTCAGGTGAGCGACATGGTCCGGTCGTGCGGGCCCCGCATCCGGTCGCTGTGGCGGTTCCTCCGCGTGGGGCGGAGGCCTGCGGGCGTGGCGAAGCCCGCCGACGTCAACTCGCTGCTCTGCGAGGACGAGGAGGAGTGCTACCTCACCGTCGAGTACCGGGTGAGTGCATACTGCATCTATTTTATTGCTCTTGATGGCAAAAAATGTCTTACCATTCATCTATCAGTCACAAACTAATTATACAATTACTTTGACAGTCCATTTTATTCAATATAACAAAATAAATAATTGGTTAAATTTTTCAATTAATAATCGATCAACTGTAATAACACTAAGATATTAATTTTGAACTTATTATAAAGATATGGAGTGGACAACAACAATAAAACTATTTGAAACACCCAGACCTAAAAAAATATATTGAGACGTCCAGGAATCGAACCCGGATCCTTGGAGCTAGCGATGTGTCCACTCCACCATATTCAAAATTTGCGAGAATTGCATTCATCCTAAAATCTATTATGAAAAATAAAATTAGCATTGGAGATAACAAATGTATTACTACATTTAAATCTCCCCCCTTGTATTCAGTCAGGTCGTTGTATCCCAACCAAATAACCAATGTATCCTAACCGAAGCATGTATTCGCAGATTCACCACGACAGAATAACGTTTTCGCTTCACGAGCCGAGCCGCGGGCAGACGTTCAAGAGCGCCCTCAAGCGCGAGGCGACGCCCAACGAGGAGCCCAAGGCCACCGCCGCCCCCGACGCGCGCGGCCCTCGCAAGAAGCCCAGGGAGGACGACCCTCCCCGGAAGAGATTCCACCTCCGAACCAAGCCCAAAACCGTCGAAGGGAAGGGCGTGGCCAAAGAGAGGAACGATTCGGGGTACGCCGGCCGTAGGGTGGTCAAAAATAAAATCAAAATCAGGGAAGACGTCTCAGAAGATGTATCAGAGTAAGCCGAGTACGGTGTCAAGTTTCTGACACGCATGTCGCGCTGCCATCGACTGGTGCCACTAACTACGCTCGCTCGAGTCCGAGTGGGCAAGGATAGTTATATTTCAGTGTTATTAAAATTGTTTTTCGAAATTGTTTGTTTTCTTACATGACCTTGGATGGAAAAACTAGGCTAAATGAAGGGTACAGGCATAATCACCACGCTTGACATATGCGGTGATCACGAATACCAGCAATGTTTGAATATTCCAAAATCTTGTTGCCCGACTTGGCGATTGAAGCCAAAACCCCTCAGATCTAGGTCCGTTATTTAAACTGAAGCAAGGGAGTCTTCCGCCACCGTTTACTTGAATGATCAAATTGAAATAAGCGGTAACAGTATTTTGTATGTAAGTCAAACAAGCATTTTACGTAAAAAGTATATATATATATAGATATTCCGTAGTTTCGCTTATCAACACTATTTATGCTTCTTAAATTTCATCTTGGGCTGTTTGCGCGTCTTCTCCGCGTCGTAGAACTTTCTGTAGTTGACGTTCTTGTAGAGGCCGGGCTTCAGGTTCGCGCTGGGCTCGGCGGCCATCTTAACGCTCTTGGGCTTGGCGGGGGGGCGGGCGGGGGGAGGGGGCGCCGCCGCCTCCACCCTCGTCGTCAGGCACTCTTTGCGTTCCTTTAGAAAAAAAGACATGGTAAAATATCTACTTCTTCAACTGCCATTTAGCGTGATTAAACACAGATTGACAATCTCTTAAGTAGAGATGGTAAATAAAAAAACCGGCCAAGTGCGAGTCGGACTCGCGCACTGAGGGTTCCGTACCAAGTATAACTAAAATACCACAATATTTTGATGACTGCAAAAATAACTTTGTTTTTCATAGTGTTTGTATGAAGGACAAAGTTATGTTCGCTGTTGTTGAAAATGTGGAAAAGGATTTTCAAAACTACCGGTTCGATCTGGTTCGAACCAATTTTCGTTGAAAGTTTTTGTTAAGATCTACATTATGTATTTTTTCCAAAATTTTCACTTGCTTATTTTAAAAGGTAGAGGGGGGGGGGACACTCATTTTACCACTTTGGAAGCGTCTATCTTCCAAATGTTAGACTTTTGGAAAAAAATATTTTAGGAACCTCTATGTCTTTTTAGAAGACCTATCCATAGATACCCCATACGTCCTATACGTATAGGGTCTAAAAAAATAAAATTTGTTTTAGTTCTATGTATGGGAAGCCCCCCTTAAATATCATTATTTTTTATTTTTTGTATGATAATCGTAAAGCGGTCAACAGGATACACCTACCTACCAAGATTTAACTGTGTCATGCTAATACTTTCAGAATAAAGTGGCTGTGACATACATACGGACGGACAGACAGACAGACAGACTTGACGAATCTATAAGGGTTCCGTTTTTTGCCATTTGGCAACGGAACCCTAAAAAAAAGTAATCTTCTCTAATCATCCCTCTGCAGGGCAAAGGCCTCTATCATTTAATTCATGTTACCACAGCAATGATAGGTATTAATTTTAAATAAGGTGCTCTCGATGAAACAAAACGAAAAGTATGATCACCATTAATAACACGTCATTTTTTTTCTGTGTACAGTGAAAAAAAGAGTGATATTATCAGTATTTAAACTTGAAAAATTATGTCTCAGGCGGGACTCGAACCCGCATCTCCTCGCATGCCGGGCGCGGCGCTTTAACCATTCAGCGGTTACGGTGATAAAGAGCAAAATATCAACCAACTTTGTTGTTTGAAATTTACAATAATTACGATAAAATTTACCAACTTATCACTTCAAACGCAGAAGAAAAACTATCAGGAGTAGTTTTCTTATTTGAAAAAAGTATTTACCATGATAAGAAACAATTAAAATCCAACAACACACACAATTGCTGCCCCCAATTGTTACTTTATTTATTACTTTTAAACAAAATCAATTATCAAAAAAACTAGAACAGTATCATTTTAGCAAATCACCTATGGTATTTATTGAATCACTTGTAACTGCTTTTAATTCTGAAATAACATATCGGCTACTTTTTATCCCGGGATAAGGTGCGGTTCCCGTGGGTTTTTTTTTATTTGTGTACAACAGCTTGTACACAATAATAAAGTGTATAGTACCTTGTCGGAGATCTTCCGTTTCCTCTGCCCCTTCTTCCCGGCGTCGGCTTCGCTAGGGACGTCAGCGGGGGCGGGGGCGGGGGCGGGGGCGGGGGCGGCCTGGGTCACGGTGGCGGCCTGCTGAAGCTTCATCAGCACTTCCGTCTTAATCAGCTCGTTGCCTTTGCTGATCGCCGCTATCTTGGCCTCTTTATCTTTGAAATCTTTTAATTCTTCAACCTGTTAGTAAATAAGTAAAACATGTAAATAATTACTGATTACTGAGTAATTTATGTGGACTAGAAGCCATTTTAGTTTATTTAAAATAAGCTACCGAACGTTTAGCAAGATAAGTAGATGTATGGTATAACTTGTAAACAAATGCTTGTAATGTTTATGAAATGATGATTCCATTAAAAACAAAGGTCTATAAATTCACAAAATTATAATAATAGGTACTTCTCATTATAGTGAGGTGAAGCCTAATAGTAAAGTAAGTAGTAAAGGCTAAATGTGGTCTACATTTATGGCCAAAGATTTCCCAACAATGGCTACACACACCAGCACTTGAAACTGTGAAAATCGATAAACACAATCTAACATCTGAAAAACCATTTTCAGACATCAATATTTCTGTGTTTAATACGAGTTATACTCGATCAAACTAATCGAAAACATAATATATACATACATGAACTTTTAAGACACAGATTTTTTTTTTCACAAAGTGATCACTAGATGGCGCTGCCTTGATGCCACACAACATAGAAAAAGGTTATAATAGCGATGAAGGCGGGGCAGGCGCGCCACAGAGGTTATGAGCAAATGCTTGTAAGTGAGCGCTGTGATTGGCTTGTTTTGACGTCCCTATTGGTCGCGCGACGTGTTCGCAAAATGTTCGAATGAAAAGAATTCGCTTGATTGGTGTTCTATAAACTCGTTTACGTGTATTGGGGCGCAAGCGGCGACATTGGTTCTCGGACAAATGGCGCATGACAGCCTTTTTCCATGTTCTGTAGTTAATGCCATGTAAATCTATACTAATATTATAAAGCTGAAGAGTTTGTTTGAACGCGCTAATCTCAGGAAGTACTGGTCCGATTTGTAAAATTATTTTTGTATTGGATAGTACATTTATCGAGAAAGGCTTTAGGCTATATAACATCACGCTGCGACCAATGAGTGAAAATTGTTGCAAAAATAGTCGCGATCATAATAACAGAAAATGACGCGGACGTAGTCGCGGGCGACAGCTATTTCCTATTATTATAAGCTTGATCTAGTAAAACTTGGATTCACCATTCAGAAGGAAGGAAAGCATGAGACGGCAACGTACCTGCGCTAGGGAACGATATTTCCTGTATCTATCGTACGGTGGAATGAACAGTTTCGCGTCTACGTTCAAATCGGACACCTGCAACAATGATCGTCATAAACCGTAAGTAATAGTCTAAGATCCCACCATACAACGACCTTCACCGAGCTGTTGATTGGATGAAAAGTTTTATATATACAATTAAATATGCCAAAAAATATATTGCAAATGGGTTGCCTAAAAAATTTCAGTACAGAGTAGAATTTTTAAAATTTGACAACCGAATTTCATGACTTTTTTTTTTGCATTCAACCGTATACTACCGTGTTCATAAATGAATAATATTTATTTGTATTTAACTTTATTTAATTAGCCAGACCGGTGCAAGTTACTCGTTCGATTTACCTGTTTATATCTGCCTACTCAAGAGTTGTGGGAAAAAACTAGTTAGCCTAACGTTTGCATATTCCTTGGGCTTCATATTTTCGATTGGTATGAAATTTGTCTATCAACCAACCAGAAAAAAAAATTAAATTTAAATATATAAAAAAAAATTAATCATACTCTGGACTGAATTTTTTTAGTCAACCCATTTGCAATATATTTTTTGGCATATTTAATTGTATATAAAAAACTTTTCATCCAATAAACAGCTCGGTGAAGGTCGTTGTATGGTGGGATCTTAAGACTATAAATAACCATAGAACCGTGTTCATATGTGAGACTTACAACGCTGAGCGGGGGTAGAGCCGGGGTCGAGGCGGCCGCGGGGGCGGGCTCGGGCTCGAAGGCGGGGATGTCGGGGTGGAACGAGAGCCCCTCCTCCAGCAGCTGGGTCGCGTACTCCAGGTTGATCGGCCGATCTTCGCTGCAACGACAAACATACAAAACATGAGAATTACGATCATCTTTATACGACAGGTCAGCAGGGGGGGAGGAGGACAGATGATCATGCACTTTTGTAAATTGTAATATTCCATTTCGTTCTAGATTTATCGTCTTTCGTTAATATATACGCTTGACGTTGAAGTCAGTAAATAATTCAAACCATATGTAAACCCCCCCCCCCCTGCTGCCCCTGACAAATATTTTTTTAATCTTTCTTGACACCCGAAAGAAACATTTATAAAGATGTTTGGCAGTCAGTTAAGATGAAACAACTCTCGACTTATAAGTGGTCTAACTAATACAACTTTTATTTATATAAATAGATTTTAGTACATAAGTTTATTGCAATTATAGTATCAGTATTTAAGCTTAAAAAATACTGTGTTTTAGTCTCTCGGTAACTAAATTTGTAAAGCGCCGCGGCCTGTATATAAAATAAATACAAAATAATTTATTGGTTTATAAAAATGTCTTACATAATCTGTCCTCTATGTCCGGTATCCATGGAGATAAATAAATAAATGTGAACAACATCACATACATTGTTAGGCTATCTGACAATGCGAAAAATAATGTGCGAATTACTATTATCAGCTTATATTGAGTTTAGAAATGGTTATTTAGTAACGGAAGTTGAAAATAATAAACGATTTATTCATAAATCCAGAAATAAAAATACATTTCAAGTTTATGATGACGTCACCTGCTTGATAACTTCGTTTGCCTACTTGTGTTTTAATAGCTTTACAAAATGTTTTGATAATATTTTCCTATAATAATAATATCCATTGTTTTTGTGTCATTTATTTTCAATAATTAACAAATCCTTTAATTTTTTATTCTTTTATTTTAAATTTCAAAAATTAAAAAATAAACAATTTTGATTTTCAGTACAAAAAACATCGGAAATATTCGAAGTGAGTTGCAAGAGCCATTCTGTTAAAACATTAGAGGTAAGTAATAGGGGTTAAAGTATGAAATTGCCGATTTGTACTGAAAACCAAAATTGTTTATGTTTTAATTTTTAACAAATTTATTTAATCAAAATAGTTACCATTATTATCTATACATTGCTGCCATCTAATAGGAAGGTAATTTATGCCTTTGTGATAGAACTCTGAGGATCTAGACTGCACAAACTGTGTGAAAGCATTTTGTACTGCCTCCTGGGAAGAAAACTTCTTGTCACGTAGATAATTGTCCAAATCACGAAAAAAATGGTAGTCCATTGGAGCAAGGTCTGGCGAATACGGAGGATGCCAAATGGTTTCTAATTACATTTCCTGAAGGGTAAAAACGGTTTCTCGTGCTGTATGAGGTTTGCGTTGTCATGGAGCAATAATGGTGATCGATTCATGAGTCGGGGCTGTTTTACTGCTAGTTTTGCCAACATTGTTCAGAGTTCGGCACAACAGACATCTGCCGTTATTGATTGACCAGATCGGAGAAAACTATAGTGAATAACACCATGCTGAGACCACCAAACAGTTACCATTACCTTTTTATTGGTAAGTTTTGCTTTAGGACACTGTTGTGGCGTTTGACCTGGGGTCAGCCATTGCATTTTTCTTTTACGGTTATCATAAAGAATCAACTTTTCATCACATGTCACAATTCGATTTAATATTCCTTTATTTCTGTACCGATTCAACAAGGCAACACAAGTTTCGACACGCGTTTCTTTCTGCACATCAGTCAAATCATGAGGCACCCATTTTTCTTATTTTTTTATTTTATCGATTTGACGCAAATGAGTCAATATTGTGGGTAAGGTTACGTTAAGCCATGCCGCTAATTCCTGGGTAGTTTGACTAGGATCGGCTTCCACCATCTCTCTTAATTCATCGTTAATAACCTGTGTGGGCGGTCTTCCTCGTGGCTCATTCTTCAAGTCGAAGTTTCCATCACGAAAGCGTTTAAACCAAAATCGCACGGTGCGTTCATTAGCAGATCCCTCTCCAAACGCAACATTGATATTGCGGGGTGTTTCTGCCGCGTTACTTCGGCGTCGGAACTCGTATTCAAAAATCACTGGAATTTTCGCAGTATCCATCTTTCTTGTCTAAGTTAAATAACAAAAACAATTGAAAGTCGATATTCAACCGTTTCACATTTTTGAAGTGAAAACTTCTTTAGCGGCGCTGAGCACTTTTTGTTGGATGGGTAAAAACTTCCAAACTCGCGTCAGGGTCACGTGATGCTGATCGAAAAAGCGTAAGATCGAGGGGAAGGGAGAGGAACTAGTATCTCCCACTCTTTCTACCGTGCCTGAGTGTGCTGCTCCGCTTAGGCGGCACAGGGCGCTTGCGCGAATGTCCGTCTGTGTTTATGTACAGCGTGCCACGCGTATCCAAGGATGGTAACAGCTGATGGCTTGACTGTTGTGTAGTAACCACATTGTTGTGTACTCGTATATGTGAATTGTTAATGCGTTTAAGCGATAGCGCAATAAATAAACATTGTATTCTACCTCATAAATGATAGTATTTTTGTACTTATAATTAAACACAACGTTAATACTAAAGTTTTCACTTCTGCCGGCACTCCCGGAGTGCTACCGGTGTTTTTTTTAAAGAAGAACATCATAGAAACCATGTGAAAAAAGTTTCATTCGAAAACCTCAAACCATGAAGATTCTATGTCAATTCAAAGAACCTATTACAATAAAACGGCAATTTCATATTTTAACCCCTAATAGTATAAGATCCCACCATACAACGACCTTCACCGAGCTGTTTATTGGATGAAAAGTTTTTTATATACAATTAAATATGCCAAAAAATATATTTCAAATGGGTTGCCTAAAAAATTTCAGTCCAGAGTAGAATTTTTAAAATTTGACAACCGAATTTAATGACTTTTGTTTTGCATTCAACCGTATACCACCGTGTTCATAAATGAATAATATTTATTTGTATTTAACTTTATTTAGTTAACCAGACCGGTGCAAGTTACTAGTTCGATTTACCTGTTTATATAAGAGTTGTGACGGGAAAAAAATAGTCAACCTAACGTTTGCATATTCTTTGGGCTTCATATTTTCGATTGGTATGAAATTTGTCTATTAACCAAACCAGAAAAAAAAATTAAAATATAAATAAAAAATTAATCATACTCTGGACTGAATTTTTTTTAGACAACCCATTTGCAATATTGAGATGGATAATAATAACAACCAGCGAATGTCAACACATTCATTTAGTGACAACCTAATCATAGCGATTGCAGCCAGCTCTCTCTACATACAAAGCATGAAGGTGATATTCAACACTTGCTTTGCCTTGTTAAAGCACTCGTGTTTTTGGAAATCAGAAAAAAGAAGGCACCACAAACACCCGGACCCGCGAAAATACATTGGCCTGTCTGGGAATCGAGCAGGCTAAATGTTGAAAACCGGTGTGTCTACGAAGGTAGTCGTATTATATAACTAGTTATTATATAAATAGTTGCTGAGATATATACGAGTAACCGTCCCGTAAGATAATAATGATATTAAAATATACTGTCCCAAAAGCTAAATAATGATATTAAATTCATTAATTAGATGTTTATATTTAAGGTCTAATATGTATATTTTTACGGTTAATAACAATACAATGCGGTTTCACAAAATCCTAGCATGATTAAACAATAAAAATACTATAAAACGAATATTTACATTGATGGATACTGCAAGGCACAGTAATAGGCCACATAATTTATAATGTATAAAAATCTAAAGTCGCCGTAACATCACCTATATTTTGTATCGTTCTATTTATCGTTAAATAAGTTTTTTTGTAACTATTAATATTTAAATTTTCACATTCCATTTAACCCTTTACCGGATTATAGCTGAATGGTTGCCACAGTACATTGAACCTTATTCATTTGACATGCGCCAATAAAAAGCTGCATAATCTTGTAAAGTGTCAAATACTGAGAAAATATGCATTGATTCGTCGGCTGCTTAGTCACAGATCTGAGCCCATATGACAATTGATTTCTATCGTGTCTGGAATTACCGGCATACAAGAGGTTAATATGGCATTGAAACATCGATTATTGGTTGATCACGCTCACCTATAGTCCGGGTAGTGCGCCAGGTCGTGGACGTCGTGCGCGAGCGCAGGGGGCGCGGCCGCGTTCGCCATGGACCTGACCGAGGAAGGCATCTGGTACAGCTGGGGCTCCTGCGGCATCTCGCGGCACTGGAACAAGATAACCATCCAGTTAGCATAACTGATGCTTGATAGGGGATGTTTTGGACACCAATTATCTTTTCACCCGACTTCGTCAAAGCCTAAAAAGAAAAGTTTTTCCCAGGTGTGATGAAAACGCGATTCATTTTTATTTTATAGATTAATGTTTGGGGCCAGTTAAGTGTGGGTACACATTAAGTGTGGGTCCTCTATAAATTGTGTGTGTATGTGTATTGCGCGTGTGTGTGTTAGTGTCGGCGTGTGTGTGTAATGTGTATATATGTCACCGTTAAATTGTGAGATCTGTCAGTTTACAAAACAACGCGAGGGATTATAAACTAACGGTGGGTTAGGTTAGGTTAGATTGTAATCCATCGACGTTAAATTATTAAATGACGAAGTTTACAATTTTACGGTGACATATATACGTCTATAATGCGTGCATATGGTGTGAGTGTATGTATACGTCCAGGTGCGTGAGTGTGTCGTGTATAGATATACCACAGAACATGGGAAAAGGTTAGAAAGGCGATGTGGGCGGGGCAGGCGCGCCACAGAGGTAATGAGCAAATGCTTGTATGGGAGCGCTGTGATTGGTTTTTTTTAGGCGACCAATAGGGTCACGCGACGTCGAAAGAATTCGCTTCATTGGCGTCCTTTGAACTCGTTGTAGTGTAGAAGTGTGAACACATGTAGCGGGGCCGCAAACGGCGACATCGATTCTCATACAAATGGCGTAACCTTTTCCCATGTTCTGCTAGATATACAGTGTGTGCGTACTGACCGAGAGAATCATCCTGTGTATGGCGAGCAGGTGCTGCTTGACGAAGGGCGGCGTGGGGCTGCACAGCGCGTTCACGCCCTGCACCTCCCGCGGCAACGTCTCCGCGAGCGCCACCAACATGTGGTTCGGCAGGAGGTACCTGGATGATATCATAATGATATGAAACAATAGTAATGTAGGATTGTAAAATGAACGAGCGAGTGCGAATGAGGGGGAATGCGAGTGAGTGAGACAGAAGATGGAATGGGAAGATGGCGATAACCGTTGAACAAGAAGTGTTCTGCTTTGTATTTAATTTCGAAAAATAAAAGACTGTTTGGCATAATTTGCATTTATTTCACCGCCCCACGCTACAGTAATATTATTTAGATTTCCTTCAAACAAACTTAAAACTCTTGTAAAAGTTGTAAAACACTGCATAACCAGTGAAGTGTACAATTCTGTAAGTTTCTTTTATAAATTAGTTACATGCAGGTACTGTACACTTAACCACTAATCAATTACATCTAATCATACTATTTTAATTTCATCACCCAGGGCTCAAAAACGTTATTCAAAATAACGTTTTGAAGACGTTTAGGACCGTTCCTTATTAAAAATTTTGTTCGGAACAAAAACGAAATGAGAACGTAATGAAACAGTTATATCCGAAAAAAGTTGAACCGCGACGGCGAGTGCCGCGTGTTGGTTCGTATTGCGGGGCCTAACATAGGCAAAAACGGTTTAACGCTTTAAACCCCAAGCGACAACCGGTTGTCGCGATAACAATTGATTGTGGTCTTGTATGTTTATCCCATTCTGACATATGCCTTTTCTTGCCAATGTTGAGAGCCGACATTTGAGTGTCATCATGTGTCGTAAACTCATTCCCGAGTGTCAAGTGTTGTGTATCGTATGCCGTCTGCTAAATGTTATGTGCCGTGTGTCTTATGTCGATTTTCGAGTATCGCGTCTACTTTACTAATTTATGTTACATTACTTCGGTTCTGAATTATCATCAAAGTCTGCCAATTTAGATTTATCAATTTACGTCATAACTAGCGATTATGAAAAATGACGCAACCTTGTAAGGACGTCTTTTAAAGTTAAGTGTAATTTTTAATTTTTTATTTTATATCATTATTTTGATTAATATGTGTAGCAATGTATAAAAAATATTCTTAACATGCCAGATTACAATATTTTTTTCGTGAGCAAATGTGTATCATTTGTGTGACGTTGGTACAAAGTTACCTCGTCTCTTTCAGTGAGAACTGTCATTTTATTCAAGCTATAAGTACTTTAAGAACTATAGTATCCCAATCGCCTGGCATCGTATATCGTTCGCTCAGGGTCCGTGTGTCTAATGCTAATTGCCTGGTATACTCACGTGGTGCTCTCGTCTAGTTCCCTCGCGTGGGCGTCCCTCCACTTGTACAGCATCCGGAGGGCGGCCATCTGCCGCGAGTTGAAATGCTTCCGCGACCGGGAGTACAGCGAGAGGTGGCTGTCCTCGCGGACCGGTTCCTTGTTGTACGTCTGCGATCAGTATATAAACTTGAAAAATTATGTCTCAGGCGGGACTCGAACCCGCATCTCCACGCATGCCGGACGCGGCGCTTTACCATATACCAAGGATGATATTATAATTGCAATTAAATTGCTAAAATATCATACAACCACACCTGCGAGTTTGTGACAACAATGTATGTAGCGGTCGCCAATAGATGGCGTTGGGTGTAGAATACATCGCGGTTCAACGGAATTTTAATATATTGATATGTTTATAGAAATTTATTCTCAAGAAAAACAATACATGTCACTTATATGAGAACTTAACTAATAACATTGCAGTCGTACATTAGGAATTGATTAGTTTTCCAAAAAATAATTTTCCTATATTTATACATTTTTAAATAATCTTTATTTAAAGCTGGTGGGAGATGCCGTCACTTCAGGTGTGCTCAAAGTAGCAGTTTATGATCAGAAGTAATAAGCTTATATAATTTTGCTTTGAAAACTCTCAAAGTGTCAGCACTCTTAATGTCCGATGGAATTTTGTTGTAGAGCTGTGCTCCCTCCGTGGTAATAGTCTTTTTTCCAAAGTTGGTCCGGGTTTTTGGTAGCACTATATGACTAGGTCTTCGGGTACTGCGTTTATGAATTTGGCTTATCGTAGTAAATTTTATATTCGTCCGTATGATTTTATTTTTAATTTTATATACTAAGATGCATGTACAGAAATTATATAGTTGTTTAATATTCATAAGTCCAGTGTCTTTGTATATTTTTTCAGTTGCTGTTAGGTAAGGATAGTTAAATAACATTTTTATAATTTTATTCTGCGCTATTTGAAGTTGTCTCAATTTTGTTTCACATGCGGTTCCCCATATTTCAATAAGATACAGAAGGTGAGATTTGACTAAAGAATTATAAATTGTGAAACGAACTTGTCGTGGCAGACTACCAACAACGCTACGAAGAGAGCCCATTAATGAAGATAGTTTGTTTTTTACATGATCTATGTGTGTACTCCAGGTCAGGTGACTGTCAATGCGCAAGCCGAGATATTTTTCACTTTTCTTTTCTACAAGAGGTATCTCATTAATTGTCAATGGCGTATACGGCGGAATATTTTTTTGTCTTGATCTAAATATAATATACGAGGTTTTAGATATATTAATAGTTAGGAGGTTACTTTGGAACCAAAGGTAAAGTTTATTTAAATCTTCTTGTGCCTGAGTAATTATGTCACTTATACAAGTTCCAAAGTAAAATAGGCAGGTGTCGTCTGCATACAAAGTTAACTATCCATGTAAGTCTAGATCTTTTAAATTGTTTATGTAAATTAAAAAGAGTAATGGGCCGAGTATTGAGCCTTGGGGAACGCCGCAAGAGATAGGTTGTGGTTTACTTTGATGGTCATAAATTTTTACAATTTGAACTCTATTTTCGAGATAAGATTTAAAAATTTTGAGTGCAACTGCCGTGATTCCAATGCTTTTGAGTTTTTCTATGAGGAGAAGATGACTGACCGTGTCAAATGCCTTTTTCAGGTCAATAAAGACTCCGATAACTATTTTACTTTTATCAATGTTTGTTTTGATTTTTGTTACTAAGTCTACGGTAGCGGCCAGAGTATTAGACTTAGGTCTAAATCCATATTGTCGCTCGAATAAAGATTCAATGGCGAGAAGGTAACTCTCTAGACGATAATACAATATTTTAAGTAATAATACAATATAGTAAGTAATAAACTTTTAAGGATTTTAGACATAACAGGCAGAACTGATATTGGCCTGTAATTGCCTGGATCTGATTTACTTCCTGATTTATATATGGGGCTGACCTTTGCAATTTTTAAGGTGTCAGGGAAAACGCCGTCTTCCAGGAGATCGTTAAAGCACCGAGTCAAGCTTTGCAAAATAGAATCCTTCACACACTTAATGTCCTTAGTTGAGATACCGTCTAAACCGGTGCTGCAATTGGGGTCAAGATTGTCTATAATTTTAGCTATTTCTTCTTCGTTGGTGGGAGCTAAAATCAAAAGCTTATCATTCTGGGCTATTTTTGGCAGAGTAAAGTCTTTTATATTGTGATGGTTTGTAGGTATCTGATTAGCAAGTAGTGGTCCAATGGTGGAGAAAAACTGGTTAGAGGCGTCGCTTATTTGAGAAGGGTCAGTGAGTGTTTTGGAGTTGACTATTAGTTTTGAGGGTGCACAGCTCCTACTTATTCTGTTTACAGTTAGATCATTTAGCAATTTCCAAGTTTTCTTTGGATTTTTACGGTTTTTCATAAATTCCTTATAGAAGTATGCGTCCTTGGTTCTTCTTATATCCCTTGCAACAGTCTGTCTCATTTGCTTAAAGTTGTTTTCTAATATAGCATTGTTGGGGTCCTGTCTGAATTTGGTCCACAGCTCATTTCTCAGATTGATGGCATCAGTAATTTGCTTGTTAATCCAGTCTTTCTGTGGGGGGTTAGCGATCTTTATTTTTGTTCGTTTGCTCTGTTTTATATTCAACTTAATAATTTTCTCAAGAGTTTGAAAATCAGGCTTCAGGTTTGTAAAATCAATTTCAGTCAGTCTTTTGTGTAATATATTATAGTCAGTAGCTATGTATGTTATTCGTTGTTTAGGTATTGGTTTAAATTTTTTCAATTGAACGTATATCTGCTTGTGGTCCATCATCGAAGAGTCTATAATTGTCATGTGGAAATTATTGTTTATTAAATTGGTGCTGACGTGATCTATTTTTGATTTCCTCTGAGGTGTTTCGCGGGTGGCAATTTTTTTGTGTATTTTGTTCAAAATATGGTGGTTACATTCTCGTAGGATTCGTCTGTAAGATTTTGTTTGGCTCTCATTGTTTCTTAATAGGTCGATATTAAAATCTCCAAACACAATAGCCCTTTTCCTTGTCTGTAATTGAGAGCAATATGTTTCCAAGAATTTGATATGGTTGGTGTCGCCCGGATTGTATACAACTCCAATTTCCAGTGAACATTTTTCAAGTCGAACCCATAAATAGTTATTTCCATCAATGTAGGCGTTCTCGCTTAGGGTATGTTTTAAGTCGTTGTGCACGAAAATAGAGACACCCCCGCCTTTCTTGCTGGTTCTGAAGTTATAGTGATGTTTGGAATTCTTAATTTGTAGTGCGAGTGCTTGTTCTTCTGTCTTAAACCACGTCTCTGTTAGTAATATTATGTGTGTCTTGGATGGTATGCTTTGTATTATGCACTTTATTTCATCAAGTCGACCCCGTGTTTGGATGCTTCGGACATTTGCGTAGAAAAAACTGAGGTAGGAAGAGAAAATTCAATTCAGGTTTTGATAATTATTTATTAGTGCATGCGTCGTAAATTCTTTTTTCTTATATTCCAGAGATGAATTTAGTTTTTTGAGGTCAAATAAGTAATAGTAGGTACATTTTTAACATATTTTATAGTAAGGTTAGACTCTCCTTCTTGTTGACGGCGGGATAGTTCTTCTTTCAAGTCTTTTAAATACTTTTGCTGGGAGGGTGTTTGGTCAGAATATAATTTGTATTCCTTCGGTAGTTTATCTTTGTTCCGAAGAAGCACTTTTGCAGGTTCATGGGTTTCAAAACATATTTTTATAGCACGGCTTTTGTTCGGGGTATGTTTTCCTATGCGAAAGACCTTTAAAGGCCGGGGTGAGTCCTTAAAGTATGTAGATAAAATATTCCAGACATTAGTATAATCTTCCAACCGTTGAGATTCTATATTGGACGACTGCTCTTCTAACCCCACAAATATAACATTTTTCTCTCTGCTGTTTCGTTCTTTCAATTCACGGATAATATGTTCATCATTACTCAGTTTTGGCTGTTGGCAAGAAGGTGTTGGCAGCTCTGTGTTTATATTTATTTTTAAGGAATTCATGTCAGATTGCAAAGATTTAATTTGGGTTTTTGAGTTTGCCATCTAATCGTGTTATCTGTTCTTTAATACTGTTTTGTTCAGTCGTTAAACTTGTGGTAGAAGATTTAATTTCAGTTATTTCATTTTTTATTTCAGATATATTATCTCGCAACAAGGCCATGGTTTGGTCTTGAGTTCCGACTACTTTTTCTAATAATTTGGTGATACGCGTAAATTCTTTTCGCAATTCATTCATGTTTTCCCTGCAATCACAATCGTGGTCAAAAAGTTGTTTTCTTTTACGATGTGTTACCTGAGAATCCAACAAAACGTCCGCAATTTTCGACATATCCGGTTGCGAACCTCCTCCTGTTATGGTATTGTTTGGGGAACGTAGTAGGCTCATAGTTTCTATATTGTAAATCGAATCAAATCGAGATCGAAGTTGTGCGAAACTAAATAACCAGTTTCTTATCGCTAGACGCGTAATATAAACAGGCAGCGTCAGTTTCTTGCTATTTTGTGGTTCAAGTATCGCACTGTGTTATGCAGGCGTTTAGGTATATTATTCTATAGCGCACCTCAACTGGTTTCTTCTAACAGTGGGATGGGCGAGATAAAAAAAAAATAGCAGCCTGTCTCGTTCACCCGAAGTGGAGCGGGGCGCCGCACGCTCCTATCACGATCGCTGGGTGTGTACACTCACATAACACAAAGGACTTAATGGTTCACACAATGTTATTGTTTAATGTACTATACACTTATTGTTATTGGGATCACTTTGTAATGCAGTTATTTTATTTATTTTTGTAAGAAACATCTAAGCGTCCGCTCTGTACGACTGCCGCACGACGAAAAAAATACGGGATTATTGATTACGGGATTTAGTACATTATTGCTACTTTAGCAGATTCATTGGTATGAATCTGAATGATTTGGCTGGGCAGGGAGAGAAAAACGAGTAGTGAAGGTGAGTGTTGATGTATGTTAAACCTACACTTGTGTCAAAAGTCCCGGGATCTACTCGGAGTTACTCTTTCAGCGTGTGGCTGAATGGACCCAGCACCCGCACGGTGAATCCATGGAACGCTAAGAAGTTTGTCTTTTAGATTATACTTTGATAAAGAAAAAATAGTTCCTTTAGCAGGCATTGCTTGAAATATCGTCACCAAACAACTTTATGGTTATGACAATGACAATATTTGTAATAATTATGTGGGCGTACATACATCTTTTCCGTAAGAAGCCTTTGTGGATCATTCACAAATATACGTAATAACGTGACCTATGTTTAATTTAAATACAGTACACTTATGTAGTCGAAAGACAATAAAACATAGTAAACACTTAAGTCCGCTAAAGGGTTAAAAGGTATTTCGCTAGACAACTTCTCTTTACTGCTAAAAAAGGGAAAGCCAAACTGTATTGCTTCTGTAAAGGCTAGCAACTTAGATGTGTAGTCCTGACGAGGGTGTAAGTGTACACGCAGAAATGTCTTTTCTTTATTCGTCAACCTGTTTACCTTTTGTCCAGGTACCAAACAGCTTGTTTTATTCTCCTTTGGAAGCCTTTAGATCCACTTAATGGGAGCTGCATCTAACTGTAAATAAACTAGTACTCAGAAAAAGACGGGCAGCTTCTTCTTTCCTGTGCATTGCTAACGATCCACTGTTCTGCATCTAGTTGTAGATTGCTGTAGAATGATTGAGAAATAACCATTGTCCTACATATCTGCATGCTTCCTATTTCATTAGTTAACTCGTCTACCTTTTCTCCTGGTCTATAGATCTGCTAATAGGAGGTGCATCTAGCTGTGGAGCTACGTGAACTGGTACTCTCCAGTGCAAGCCTTTAGATCTATTTAAGGTCAGCTGCATTTAACTGTGAATCTAAATGAACCAGTACTCATAAGACGGTCAGTTTCTTCTTTCCTGTGCAGTCCTAGAGATGCAATGGTCTTCTTTTAGCTGTGGATTGCTAAGAATCTATGTACATTAGGTACTTACCGCCCGCATACCTGCCGACTGGCCTCAAACAGTGCAAGCAATTTTCGGGATATCAGGCGAAGAAGATAAATATAAACTTTTTCCATTGGTCAAACTTTTGAGGGCTCACCCTAAATCTGATTACCCTAAGATCCGAGTTCACCAACACTTAAACAGCCGGTAAACAAAGAGTGACGATTAATTTGACACAATTCCCATACAAAATATGTCTAATAATATTTTAAACGCTGTTTAAACTTAAACGTCTGTTGGTGAACTCGGGCCTAAGGCTGATAGGAGGAGCGTTTAGCCGTGGATTAATGTAGACTAGTGTAAAATACTCAGCTGGCGGTCTACTTCGAACATGGCAAGCACCAAGCAGGAGAACTGTCCTCCAATTTCGCTAATTTACAAATGGCTCAATAGAATTGTAATTGCATCTCAATTGTATATTTTGACAAATTTATTAAGGTAGTAATGTCAAAATATACGATTGAGATGCAATTGTGATTCTGTTGAGCCATTTGTAAATTAGCGGAATTGGGGCCCTGGTGGCAGAAGACTTGCAGAAAAGTGTCTTTTCATTTGTCAACTCGCTCTTTTTCTGTGGTAGCCTGTAGATCCACTTTCACATTTAGCTGTAGACCGCGGTAAACCACCGAAATACGCAGGAGGACGAAACTAACGGATACAGCCGAAGTAATTGCGGAAAGAAAGTTGATATGATGGGAAATGGGGATGAAAAGTTCTCGAGTGGACACCACGGACAGGTCGCAGAAACGTAGGAAGGCAACCAGCAGGATGGACAGGTGACCTCAGACGAATGGCACGACGAGAATGGACGCAGAACGCCCTGGACCGCTTGCTATGGAAACAAATGGAAGAGCAACACTCAGCATTGGGCTGATACATGTTGAGAGAGAGATCCATAAACCAGTACTCACCGCCCCGCAAATCTGTCGGCTAGCCTCGAACACGGCTAGCAGTAGCCGCGGGCCGCCGGCGGCCAGCAGCGCGGCCTTCATCCGCCGCCACACGTACAGCAGGTAGTGCGTGTCGGTGCGCGCGTAGCGAACCAGCTCCTCGGGCAGAGGGCGGATGCGCCAGTCGGCTAGTTGGAACCTGGGCGATACACAGGGTTAGGTATATGGTTTGGCAGGCCGAGACCAGCCTATGTTAACATACAGGATGAAATTTTAACCACTTTCCAAAATTTTTGTAGTCGTTCAGTATCGTATTAAGAGACCATTTATGAAGTGAAAGATGTTGATCAAGTTTTCACCCAAAAATATTTTTCGCAATATAGTTTTAAATTTTTACAGTTTTAGTCCTATTAAGGTATAAAGGGAAAATCAAAAACTTATGATTATAGTATAATAATGAATGAATGTGATGTGCATTGCGTAAAAAAAGTGTTGCTAGGCGGCCGTATCAAAAATTTTAGATTTTTGGCGAACATTTTCTAAGTGCTTTATCTTGACATTTTTGTACTGGGCTATACCAAAAGAAAAAATACGTCATTTGTATTTTGTCTCGTAGATTGATATATAAAAATTTGGAAAGTGGTTAATATAGTCCATAAAATTTAGCTCAATTAGAATGACACCTGTCAAACTGAGATGACTAGTGATGGGACTGACTCGACTGATCAAACGAAAAAAAACAGATAAGGCATATAAAATAAAATGAAAATCAGATATATTAAGATTTAACAGTAAGTCAGTGTCGTGATCATTATGAGAATAGTTGTAACAATAAAAAGTCATAAAAATCAATTAGAAGATTTTTATCGCTTAAAGAATGTAATAAATTTAAAATTTTTTCGTCAACTATTAATAATTACAATCAACTAAGCATCAACCAATGCTCATTAAATCATTTGTAACATTTATGTTACATTACTTCGATTTTGAAATACTGTTAGTCTGTCGATTTCGATTTGTCGATTTTACCTTATCATCACTAGCGATTATGAAAAATGACGTAACCTTGTCAAGACGTCTTTTCAAGTTAGGTGTTATTTTTGTGACTGGATTATTTTAATGATTTTAACTTTAAATATCTATTTTATATAATTAAATTGATTAATATGTACAACAATGTATAAAAAAAAATTCTTAACTTGTCAGTTACCAATATTGCATGTCAGTGCAAATGTGTTTCACTTGTGTGACGCTGGTAGAAAGTTACGTCGTCTCTTTCAGTGAGAACTGTCATTCGAATCAAGCTATATTTTAAGGACTATAATAAATTGTGTATCTAGTTTCTTTAAATTATATGAATGTTGCTTTGTTATTCATTCTTAAGGGGACGGGTACTAATGTGACTTATGGCATTTAGTGAGGTGACAAGCCGGTTGGCGTACTCACTTCTTATCGGCGGTGACGTCACAGAAGTGCGCCAACAGTCCCTTGAGCGACAGCGGCAAGTTTAACTGCTTGGCAGCACGGTGGGTGTCGAACAAGCCGACCAGATAGACACCAAAATCCCGCTGTAGCCACAGCACATCGCTTTCTGCACCGTGAAACACCTGCCGAGGAGGAATACAACAGTATTAACCTCTTCTTAGCCATATGCAGAGACAACAAAAATGTAATTGTTTCTGGAACGAATCCTAAACATACACATACGAGGGCTTGATAATGGAGCGGCAATTCCTAGTGTTACTCGACCAAAATCTATAAGGTAGCAGCGCTAAAGCAGCGCCATCTAGCGACAGCTTTGCGAAACAAACTCAATGACATATTATGTCAATGGCAATCTAATGGATTAGTTTTAAGATCTTACCAAGATAATTTATAATTTTATTTTACATAGTTGAATACAAAGATTATATTTGATATAGTTTTAACAAAATCTAAGTAAATTATCTTGAAAATAAACCAAATCTTTCTAAGATTAGGTTACGTTAGGTCAAATGAAAATAAACGCATCTATGCGGTAACAAAACATCAAAAATGTAAATGTAAATATTGAAACTTATTTTTCTAGTTATTACTATTACTCAAATGAAATAATTATCCCCAACAAAACATAAATACTCAAAGCGATTTCGTTAGAAAATAGGGCGATATTAAAAATAGTTTAGAGCAGTCAACAGTCCTTTTCAAATTTTGTATGTAGTTACATGCACGAAATAGTGACAACTTTACATTCTATTGCGTTAACTTTGAGCAATATTTTTTAGGAATTGTAGGTATGTTTCATTTTCTAAGAATTGTAGTTGTAAGTTAGTTGTGATTTATGGATTCATTTCTATTTCAATTGTTGCTCGACCCAGGAATCGAATCCAGGATCCCGACATCTTGACCCAGTACTTAAACACAGACTAACAGGGCGTTGTGCTATCCTTCTGTTTGGATAAGTATTAATAACTAGCGGACCCGACAGACGTTGCCCTGTCTTAAATACGAGTATGAATAATGATTACGAAATGAGTTAATAAATAAAACTGGCCAAGTGCGAGTCGGTCACGCGCACGAAGGGTTCCGTACCAAAAAGGCCAAAAAAACGGGTTTGTTGTATGCCCCCCTTAATTATAAATTTTATTTTGTTTTTAGTATTTGTTGTTATTGTGGTAACAGAAATACATAATTTGTGAAAATTTCAACTGTCTAGCTAATGCGGTTCTTGAGATACAGCTTGGTGACAGAGCGACGGACAGACGGACAGACGGACAGACGGCCAGACGGACAGACAGCGAAGCCTTAGTAATAGGGTCCCGTTTTTACCCTTTGGGTACGGAACCCTAAAAAATTTTCCGTGCAATTTTCTTATTTTTTTCTTTCATAATATCATTCTCCTGACAGTGACAAACAAAACAGAAAAGACGTGTGAGGTGGCACTCGGAGACTGCCGCGGTAAAGCTATTGCATAGCATTTTTTATCAACTTATGCAATTATAAAACTAAAAAGTATCACCGCTGTGCCGGTCGGAGTGGGGGGGTTAGGTTATTTTCGTTACGGAATTTCTGGATTCGGTCTCCACGCTCAAGGCCCGCGATAGAAGCTATGCAATAGCTTAATTTTATAATTTTATGTATTTTCTAATTTTGACTTTTGTAATTAAATTTTTCTGTTATTTTGGCAGATATGGTTACCATAGGCAACCATACTGTCAATGTTAGTTTATTTTCGTTACGGAATTTCTGGATTCGGTCTCCACGCTCAAGGCCTGCGATAGAAGCTATGCAATAGCTTAAAAAAAGAATTAGGGAAATCGGTCCAGCCGTTCACGCGTGATGCGATGACCAAGGGAAATAGGGATTCATTTTTATAAATATAGATTTGATACCTCCTTCAAGAACCAAGCAGCCTTTTAGGGAATTACAACAAACGATTTTTATATTCTTACTTTCAGTTTCTTGGGGTCTGTGAAGATGACGTTCAGCTTGTGTATGTGTTCGCGAGCCGCCAGCGCGTCCACTATGAAGTCGCCTTCGCACGTCGATATCTGGATCAGGCAGGTTATACCTGGGGAGGGAACATACATGTCATATGTGTGTATTGTGTATGTACACTCGACAGCACAACGCCACGTTGGTCTTGGACCAAGATCTCGGGGTTCCAGGTTCGATCCCCGGGTCGAGCAGCAAAAAGTTTCGAATTTTCGAACGTTGCTCGGGTTTGTGATCCTCAACCCGCATTTTGGCAAGCGTGGTGATTATGGCAGCACCCATCATTGCAGTAGTAACTTGAATTCAATGATGGAGGCCTTTGCCCTGCAGTGGAATGATTATAGGCTGTTACCATTTTTTTTTACTCGCCAGCACATCAAGTTAAACAGTTGAACTGCGATAACAGCTTTTATTACGTAGGGCATAAGGGCGGTCTCAAGGTCAACATGTATAGTCTGATGTGCCGCCGTGTTTACAAGTACAGGCAACGGCGGGTCAACCTACCCAAAAAGTTAAAGGTCATTGAATTGATTTTAAACTTTAACTCCAACAAGTAGAGATCAATATCGATTGAGAAAATTTGACGTTTCGTGGTAGATTGACGTGCTGTTGCCTGTACAACAACAAACAGGAAACTTTTTATGATTTAATGTTAGTAGTATCTAAATCGACGCATAAGATACGCGTCGCGGGCAACACCTAGTAGCTTTATATTAAGCATTTAAAAATGCTAATTTTCGCCATAAACTTAAGAACCATGACTTAGACAAATAAGTAAAAATGAATTGGTGTGAATTTAAGGTGATTTATGGTTTGGGTTTGTAAAATGTATTCTTTTTTATTTATCTTTGATAAATTTTAGCCATTTTAATGTCTTTCTAATCAATTGTTTCATATTTATAGTCTCTGTTTCATTTTGTGAGCGCTCCCCGTGTTTTATATCGAGGGATCGTTTTTAGGGTTCCGTACCCAAAGGGTAAAAACGGGAACCAATTAATAAGACTTCGCTGTCTGTCCGTCTGTCCTTCATATTTAAACCTACCACTGCTTCGGGACAAATGTGGGCTAAGAAGCAGCGCAAGAAGTTCTACCACTATTTAATTGTCAGCCTCTTTTTAAATAAAGTAGTAAAGTGGTGCACATGATATTATAAAGATTGCGAACATTTTCCATGTTTCTTCAGCGACTCTCTTGTCAACTTGCAACATAACATTGCAGAAATAGAAAGAAAAAAAGAAGACAGAAAACATTTAACTTATCACAAGCACGTTACAAAAAAAAAACAATAATTACCGAATATAACAGTAGAACCAAAGACACAAGATTAAGATTGAACAACATTTAAAAGTGGTCAATTAGGTCCCAGCTTCAGCATGTGCTGCAACGACCTGAGGGCCGCTGCAGCGCTGGTATTCTGGTGTAAATGAGTGACACTTCAGACACGGACAGAAGTGATAAAAATAAATACGAAAGTAATAAAAAAAATATACATAAAATTATATATGTAATATATATAAAAAAACGAACATTAAAACAACCATAACATAACCATAGAGCATTAGTAAAAAGTAAAAATAAAAACGAAAAAGTAAAGTAAATATTTCAAATAAATAAACATAAGTTTGTTTAATAATAATACACGTAGGGCATTGAATTTGAATACTTATATAAATATAAGTTAATGTAAATAGTATATTATAAAAAAAAATTAGGTAAAAACCGTTTTTTTTACATTATAATAGGATGTTTAACCTAAGACGTTGGGTTAGAGTCATTTTGACACCTATGCAACTGATTCATTAAGTTTGATATAAAAGGAATGTATTTCATTCGATTAATGTTTACATACAGCTTCATAAGGTTTTATTGTCGCCCTGCAGTCATTGTTACCCCAATAACATTGTAACAATGAGCAAGAGCATGCTTTCGAAATAAGAGCGAATATAATTATTATATGAATCAGCGATCCGCACTGTCTTCTCTCAAAATGAGCATGTGATTCAGTTCCCTAAAATAACTCGAAAGAACGGTCGATGAAACAACGCTTTGATATCAGTTCTTGAGACTTGGAATCATTTCCATCCGAATATACATACGGCCCGTCGGCCTGGTGGATTAAGTACCGGGTTAAGATCTCCAAGTTTTGGATTTGATCCCCGGGATGGGCAACAAGAGTTTCCAATTTTAGACCATATTTGACTTGGGGTGTGTGATCACCAACTCGTAATTGGATTATCATTTTTATTTATTTTTATTGAACTTATATTTGGGAAACAGTAGGAAGGATTTTTTTATTTGGGAGGAATTATGTTTGAAATAAAGTAAATAACATGAAATTGTCAAATAAACCAATAAAGTTTCCTTTAAAAATAATTACATAATTTATGAGCAGATAAAAAAATAACAGAACGAGAACTTTATTCTTTTAAGGACAATACAAAAAAAAAGCCTGAAGCCATTGCTGTGTTAACTTAGATTCAATGATGTTGGCCTTTGCCTTACAGTGGGTTGATTATGGGTCGTTACTTTGCACTAGCTGTTGCCCGCGACTTCAACCGCGTAAAATATTGAATTTAAAACTAAGTATAAAAAAATATCCCACGGGAACCGTACCTTATCCCGGGATAAAAAGTAGCATATATGTTATTCCATCCAATAAACTAAAACCATGCCAAATTTCATTCAGTGGGTCTAGCACAAAAAACTATCGAATTCTAATCGTTTACGTGTTCGTATCGCCATCGAAATATTTAGTATGAAAACTTAAACAGCGCTTGCGCGGCCAAAACGAGAACTACAAAATAAAGCACGAACTTTGTGTCGTTTGCTTTCGATACGCAAACGATTCGAAATCGATATTTTTTTGTGCTAGACCCACTGATCTAGTATCACTAGAGGTACAGATCTATTGTCGTTTTAGTGTGAAAGAGCAACAAACATACATACTGACAAACATTCACGTTTATAATATTAGTTGTAAGTTTTATTAAGTTTTGTATTTATTAACTAAAATCTCCAGGCAACCAATCCTAATAATATGTCATTGATATCGGCCATTAACTGCTAATGACATAAAACAACTGTTACAATACGAACTATTTGGTCCATAGTATGTTTGAACATTTTGTTGCTAAAAAAAAGTAAGTAACAGCCTATAATCATCCCACTGCAGGGTAAAGGCCTCCATCGTTGAATTCAAGTTAACACAGCAATGATGGGTACAGGCATAATCACCATGTTTGCCAAATGCGGGTTGGTGATCACAAACCCGAGCAAACCGAGTTCGAAAATTCGAAACTTTTGGTTCCCCGACACGGGGATCGAACCCGGGATCCCATGATCTTGGTCCGGTATTTAAACCATTAGACCAACGGGGCGTTATTTTGTTGCTAATGTATTAATAATCATTCTCATTTATTTACTTTAAATTTGTACAGTTACGTCAGTGATTTTTGAGGTCAAACAAAACGGTTACAAATTCACCTTTTCTAGGCATTATAAAGTCAAAATAAAATCATTATTTAATATTATGTCGATACCTATCTACACTAAAATTATAAAAAGGATAGATTTGATTGTTTGTTTGTATGAAATAAGCTCTGAAACCACTGGACTGATTTAAAAAAAATACCATTAGAAGCCGACATTATCCCTGATGAACATGGGCTTCTTTTTACCGCGGGACCCGGTAGATGGCGCTGCTGTCGGGTATGTCAACTACTAAACGGCTTGACCGATTGGGTTGAAAATTTGTATGTGTATTTCCATGGTTTCACATCTACCTAATATATATTTCTATATGCCACTGTTAGGCACAGTTTACCGACCGCACGATATGACGTGGAGTTTACGCGGGCAGAGCCGCGGGCGAAGAGCTAGTCATTACATAAAATAAATGTAAATTCTTTTATTTGATATTTTAGCAACTTAATTGCACTTATAATATCAGTATATAAAATTGAAAAAATTTTTTTTGCGAGGAGATGCGGGTTCGAGTCCCGCCTGAGACAAAATTTTTCAAGTTTATATATTAAATGTAAATTAATTTTAAACCAAACAACGGGTCAGTCTAATATTAACACTTAATATTCTGACAGGGATCACGGATGCCGAGACTGCTCCAATCGAAATGGATGTATAATACGTAATGTTTTCACGAAGACGAAAATGACATTAGATTTAAGAAAAAACAATTGAAATGGTTAAAATTTTGAAGTTGATACAAAGAAAAAAGAAACTTGAGAGGTGTCAAGGTACACCCGGTGCACCCGGATGGAACGAAGTTCATTTTTAGTTTATTACAATTCCGTAATTGTAAAGAAATTATATTTTATTTTAAATTTATTTTAAATTTTCTCTTTCTCTCTCTCTCCCTCTCTCTCTCTCGCCGCACGGCTTATAACTATAGCAAAAAGTGTCATTACAGTTTTTTCCGTCTAGCCCCTTTTCGCAACGCGCGATAAGGAACTTCGCTCTAATAAATAATAATATACTAGGGGCAACCTACCTATTTACCTTCGTAGATATAAATCTAAATTTTGACAACCATTTGGATCAGCGGTAGTAAACGCTGCTTCTGAGCCATGGGTCGCGGGTTTGATCCCCGCACAGTACAAATATTTGTGTGCATGAACATGTCTGTTTGTACTGGTCTGGGTGTTTTCTATATATTATAAGTATATATTTACAAAAAAAAAGTATATAAGTAAGTTTATCGGTTGTCTAGTACCCCATACGACAGGGTACTTAATAGTAGCTTAATTTGGGACTAGATGGCTCTGTGTGGCCCAGTGAGGCATGTCTTAAATATTTATTTATTTATTATTAAATAATATGTAGGTTCTCTCTAGTATATAATTAATAAATTTTTCTTTATATCAACTTCAAAATTTGTACCATCTCCTTTTATCGTTGTAATAATGATTAAACGTTTTGAGTGGTTTCGGCATTGATACAGTATAAAAGAACTAAATGCACGGCACAATAAAAATATACACCTAAAAAATGTCCTCCATTGAATGATTGTATGTCATTGTCAACTTAATAACCCGGTCAAATTATGTCGGCATTCAAAAATATCGATATTAATGTCATTTCTGTTTTAAATATTTTGTGGAGTTTTTGTCGGGGGTTCGTGAGATACGTTTGGAGTCCGTTTATTTTACCGAATTTTTATTGTTTATAGTGATTTTTGGGTCGTAAAAGTGGTGTTATTTTGCGAAACAAAGTGTCGTGCGAGTGAACAATATACAGTTCGGTGAAATAAGACGGTGTATGGGTCGTAACCAAGAAAAGTGGACCGTAAATTTTGAGCGGGAACGCGAACAGTTCACCTCTTACTTCTCTACTTCTCTACACTCCTTCAATCTTTCGACTGTCTCCAAAAACTCCATCGAAGCATTAAAACGTCTAACATCAACGTTTTAATGCAAAAATAAAGACAATATTACTAAAGAATTGGCTGTATGGAGAAGTATCCGAGACCGTTAAACTTACTAAAGAAAAAAGAATAACCCGGTCAAATTATGTCGGCATTCAAAGATATCGATATTAACGTCATTACTGTTTTAAACATTTTGTGTCATATAAAATATGCTTGCTTTAACACAGCTTAACATATTAAATGTTCACGTTTGTAATATTGTTGGTGAACTTTTAAATAAGAAAACAATATTCTAGATATTTAGGTACTCCATTTCTTTAAACCATATTTTTCATAAAACAGAACAAATGTCACCAAGGACCTTGATCACACAGCAATAAATGACACAAGTATATGTTACACTAATTAATAATCTAGGTCAACTGACGTATTTGCTGATAGCTCGCCGCACAACAATGGCAACTGTATGTTGTACTAGCTGTTGCCCGCGACTTCTAATGAGTGAATTTAAATTATATAAAAATATGCATCAAAATTATACCACGGGAACCAAAATTTATCCCGGTATAAAAAGTAACCTATATGTTATTTAAGCTAATAAACTTAGTCCGTGTCAAATTTCATTCAGATCCGTCAAATTAAAACTATGTATGAAAATTATCCCACGGGAACCGAACTTTATCCCGGAATAAAAGTAGCCTATATGTTATTTAAGCTAATAAACTTAGTCCGTGTCAAATTTCATTCAGATCCGTTAAATTGAAACTATGTATTAAAATTATCCCACGGGAACCTTACCATATCCCGGTATAAAAAGTAGCCAATATGTTATTTAATTAAGTCCCTGTCAAATTTCATTCAGATCCGTTAAATTAAAACTATGTACTAAAACTATCCCACGAAACCGTACCTTATCCCGGTATAGAAAGAAGCCTAAATTTCATTCCAGTGAATAAACTGCCACCGTGTCAAATATCATTCAGATCCGTTTCGTCGTTTTAGCTTTAAAGAGCAAACATCCATACATACAGACAGACATTCTCGTATATAATGTTAGTAACAATAAGGATAAGAAAGACGCATCGCACGTGGCGACACACAGCGACAGTCTAGAGGCCGAAGGCACGTACTACCGAGTAGGTCACGTCGGCACGTCGCCGTCCTAGGACGAGGCGTCAAGAACGAATCAGTTCCGATAAGTGTACAAATAAATATAACTGATAACACTCTTCGTCCTTACGATGACTGCAATAAGTCGAGTTTTTAGGCTAATATTTTTTTTAAATAAATTTCAATTCATTATTATTAATAACAATATTTATTTCTGTCCCCGCACTAGGCTAGGCTGTCCTGTGGGGAACAAAAAAGGAGTTACAGAAACAGCTTATGTAGCTTGAATAAAGAAGAGACATTATTGCTAAACAAATTAGGAGAGAATTAGTCTCAAAACATCATGTACTATCAAAAAAAAAGACCTTATAGTAAATAGATTATTGTGTTAAATGCTTTTATAAATATTTGTACAAACTTAATTTATTTAAGTAATATAACGGCCTATGATCATCCCACTGCAAGGCTAAGAAGAAGACCTCCAACATTAAATTCAAGTTACCCTAGTAATGACAGGCAGGCATAATCACCATGCTTGCCAAATAAGGGTTGGTGATCACAAACCCGAGCATTGTTCGAATTCGGAACTTTTTGTTGCCCGACCCGGGGATCGAACCCGGGACCCCGACATCTTGACCCGGTACTAAAACCACTAGACCAACGGGGTGTTTACTAGACAAAATTTTTTATACTACATAAAATTCCGCATCATTTCATATGACTATAATAAAAGTTCCAAATCAATATCTTCTATAGTTACGATGATAGCCGCAAAACAAAAATTAATTCTTCAATCGAGAATATTAAGAAAGTAGAAAAAACTCCGTTATTGCACTCTTCTTATAAACGACACTGGCAAAAGATAAAACCCAAAATTAAAATGTTTGAAAAAACACATTACAGAATACTGCATCTATCTTAAGAAAAATGCTAACTGCAGTGCCCCCTGGCGGATTAATACTATGATGCTTATCTATGAACCATCGCCGATAAATTACAAATCCACTATAGAAAACTGCATGACAATCGGTGAAGCCGTGCTGGAGATAAATGGGAACATTCGTTTGCACAAACACACCTTCACCGTCGTGGGTAAAAGTACGGCCCTGACGATAAGATAAACGCGGACGACATTGGGACGAGGCGCGTACAGAGAGCTTCCTTATTGTCTCAAGGATGCACACTCGGGCTTTTTTTTATAGTTTGCATTACTGTATTGCAAAATAATAATTTTGCAAATTTGAATAAACCTACTGTTTTAATACAGTTGCTCAAAAAGTGGCGTATTGCAGGGACGTATAGCATTCGGGATGTGGGATGGATTCGCTATTACATACTCGAGCTTTTTCTTTACCTTTTCCGAACTCGTGCGTTCTCTTTCCCAACTGTCAAAATAATGTCTATTAAAAAGAAAAAACCAACCACGAAGTATTTCCTAAAAAAAAACCATAGAAGTTTTTATGATTCATGCAAATATTTCTAAAAAGAAGCTACTAATTTTTTTAAGCTAAAAACGAAAACAATTGAAAGTCGATATTCAAATGTTTCCAATTTTTAAAAGAAGAACATCATAGAAACCATGTGAAAAAAGTTTTATTCGAAAACCTCAAACCATGAAGATTCTATGTCAATTCAAAGAACCTATTACAATAAAACGGTAATTTCATATTTTAACCCCTAATATATTCCTTCGCCAATATGAATGGCGGAATATGCTGAACTTTATGCTTTAATATCCCAAATTTATACCCTGCTTTCGGGTCACCAAGTAACGGGCTATAATCATCCCACTGCACGGCAAAGGCCTCCATCATTGAATTCAAGTCACCACAGCAATGAGGGGTAATCACCGGGTCACTGCCACTGCAAAAACCTTCACTCACCCAAATAAGATCTATACGAGTGATGCTCCAGGTCCACGGCCAGCTCCTTGACCGTGGCGAGGTGGGCAACCAGCTGGTCAACTTGTTCGCCCGTCTCCACTAGCGTCAGCCGCGTCTCCTCCAGGGGGGGAGGAAACGCGGGAGCCTCAGGGTCAGGGTCGATCAGCTCGCCGGGAGGATGGTACAGTTCCAGCTCCACTTTGTATGGATGCTCGTACCTACGGGTGGAATGTTTAAGTAAATTAAATAAAATAAACTGTTTTCTTGAGTTTACGCGAACACTATACATTGAAATGAAAGATACGAGTAGTTTACGGATTTAGAACGCGTTTATTTTTGATTTAACCCGACGTTGGATACCTTAACGGTGACTCTCACCATCCCCCTTCACAGTTAGCTACTGTTGGAAAAACTTTGTTTCAGAGAGCCCAGCGGATCTGTGATGACCACCACCGGCATGCTGAACTCCAGCATGTCAAGCGAGCACTTAAATTCAATAAACTCCAAGTACCGCGACTCAGCTTCACGGACCGTCAAAAACCATCCACAGTTGAGCGTCTACCAGCGGTACTCCCATACACGAAGGGTGTCACAGACAAAATTGGGAACATCTTGAAGCGCGCTTCTATCAAGACCTACTTCAAGCCGCCGAAGAAGATCAACCAATTCTTACGACCAGTCAAGTGTAACATTCCCCTTCAAGTACCAGGCGTATACAAACTCGACTGTGAATGTGGACTCTCTTACATAGGTCAAACTAAACGCAGTATAGGTACTCGGGTAAAAGAACACATAGCCGATATGAAAAACATGCGTATAACGAAATCTGCAGTCTGTAGTCATGCGTTTGATAAGCCCAACCATTTCATTAGATTTGATAAACCTAAAGTTCTTGCTAAGGAAAACCGATATGTACCTAGAATGATACGCGAAGCAATAGAAATTAAAAAACATCCTAATTTCGATAAAGAGAAGATGGTTGGAATTTACCAGCTGCTTGGGACCCTGTCTTATCATCATTGAAGTCCACAAACCATGGCAACACTGCGAAGACTCCGGTCACAGTTAGCTCATTTTGTGTGAAAAGGAACATAACTGACGATAAAAATTAGAGGCGGTAGTTAAAATTTTTTTCAAATTACCATCTTAAAGACGAATAACACCTTAGTCTACCCGTGACCATGAACGCTGTAAAGGGTTCGAAACGTCGGGTTAAATCAAAAATAAACGCGTTCTAAATCCGTAAACTATCTTTCATTTCAATAAATAAAATAAGTTTTATTTCTGCAAATAGGCCCCCCGATTCGCTTTTACACGTCCCAATATATAAGCTACCACTGCTTCGGGACAAGTCTGGGCTAGTGCCGAGAAGAAGCAGCGCAGCAGAAACTCGATCACTATTATTATCAGTCTATTTTTACATAAACGTTTCCAAAAGGTATAGGCAAGTACGTGCTAGGACCATTTAACGCCATACGTTCTCATCATTTAAATAATCATTAATAGTGTAATAGCCGTTTTTCACTAAAATTACTTTACCATACGATTAATTTAATTGAGTTTATGTTTAGGAGTTTAGCAATAATACTGTGTAAGAAAAACCGGTCGGAGAAGCGGATAGGTTCTAGATGATCTGTGGATAAGGTCTCGGACATCCGCAACTAACTAACTAAAGCGAATGTGGATGCAATAATGGCAATGAATGAAAAAAAAACCAGCGGCTTTGGATTAAGAATTCTTCAGATTACCAAGTGACTGCTACTTGAGTTGTTTTACCTTTATAAATTCAAGGAAAGGAAGGAATTGCTGTTTAGAATTCGTTTTAGAAAATTTGAATTTAGTTTGTGTATTTAAATTCCGAAATAATGTTTTTTATTTCAAAATGAATGGGCATTGAACAATGTTAGATCGCTATTCGAGTATTTGCATCCTTATAAGGTTTCGATGTCAATACAGCAATGCACTCACAGGAAATTCTAGTTTAATTCATAAGCATCACAAGGAAGAAGTCTTCAAGCAGTAAGTAGTTATTGACCCTAACAATTGCTAAAAAAAATTCAACAAAACATTTTAAATATCTGTTTCATCTTAACCGATTCCAAAATATTTCCTATTGACGTCTGAGGTTGGTTGGTTATATCCAAAAACATTGTTGAAACTTCGCTGTTTTACAGCGTATAATGCCTTGAATAAATTTGTCGACACAAACAACATCTAGGCAGCTCAATCAGATACAGCAGTCACCCAGTAAACGGTTGAGGATTCAAATTCTACCTAATTCAGTCGAAACAAATATATCCAAGGAATTGTATATTCAAATTTCAATTTCAGATACTGAGAGATTCAGGTATCTTGATCAATCATTTTTAAAATAGACTATTTGGCAAACCATCTAACTTGATTTGTTTATATTGGCAGAAATGTGATCAGTTCTCGTTGAGTCCATTAGCGCTGGAGCTGTATCTGATGGTATACATACATGCTACACATATATTGTGTTGGCTTCAAGCCCTACTAACATGGTAGTAGTACATAAATGTTAATTTGTTTATACTTTATTTGATATTTTAGCAACTTAATTGCACTTATAATATCAGTATATAAACTTGAAAAATTTTGTCTCAGGCGGGACTCGAACCCGCATCTCCTCGCATGCCGGGCGGGCGCCATACCATTAGGCCACCGAGACACTGCGACACGGCGCGAATTTTTCAAGCATATTCTTACGCTGTGAGCTAGCGTTGTTTCATCAAATGTTAGGAGTTTGCACCCTTAACCCGCCCGGCATGCGAGGAGATGCGGGTTCGAGTCCCGCCTGAGACAAAATTTTTCAAGTTTATATACTGATATTATAAGTGCAATTAAGTTGCTAAAATATCAAATAAAGTATATGAATAGCTGTTTCATCTTAACTGACTGTCAAACATCTGCAAAGATGTTTCTTTCGGGTGTTAAGGGTGCAAACTCCTAACATTTGATGAAACAACGCTAGCTCACAGCGTAAGAATATGCTTGAAAAATTCGCGCCGTGTCGCAGTGTCTCGGTGGCCTAATGGTATGGCGCCCGCCCGGCATGCGAGGAGATGCGGGTTCGAGTCCCGCCTGAGACAAAATTTTTCAAGTTTATATACTGATGTTAATTTGTGTGTTAGGCCTTTATGCAGAAACTACTCAAACAATTCTGATGAAATTTGATCCAAAGATTTATGAAATATAACATAATGTAATGCCGTATTATGAAATTATTTTCAGGGAAATACCAATAACAAAAGCCTTTAGCTTGGAATAAAGTCTTTTATTGTATCCATCACTATTGTCCCAAATTAAAGAAAATTGGCCGAAAACTCTAGATAACAATGGTTTTGCTTTATAAACATCTAAATCCTTACTAATATTGTAAATGCGACAGTAATTCTGTCGGTCTGTTTCGTTTTCACGACTAAAGTACTAATCTTATTTTAATTTTATACACATTAAGCATAAATTAGACCTCGAAGAAGGACATAGGCTTTTTTATCCCACTGCTGGGCATAAGATTCCACCCACGAGATAAAACGTGTAGTTTAAAAAAAATATCCGAACATGACTGACAATCGGCAAAACAAGCGGGCAATAAGCTAGTTAATTATGAGAAACGGCAGCCATCACGCGGTAGAGTAGGGAATAGGCCACACAACATGGAAAGAGGTTAGAAAGGCTGTCATGCGTCATTTGTATGAGAACTACAAATGGCGCATGACAGAGGTAATTTTTTTTTTGTATGATAGCTTACCCATTTTTTTTTGACGTACCTATCACTAAAACCTTTTATGGAAGGCTTTATTCAGTTAAACCGGGCAGAATGTGGCGAGCGCTGAAGGCGCTCAGCCTAAGTCCGCTACGCTAGCGGTACCCCGGTGCGGCCGAGGGTGAGGCCTCAGGCTCGCTCGCACCGGGGCCCATACTAGCGGGCGTGATCGGGCCAGTGTGGGGTGCTAAAGGCACCCTACCAAATGGTGAACCCACCAGTGGTGGCGCCGCCGGAACCGGAGATGCCGGATCATGGTCGGGCTGGCTCCATTCTGGCGGGCCCGATCAGGGAGGGGGGATCGGACGAGGGGGGGGGGGGGCAGGTGAAAAGCGGCCAGGCACATGATTGTGTCGGCCCAAATGAAAGGCGTATAGCTGACCCTTACACCTTGCTTCTCCTTAAGTGTCTTAAGTTTGTCGTGGTACTGGACACCCTGTTTAATAAGTGCTACTATCTACTAATTATCCACATAGTCCGATACAAAACAACCTAAACTGTCCTCGACTGAATGACTGAAGTTGATTTTGAATTTACGTCAGTGTCAACTTTATAACCCTGCCAAATGATGTGGACACGTAATAAAATGGATATTTCTGTTATATTGTATCTATTCAATTGATACAGGTTGTGCTAAAAGTGCACCCTTATGACAAATGGGTGCATTTGGTTGGGATACTTTTGTGACAATGTGTAAACTAAATGTAGGATGATGAAGAATACCATGTAGTCTAAGATCCCACCATACAAGGACCTTCACCGAGCTGGTTATTGGATGTAAAGTATTTTCTATTCAATTAAATATGCCAATAATTATATTACAAATAGGTTGCCTAAAAAAATCAGTCCAGTTGCCTAAAAATACTCAAACAATTCTGATGAAATTTGATCCAAGAAAGGCCTTGAGAGAGGACATAGGCAATATTTAATCCCACTGTTGTGCACAGGTTTCGCTGTAACGTGTATTCAAACATGAACATATCCAATTGGCTCTAACTTCCTTCAGAAAATGAGTGTAAGAGGATGCAAATAACCGGCCAAGTGCGAGTCGGACTCGCGCACATAGGGTTCCGTGCCAAAGAGGCCAAAAAAACTGGTTTGTTGTATAGGAGCCCCCCTTAAATATTTATTTTATATTGTTTTTAGTATTTGTTGTTATTGCGGCAACAGAAATACATAATTTGTAAAAATTTCAACTGTCTAGCTATCGCGGCTCTTGAGATACAGCCTGGTGACAGAGCGACGGACAGACGGACAGACAGCGAAGTCTTAGTAATAGGGTCCCCTTTTTACCCTTTGGGTACGGAACCCTAAAAACATCATATAATCCTTCCTATACAGAAGGAAGGTGTCACAAACATACAAACATCAGACAGTTAATATGTCAACATAAAAGTAACGATCTGTAATCATCCAACAGCAGGGCAACGGCACATGAGTAGATCCCCTTAAATCCCAAAAGCTAATTAGTCATATCCAAAAAGGTACTATAGTCCCTTTTGGGATTTGAGGTATTAAACGGAACAGAGTTTAAGCTTCAGTCTTCATAGAACCTCTCAAACGGGGCATGAGTGCGTGTCCACTGGCCGCGTGTCACGCACGCGTGAGACTGGTTAAAACCGGATTGCACTCGAACAGCCAGTTGAAAATCTAACTGACACAAGCTGACGTTACTAAGAAGCTTAAACTTTGTTCGACTATCTTCTCATGGGAAAAAGGGGCAAGCAGTAATGAGCAATTTCAGCAGCATACTTAGATGATATGATGATAATTTATCCAATAACAATAACTTGCCATAACATTTATTAGAATATTAACCTATGGCATAATGTTTACGAGTCATACATTTGGATAATTTTACGTTATTCCCTTTCGTAGTAAGAATATAGTGAATCTGGCTACCACCAAGCCGACCTCATATTTTGACATTTATAGTGAAGTGAAGAAATGGTAATTAAATCATTTGTGAAATGTTAAAGGACATAGGTTTTGATGTCCTATCGCGTATTGGCGCGTCCTATCGATGAAGTGGCGGTTGTGAGATTATTTCTTTCGATTAGTAAACTTGCGATATGTTACGACACTCAAAATCATTATTTGTGTGAGTGACAATGTTTTGCAAGTATTTATGCACACTCCGAAACAAGACAATAAAATGTAAAATGAAATTGTAATTTCATGAGAGAACCTAGATAATGTTCTTATGGAATACAGATTCTTTAAATCAAAATAGAAAATATTATCTTAAAAATACAAAACAAGTTCAAGGTTTGTATTTAAATTATATGAAAAATTATATTATGCTGTAAAATCAAATTGCAATTTCATGACAGAACATACATAATGTTTTTATGGAATAAGGATCCTTTAAATAAAAATTGAAAATTATATCTTAAAAATACAAAACAAGTTCAAGGTTATTATTAAAATTTTATGAATAATTCTATTATGCTTTTCGTACTTAATAAAAAAAAAAAATTTGCGTTGCGTTTTTGCTAAAGAACATTACAGTAGGTAATGTGCTAACAAAACTATTAGTCATTAGAAGATTGACATAAATAATGCGAAATAAAATTATACTCAAACTGTTATCCATAAATGTTATCAATGAACACGTTATGCGATCAAAACCGCAGATCAACCGTGAGGTGACACTCACCCAACGGCCTCTCCTTCGTCGTTGTACAGTATGCTCAGCGCGAGAGGTTTGATGTTGTTCGGCTTGTCAGATATCTTTGGTACCCACAGACTGTCCGAATTGTCGACGGCGTCCTTAAACAGAAGCTGGGGTCGGGGTATGTTCTTGGCACCGATGAACATCGTCGATCCAACCTGGGGACAAGACAGCGACGTCGAATCAGAGACTCGCTAGAAAAATAAAACACACCTGCAGTCATCGATACATAATAGAAACTAAATACACAGTTTGATACAAAAATGACACCTTAAACTTTCCTTGGTTGAATGTCAGTATCAACTCTATAACCCGGCCAAATTATGTGTACATGAAATAATATTGATGTTTCTGTCATGTTGTAACTATTCCATTGCCCTTATGTTATATGGGTGCACTTTTAAGTCATGACACTTTCTTGACGCTGCTTGTGTATCTAGGTTTTAAAATACTTCAATGCCAGCAGTACATTTACAAGGGAGCAGTCTTGAGAGATGAATAAATCTTTTTTCTTCCTTTCCTCTCTTTCTAATGACATAACTTATGTAGTGTATCTACATAACATTGGTGAAAGGATATCAGTGGTTGGTCGTGGTGTGTAGATTGTGTAGTCTGGTATGATACACAATTTCAATACCAGAAATAAAGAAAAACTTGCTGTTCCAGGATTCAAACTGCGAAAAGTTGGAAATTGTATTCATATTTACCGTGGCTTATCCACCGAAGATGCAGTAAATACTCTCACAAATCGAATAGTTAAAGAAGTAGACTCCGGAAATAAATACCTAGGGATCCTGCTTGATCTAAAAAAAGCATTTGACACAGTCTCAGTGCCTCTTTTGCTAAATAGACTTGGAAGTCGGTGTTAGAGGTGTTACTATCAAATTATTTGAAGACTATCTTTCTAATCGCAAACAGCGAGTTCGATTAGGAGATTATACTAGTCAGAAAACAACTATCACTTACGGAGTTCCACAAGGCAGTGTGCTGGGACCAACACTATTTCTTATATATATTAACAAGCTCTGTGATCTTAGTATGAATAAAGGAACGGTAGTCTCATACGCAGATGACACAACTATTCTGTTCTCTGGCAAATCTTGGTGTGATGTAAAAAATCGGCGGAAAAAGGATTAGCAGACGTTGCGTATTGTCTCTGCGTACAAGTCTCCTTACACTTAACACTATTAAGACACATTATATTTGTTTTAGTAAAAATGTCACAACTAAACCCCCGGTACATTACGTTTTAAAAATTCATACTTGTGGTAACCTATATGATACTGCGTGTTTGTGCTCCATAATAAATAAAGTCACCAATGCAAAATACCTTGGGGTTATTATCGACCAGCGTCTTTCTTGGCACCAACACGTCGGACTTTTAAAACTTTACGTCATGTTGCTAGTAAAGAATTGATTAGACAAACCTATGTTTCATTGGCTCAATCAATTCTGGTGTACTGTATATCTATATGGGGATCGGCAGCAAAAACTGCATTTCTAAACCTGGAACGATCTCAAAGGTCACTTTTAAAAGTTATGTTCTTCAAACCTTACAGATACCCACCCTACCGAAAATCTCTATCTAGAAGCAAACCTCTTATATTAAACTGTATGTTTTAAATATTGTCTTGAAATTGCACAAATCTCTGCCCTTACTTACCAGGAGAAGGAAAGATAAAGTAGTCCCAGTTCCGACAGCAAGATCTGAATTTGCGAGACGGCAGCAGTACTCTGTCTGTATAATATACTCTCTACTCTACAACAGTCTGCATCTATCTATAATGCACTAAATAATTATTTAAGTATCTATCTGTTAAATACACATAAATGTAAAGGATTACTTATAACTTGGTTAAAATTGAAAAGTTATGCAGAGATTGAACTGATTGTTCATAAATAATAACATGTTCGGCGACTTATGTAAGTGTAACATTTTCTCTTTAACACACACACACACACCGCACGCACACAGGCCATACACATCCACAAACAGTTAGTAATGATAAACACGAGCTTAGTATTGTTATTAGATTATTAGTTGAATAAGTAGTAGTGAAAATTTCATTTTTATTATTTTAAATATTGTTTTGTTAGTTTAATAAATTAAGTATCTTTCATTGTTGTCAAAACACTCACGGTACTTTAATCTTAAGATATATATTTGTTATAGAAGAGCGGTTCTTTCTGAAGCAGGCAATTGTTTGCTTAAAAGAAAGTTCCTACCTCTATATTTGTTATATCGACGCTTAAGAACCAAGACCATCTATCTACAAAAAGTCCACTTTACAGGAGATGAAAAAAACGTTTTATTTTTTTTCTTTAAACATTTTTATTATTTTTATATCTGAACATTTACTGGATAAGCAGAGGAAATAAGGTGTTTACATATATTTTGAAATAGCCTCATTAGTTTTAAAATAACGGTAGATAGCTGGTATTAGTTAAAATATTTGCACACGTTTGTGCAGCTTTCTGTTACATAGATGGTTTTGGAAAATGAAAAAAAAATAAAAAGGTTTTAATTAAACAACAAACACATGTTAAATTAGTGGAATTTAAAGGAGAAGAACACTATTTCATAGAACAGATGACAATGCTTTAATAAAAAAAATTGTAATGAAATAGTTATTAGCAAATATATTCAAATATAATCATCATTTTTTATCAATTATGCAAAATTAAATGTGCAGCAACGCATCATAAAACGGATGGCAATCTTTTGGTAGAACATCTTTTAATTGCTGAAGATCTAACGAAATTGGTAGCGGACTATCATATAATTGCGGGTAAGTCACAGGAGTATTAATCTTACACTGTCTTTGTGGCAAAGCCATCCAATCTTCATCAAAATTAAGTTCTATCAGGATGTCACCATTTGGTTGATATTTCATTGCACGTATTTCATCTGTGACAACAGGATTGCCAGCTTTACGTCCTGGTCTGATACTTTTATATTGAAAAGTAGAAGAATCAGCATAATTTTTGAAGAAGCTGTAATCAACTTCTACTACCTCATAGTGCTCTCTAGTGCGAGCTTCTTTGGTGACAGACTGGAGCTTTCGTTCGATAGCACTGCGAACCGAGTCACACTCCATTTGTGTGTGACCCGGTTCTTAGTACTTATGTGTTATGGTGACGTTGTGCTTGATGCTAAAATTTGGAAGAACATTGGTAAGAAGAGTGTTCCGTTTTTGGTATGTACAATCATCTGAATATATAACTATGGGTAACTGTTTGGGCAGACAATGAACTTCCAAGACGTAATCTATAACAAATGAAACAAATGTGCTAGCCGTTAAATCACTTGCTGTTTCGTTGAACCAGTAAGGTTTGCAGTGCTTCGTAGTAAGGTTAAAGATGGTAAAGTTATGGCAAGTCAATTTCGTCTTAAAATAAAACTTAACTGCTTCTAAGTCCATAGTAAGCAGTATAAATTTGCCAGCCGCAAGTTTTTTGACCGCCTCCTTTTCTTGTCTTGCCCGATTTGTCTTCAAGATAAGTGCATTTGAAAAGCATGTTCATCATAATTTCCAGTTAGATGACTGGCACGTGTGTCACACACAGTGGCGTGGACTCCATATAGGCAAATAAGCTTTGCATACCCTGCACACACTACGCCTAACTTGATAAAATATGGAGCCCTGAATTGCTTTCCTTGGTTATTAATAATTTAATTTAAAAAAAAACAACATAAACATTTTAGAAAAAAACTAACATTTTGCAATTAATCGCGCATACTGCCTTGATACCGCCGATTCAAAAATGCCGCGCTACAAGCGCCACAGGTGCCTCTAGCGGAAGGATTCACAATCATACTGTGCCTCCATGACGACGAGAAGATTTGCAGCCCCTCTTTTTCTGAAAGCGTCACATTGCACTCTAACGCCTCCTAACGGTTCACTTTGCTACTCGCAATGAACGAGTATGCACGCGTGCTGTGTAGATAGATGGTGTTTTCATAAATTTGTTACGTCAGGTAACTTAGGTGGTATTGGAATTTTTTCATAACTACTTATTTATTGCGAATTGGAGGTTACTGATGAAAGGAAACGATGCGTAAATAAATCATAAAAAGAACTGCATTCAAAAGTAAAAAACGCCTAAAGTGTAGATAGATGGTCTTGGTTCTTAAGCGTCGATATGGAGTTACTGAAATAAATATTTTCATTTTCATTTTCAACAAATTATCACTGTCAATTGCTGAACTCCCTATACGTAATCTTTTAAATCATATGTCAAAATAATTTTAATGAAAAAGGGCTACTGATGATAGGAACTCATAAGGCTTTAAATTGTCCTAGCTCGCACTGGCATATATCTTTTGCAAAAAGATTCTGACAATAGTGACTGAGTTACTTCCACTGCTTCTTCTAGGCACTAGCTCACACTTTAGAAGTAGCAAGTTTCAATATTGGGACGTGTAAAAGCGCTTCCTAGGGCTCACTTGCAGGTATAAAACTGATTTTGTAGTGTACCTACATACCTCTGGTAATACATGGTCTTAACCCTTAGCCACCTACCCCTTATTTCGGTCACATAACTACCTACCTAGAGTCTCTCAGACTCCTCTCTACTCAGGTCTCTAAACAAAAAAAAAATCGCTAACAAAAGGTAAATAAATATGAAAACTATTATTGTTGTAGAATTTTATAAATAAAAAAATCATCTAAGATATTTATTAAAAAAAAAAGATTAAATCTCTCATAGATTCAAAAATCTTAAAAATTAATTTCTATCGCAACAGAGATTCATTTAAAAAAATTTTACATAAAGAAGGAACTTCTTTCCTTCAATTTGTAAAAATTTAACTATCAATTACTAATAATATTTTTCAAAAATTCCAATTGAAATGCCAAAATATTAACAAAATTGCAAGCCCTAAACTTTTGCAATTTTTTATGATTGTTTCTTGTAGTATGGTATCATAGTTTGAAGCTTTTTCTAGATATCAGGTGGCTACAAATGTGAAGAGAAGAAGACGAAGAATTGACCGAGTCATTATACGCTGCCTGTACGCCTGCACAATATTATGTTGCAATGTTATTGTGCGAGAAGAAGCTGGTAGTGATGACCAACGAAAGCGGTTTTTACCAAAATGTTTTTCATTTTCTTGGTTGAGATTGCAATTGTTCCTAGGGTATGTCATCTTCGTCTGATGAAGTAAGAACATAAGAGGTATTGTTCCTAGGGTATGTCATCTTCGTCTGATGAAGTAAGAACATAAGAGGTGTTTTGAGACGGAAATTTCGAAGTTGCTACCACTAAATCCGTCTGTTCTTCACAGTCACTGTACTTTCCGAGTCAGATCTGGAGTATTCGCCTAAGACAAAATCGTCACTAATATTCACATCCGCATCACTACATTCTGAATTCTACAAGTATTCCTCGTTATTAAGTTCTTGGTCCAACCAGCGCTCAATAATTCTATTATTATTTGTAATTTTCTACTAAAATAATAAGAAAAAATGCCATAAGTACCTACCTGGAGTCTATTAGACTCCAAAAAACTATATAATAGTCTCCTGAGAGCAACACCGCGCACATGTAACGTCACCGAGCGCAGGGGTGGTACTGCGGGTAGAGGGTGGAAGGTACACGGACGCTTGACGACTAAAGATGCGCGTGCGACTAGTTATGACAAGAAACAAATTCGCCGGAGTCTGAGAGACTCCCGGTAGGCAGTTAAGGGTTAAGGTTGTTCTGCTCACCTGTATCTTGGCTATGATCGGCCCCGCGTTCCAAGCGGCGCCGCGTCGAGCGTTCACCACAAACGCATCGCTGGCCCGGTTCACGCCGCAGAGCGTGTCCACGTTTATATTCACGCGGTCCAATATACTGTCGTTCGCGTCCACCACTTTCTCTGTGTTGTATTCGTTGTCATTTCTGCAAATTTTAAAGTATATTTTATTCTATATGGTATATGGTATAAATTAAATACGAGTGAAAAAAAAAACCTTGTGCCCAGCAGTAGGATGCAGTACAACATAGCTCATGTAATTTTTCAAGGTCTTTTATATCTTTGCACAGCATTTTAATAAAGCATTAGCACTCGCAGAATATTTGTTTAACATAGTTTACTATTAAAAAAAATACATTGCAAGCAAATGTATGAAATCAAGAGAAGGCTTCTCCTATTTTCTTATCACTTAGGAAAGAGATAAAACTTCATAACCTCAGTCGTGGAATAGTGTGTAACCAGTTCTCAAGCTGTCATCAGAAGTCGTTCCGGATTCAATTTCATGAGTCAGTGTAGGAAAAATTATTTTTCAACACTGACTTAGGATAGACAGAAAGACATGGATCCACAAAAAAAAAATAAATGTATCAACCTTTAACTAATATTATACGAATTTCGCATTTTCATTGCAGAAACCACCAAAGTATTATCAAATATGTTAATTAACATAGCTTTATATTACAAATAACAAACATTTACGGTTTCAAAAACTTAAAAATGTATGCATTTAATTTACCACATTCTTTCAGAAAGTCATTATTATAACGAAATTAATATGTACCAAGCTGATTTGGTTATACAAATACTTCACAACATGATTGTTCCTTGTCAGCCATAAAGAATATTAGCAGAGATAGTTCGCACAAGCAGAAAAATGAAAATCATGTAACATATTTATGTGTTGACTGGTTCAGACTGTCCGGCATGAACAGTGATTTATGTGTTATTCAGGCACAATCGGCCTGTATTCAAATAGCTTGCATAATAAAGACATAGCATGTCTCTTCACAGCTGCCTTTTGCCTGTTTTGTCATACGAAAACATGAATACAAGATTAGGTGATAGATGGTTGTTTTAGAAATCTGAATTTGTGTTTTGCGTCAGATCCAAAAGCAAAAAATATTTTTACATTCTGTCCAAATGTACCATGAATGCCATTAGTCTGGTGGATAAAAACTTTATCGGCAACAGGCAACAGTTTATATATGAGATTATCATCATCCATTCAAAGCTTAAAGGTCTGTAATATAAACAAATTGCGATACTCACTGTTTCAACTTCACAGCTGGTAGCTCTGTCACGAGTATTTGGTTTGTTTGTGCAACAACATTTTCACTTAATTGGTTTGTGACAACATTAAAATCAGTAAAAGTCTTGAACAGTTCGTGCGAGGCACCTAGCGGCATGTGGTTTGACGATCTTATTGTTTTATGTACGGTTGTGTAGCCACCCTGTAGGAAATAAAGAAAGTCAAAACAATCTTCTATATATATCAAAATAAATAGCCGTTAGTCTCGCTAAATTCGAGAACTGCTGGACCGAGTAGTAGTAGTAGTAGTAGTAGTAGTCCAGGGAAGGTTTATATGCTGAAAAAAAATTTAAAAAATGCAAAAAAGATAGTAAAAACGTTAATTTCCTACTTCCCTATAAAATGTTCCACATCAAATTTTAGGTTCGTGTTAACATTGTTAGGATAAGTGATATAAAGTACACCAGGTTGTTAATAAAAACCATTGAAAAATATTTATTTGAATCAGGATTTATGAGACCAGTGTAATAGCAATAGTAACCTAAATTCACCTAATGCAGTAAGCTTAGAATAATGACACCTATTCTAAGGCAGTAAGTAGTCAACATTCAGAAACAGTGTAAAGAGTTAGTGAGGGTGTTACCAGTCACTATTGACTAAGACATTTATGTGTTTTATAATATTATGTACCTCACTCTTCATTTTGACGACGTGACGTGACGTATTTTCATTCTCCAAAGTTTATAAATTTAACAAACAATATTGTAAGCTACTGTTCGTGAGTAAACATGGCTGCTTTTGTTGTTGTAATTTTTTTTTATATGAAATTGTAAGTGTGGAGTATATATTTTCAACTTTATTGATGCCTTATTTTATTACCTATCTATCAGTTTTTTTTTTTTCGTAATCACAACTATACTTTTCTTTCTACAAACATTTTCATCGGGACTTTTTTTTTAAGCACCTATCGAGCGATAGCGCCGGACGGTATCCCCACATCATAGTCTGCTAGCGTGGATAGTCAAGTGGATAGTCAACAAAGAAAACTGTTTCATTCATTAAGGTGGCACTTTAGCTGTCTTATTGATAGAAATTGAGTCTCAAACCGGATTATCAATGAGGATGTGCATCATAACAGATTTGGATTGTAAATAAAGATTGCAAAACTAGGTAATGCAGAGTTATAATGGGCCACATTATTTAAACAGGTTGTGAATGGAGATCACAAGCTAGCAAATAGTTTTGCTAATTAAAATTCTATTTACTAGGACTTTTAATCGTCAAATTAACTTATGTACGACTTAAAGGCAGGGAGAGGTCAAATAAATAATAAATATAATGTATTCCAGCAGCAAAACAAACTATGGATACACACAAGAGAGACAGGTAGGTATTACATGGTAAAGTGCCTACCAACTCAGAATAGTGGACATCTGAGTATCAATTTTGTTCAATGAGAATACAAAGAGACTGTCAGCAATTCAGCAGGGCTCTGTAACGCAGGCAGCGCCGCGTGCAGAGCAGACCATGTATAGCATGTCTGATATTCGTAGATTGTATTTGTAGAGGTATTGTCTCTCCGAAGGTCAAGCCAGACGTATCCCTTACACGCAAATCGCTTCACGCTTTATTTACAACCGTATTACACTTAATATACTCACTGAATTTGTAAGGAAACGAAAAATTCTAACAGTAAAAACACATGCTGATTGTTGTCATTGACATTATTTACGTCTAAATAGAATTTAGCGAATTACGCACCTGTGTAACTGATGTCAAATGAGGATAAAATTCCGGGGCCTCTGGATTTAAAACGGAATTCATTTTACTGTCGAAAAAACTAAAACAATAAAATATTTAAAATAAATCTGGCTAAAACCTAATTTCTATCGAGTGCAAGCTGTGAAGGAAGAGTGAGTGTCAGTCAGCCAGAGTGAATATAAATAATTACGAATGATAGATTTAAAAATGAATGAAATGAATCCCTTCACTCATTCTATTCCATTTCCATCATGTCATTCATATTTCACATTTTCATGTCATGTCATGATTTGTCTATGGTTTACACGTTGCCATACTGCGTTTGGTAGAACTACCAATTATTTATAGTTCGTTCAGGTTACGAATCTGTTACGAGTGAAAAATAAGTAAATCTCAGCTGGAGGTTATATCAATTCAATTTTCAAATTCTTTTACATTGAATATGAGCCTTAAACCGCAATTCTTAGTAGTTATTGTTAAGATGACGATTTTTTAGTCTGACTAAAGTTGGTTTTTATTATAAGAGAGAAAAAAAAAACGTGTGTCGTGTTGTTTTGACAGAAGCAATGTCAGCTGACATGGTGTATGGGTCGTAACCAAGAAAAGTGGACCGTGAATTTTGCGCGGGAACGCAAACAGTTCACCTCTTCCTTGGGGACTTCTCTACATTCCTTCAATCTTTCGACTGTCTCCAAAAACTCCATCGAAGCATTAAAACGTCTAACATCAACGTTTTAATGCAAAAATAAAGAAAATATTACTAAAGAATTGGCTGTATGGGCATAGTTCCCTTTGCCTACCCAGAATGGGTGAAGAAAACAACAACAACAGCAATGTCAGCTGACTGACAGTAAGTAAACATCACAGAGTACATTTTTTTAAACATAATCGTGAAAATTTGCCACCACCCGTGTTGTCGGAGGGGGTGATTATAGTAGGGTGTTGGTAGGGTGAATTTGGGTGGCGAAGGGTGGAGGTTTCGGTCGTGCCCATAGGGAGGGTGTTATAACGTGTGGATGCTCGTTTTATGGCAAAGTCATAGCGGCGCTTCAAAAGCAAGCTCCGCGCAACCGCGCACCGTAGTTCGGCTCGCCTTACAACCTTCGGAGTCTGCGTTGTCGCGAGTGGGCAAGGGATAGAGAATATTCGGCATTAATCGAGCGGTCTGTTGGCATATACACTGGGTATGTATCATGCTGTCGATATTTTGTGGGATAGGCCAGGAATAGCTGGGACTGGGAGTCACCTTTGTTTATCTCTCATGCATACTCTGAGACTACTCGCGACCGCGCTTATATCGTCCATCACATGAGCGCGATTCAGCTCGAACGCTGTTATTGTTGTTTGTCATGACTTTAGAGGACCCATTCTACGTCGTCAAAGAGTAAGTGCTTGACTGCGTGTCTCTAGGCCGTCGCCGTCGGTCGGCGTGGCGGGTTCTGATGCAAGTGCGCCCGAAATGGCGTCCAACCTTAGAGCTAACGTGCTAATATCTTTTTTACATCATTTATCAGTTGCATTTGGACAGCAAATTGTGTTTATTTGTGCTCTGTATCTGTAACCTTGACTAGTGTTAATAAAACAACAATGCCAAAATTCAGCTCAATGTCCAAACAAACTTTGTTCCTTGACAACAAAAGTTTTGATTAATGCTCAATGATATTTAAAAAGTAATAGATATGTTACATGCGCTCTCAATATGCGTCCCTAAAACGTCACAATTGTGACGTCTTTTCAAATCCATGAAAGAGAAAGTAATTGTTCTTTTCACGAGTATGACAAGGACAAAATAAGAATTACGCATGTGTGCAGTTGTTCGCAAGCGGCACATATATTTCGATAGTTTTGTAAGGGCATAACCTATCTATACTTTTTAAATATCATTGTTAATGCTACTAATGTTGCACTGTAGGGTTGGTATCTCGCTGATTGCTTTTGTTTACTGCATAAATAATATACTTAATATAACAATAATATTGTTGTATTGTTGGATGGGTCTAACTTATTTAGCCTAGGTGAGAGTGAATATTGCTGCTGAATTTATTTATCCTTGTTGATTGAGAGTAAGATAGCAACTCTTTAGTCTAGTTTCGGGTTCTGTTCCCCGTAGCAAGGACTTATAAAAAGGCCACCACAAGTCTTTGGACAGTTCCACTTTTCTTATTCTCTAGCCTATCGTAATTCATGATTTATAGATACTGACAGCTTTATTTCTCACACAGTTGCTTGCACTTACACACAAAAAGTTGAAATTTGAAAAAATTGAATTGCAATTGTTATTTTACTGTGTGTGATCTCTTTTGGGTATAAGCCTCCTCCATTAGTTCTTATTTGCACTGGTCTGAGGGTTCATCGTGTTCATCAGTAGTTCCATTCTCAGCAGTTCACCTTTTTCTTTGAATATTCTCATAAAGTAACAGCTTATAACAATCCCACTGCAGGGAAAAAGCCTCCGTCATTGTATTCAAGTTACCACAGCAATGGGTACTGGCATAATCACCACGCTTGCCAAATGCGGGTTGGTGATCACAAACTCGAGCAATGTTCGAAAATGCGAAACTTTTTGTTGCCCTACCCGGGGATCGAACCCGGGACCCCGAGATCTTGGTCCGGTATTTAAACCACTGGACCAGCGGTCGGCAACCTTATGGCAGGCTAGGGCCATAAGGTGGCGTAATAAACTAATGGCGGGCCGCATTTGTGATATAAACGTATTTGGTCATATCCCATAGAAAAATAAAGTTCATAAATGAAAAAATAATGTGATGTCCGAGATCCCAAATGCAGGCTATTTTTTGTATGTTAGCTGTCATATTTAATTTTGTAGTTGCAATGTTTGGAATTGCACTCAAGTCCTCATCATGGTTCGTTCATGTATTTAATTTGATATAAACAACTCATTTGTAAAACATTTACGGGCCGCAACGAAGAAGTCTGCGGGCCGCGGTTTGCCGACCGCTGCCTAAACCAACGGGGCCAATATTATTTTCTCGGTTTAGTTTTAACTTTTTCTTCTCTGAGGTTTACAAGAATGGAAGATACAGGCATTCATCAGTTGTTTACAACTGCCTGCCTGATCACGTATTATATTATTTAATAAACATACAACATGTACCTTCCCTTTGATATCCCATAACTCTAGGGTATTAAACAGGCCATGGTAAAGAATCAAATTGCATATGAATTATTGTTCAATCATTAATTTTTGTTTGTTAAATTTTTTAATACAGAGTAATTCTATAAAGTCACGACTGTTTATGTAAAACACCCTTACCTTGTTATGAATGAACTTTTGAATGAAAACGATTTACTCGTACCTACTTACTAATGAAACACCCACACACGTCAATGTTTTTTACAAGTTACGCTCTCCCGCTACTTTACTACTACACTTTAGTGTAAGTTTGCCAGCGTCTCGCAAAACTAAGGATTCTCCATACTGGTTACATTTTTTTAACAAATTTAACTAAAATTGATGTTACATTCGAAACTATTGATTTTTGAACCATTTGTTCTAGGGCGTTTTATATTATTTCTACTTAAAGAACATAACCTTAGAGTTATGGGATATCGAAAGGAACACGTTTAGCCTTTTGTCAGATACATTTTAATAGAGTTTTAGTTTTTTCTTTTGATTGATCTGTGTGCTTTCGAGCAAAGGCCTCCATTTTACCATACCATACATTAGTCTGGTCCAAGTCTTGATCATTCCAGCTATTTCTTTGATTTCATCTGCCCACCTATTGCCTGCCCCTGGTCCTTTCACGCCTGATCACTTTTATAAAACTTTAATAAATTGTTGTCTATAAGTACTCAATTGAGTGAATACTTACATACACCGGCCCGCATTTGGCAAGCGTGGTGATTATTAAAATACCAGTGTATTGCTGTGGCAACTAGATCTCAATGATGGAGGCCTTTGCCCTGCAGTGGCATGATTATACGCTGTTATTTTACTTGACTTTACCATGCAACTTAGTCTTATGGATTGAATGATTAAAATCGTTTTGCATGTTAACAGTGAGGTGTTCAAAGCATTGAACAAGACACGGGGGCTGTACCTCCGTTGGCAGGAGATCTCCAAGGGGCCGGCCGTGCCCAACAGCCCTGAGGTGGAGTGGACCTCCACGGAGCTTCGGAATGCTCTGCGCAGCATCGAGTGGGACTTGGAAGACCTTGAGGACACGATCAATATCCTTTTCAATCATGACAACGGATCTTGGCTTTAAGCTGGTTATCAGTTATGGATTATCATACATTCTACTCAGTTTGTGTTCTATAAAGGCTTTCTAGTACAACTCGGGTTAAAAATAATTCCTGTGATAAACCAATTGACAACCAAAAAACGACCTTCATTGTGGAGTGGCATACGCACCGGTCTTCAGGGTGTCGCCTGCTCTAAGGTCCAGGGTTCGATTCCCGGACGGGTTAATGTAGGAAGAAAGTATTTTCTACATTTTATCTTAGCCTTCTTTGTTTCTGATTTCCAAAATACGAGTGCTTTAAGCAGTTACGTTTTCCACATTTAATATTTTTTTAATTTATTGATAATGCCAATGGATTATTGGTTATTGTTTGCATCAAGAGTTTTTGAATATAACCTCAGACTGGGCTTGGCGAATCTTTTAAAAACAGTTAACACTTGTTAAAAAAAACAATATCTTATTTCCAAAAAGATTGTTCGTAGTCGCGCGATGCATATTAGCAATAGAATGCTGCTTTTTAGTTGCTAGTTCTTTTCTTTTGTGTTTTCAAGTGTTTTGTTTATTTCTATGTTTTTTATGAACTTTTGAAAGAGATTTTAACTCACTATAACTATTATTATTGCTCTGCTATTTTTTTAGCTATTAATAATTGATGTATATTATTTGATACTGTGCACAAATGTTAGTATTAAAAGCGATGTTTTTCTTATCTGTGTTACAAAAAATTATGTAAAATAAACATTCAAAATGACGAAAAGTTCGCTTTTTAGTTTAGATCTTTTTTGTATGCTTCGTTGGCGAATATCATTTGATTTATTTGTTGCTTACGTGTATTTATTTTAGCAGTTACCATGTTTTTTACCATGTTGTTGATTTTCTGGTATTTAAGAAATATCTGCTCAGCATTATTTCGGGTTCTTAAGTGAAAATTTTCCTTAACTTTTTCTTAAGTATTGTAGAAAAAAACTCATCGAAATTCAAGATCGAAAATAAAGAAATTTGCGACAGGAGGAGTTTTATAGAAGCTACCAAACAAGAGGTGAAGGTAAGCCATCATTGATTCATCTGTTAATCATTTTACATAAATAATAAAAAAAATATGTTAATTATACACACCACCACACCCAATTAAGCCACCAATTCTGAGTTAGTGTCAAATAATATGTTAAATTATCAAGAAAAGTGAAAAGGTTACGGCCTATAGTCAACTTACTGCAGGCCTACATAATCGAATTTAAGTAACCGTATCAATGATGGCTACGAAGGCATAATCACAACACTCGCCAAATGCGGGTTGGTGATCATGAACCCGTGCAATGTTCGAAAATTCGAAACAATTTTATGCCCGACCCGTGGATCGAACCCGGGACCCCAAAATCTTAGCATAGTATTCAAACCACTAGACGAGGCGTCTTAATTATTGCATACATGTTTACATTTAACACATTTAGCGCCATATTATGGGGGTCACCAGGGACCTGCGAAGTGCGAACAATAAAAAAAAATTGGGTCAGTTCCTCGGCAGTTTATTTTATTTTTTATTTGGACAACATAACAGATTACAATCATCTATAATCTAAGTACAATAATGCGACTACAGTTTCGAACAAGATTGAAACCCAAAGATTGCTGACACATAATCATTAGAATTAGAAGTAAATTTTCACAGAAGAAATACAACTCTAACCCCCGTATTTATAAACAAGTAAAAGTAATTACTTGACAGACAATTTGTATGCCCTAATCAAGAAATTACTAGAAGTTATAACTACCAAAAGTTAGCATTTCCAGCCAAGTAATATGACTATTAATGGTGACCAATTTCTTTCACTTAAGCACTAGGTATGAACACTTTAAGTTATGACTTTCTTTAGCAATAAGTAATTACTTCTTTATAAATACGGGGGTAAAACTGTGAGAAAAGTGTAAGAGTGTCCAATACAAACTACGAGTAAGTTGTTGCGATGGATTATCTTTAGCTTAACTGATTTCCTGAATACATTGTATCTAGGAGCAAATATATCCAAGCTAAGGTCTTATGTTAAAGGCTTAATAGGTTAAGTGTTGATGCTACTTGCTAAATGATCATTATCATTTCAGAAGATTCTTGATTGACTTAGCTTTAATGCGCCCAATCTTATCGTCGCGTAGCAATTTTTTTTAACTCCGAAAGCAAAATTCGAAGACGATCAAAGCTTGAGAAATAGAGACGTAACTTGTCAACTTTAAAATCATCATCAAGATCAGTTAAAATCAGCTTTATTTCTGCAAATAGGGCCCGGGTGGCGCTTTTACACGTCCCAATATTTAAACCTACTGCTTCGAAACAAGTCTGGGCTAGTGCCGAGAAGAAGCAGCGCAAGAAACTCGGTCACTATTGTCATTTTAATACCATAATAGGGATCCATTTACTCGTTCGTAACCGTCAGGTCTAAGTGGCATCGTGTCATTGGTCTGTAAGGAGAGAGGAAGCCACCAATTCACGCTTTTGTTGTCGTGCTATTTCAAAAGATAGGGCCACCACTAACGGCCGGTCCCAATAACCTATCTATCTTCAGTTTTGGCATATCGGAGATAGAAAACAACTTTTGTCTTTGTTTCTCTGGACAGCAAAATCAGAGACAGAAGATGTTTTCTATCTCCGATATGCCAAAACTGAAGATAGATGGATTATAGGGACTGGCCGTAAGCCGTTGGTCGATTGGCGTAAACTTCGAAATTTCAAGGTTGGAAAACCGAGATCTTAGGTGTCGACGTAGAAAACAAATTATCTTTTGTCCATCGGGTATGGTATTACTTTGTTCTGTATTTTTTTTTATAAATAACGGGCTTGCTCTTGACTACATACTTTACTGTACGGTTAAGAAGAAGCCTAAGATGGAGCGAGCTTACCCAGAAAGTGGCACTGGTTCTCCCACACACCAGCGGAACACAGACAAACTGTTTGGCGCTTGACTCCAGCAGGAGGGTGGTAGCATTCAGGCGGCCTCTTACGAAGCCTACCACCGCAGAGGGATCTGTTAGCCGTCATCATTGGTTAGAAAACCAAAGATGCCGTTGCCCAGGGTCGACCATTAGGAGGTAGATTGCTTTATATGTAATGTAATGTAACAGCCTATAATCATGCCACTGCAGGGAAAAGGCCTCCATCATTGAATTCAAGTTACCACTGCAATGATGGGAACTGGCCCCGTTGGTCTAGTGGTTCAAATACCGGGCCAAGATCACGGGGTCCCAGGTTCGATCCCCGGGTCGGGCAACAAAAAGTTTCGAATTTTCGAACGTTGCTCGGGTTTGTGATCACCAACCCGCATTTGGCAAGCGTGGTGATTATGCCAGTTCCCATCATTGCTGTGGTAACTTGATTGCTTTAATAGTCACATATTTGAGATCAAAACGATGTAATCACATGCATCGTTTCGATCTCAAATATATAGCTGTCCACGTTAACTTATTTTTTAACATGACCATGTATGTTCCGCGATGTTTTTGATGCATTAAAAAAAGAAAAAAAGCTAAAATATTTACAAAAAACTTACCGTATTCTCACTAATGGAGGCTAATTTCGTCGCGAAATATTGCTAAAGTTTGTGACAGTAATTAGTAGTTTAAAAACAGGACGGAACTTCTACTTAATTTTAAATAAGCTCTGATTTATATATCGTTTAGGAAAGATTTAATTTTGTGTCAATGGCGGGAAGTATCTGAACTCCGTCATACAGGTTTAATCCTAGCATGGAGGTCAGAGATTTCATTCTATTCTGTATTAGTCTTACTGCGTTATATGTATTGTATTCCACTATTTCTGTTCTATCTTTGTTATGAATAAATAAATAAATAAATAAATTAACTCATATAAGACATCGATCCACATCAAAGGAGGTTTTGCGAAATCGCCACTATTCAACGCTTGGACAGGCGGGTTCCACTGCTGCCTATCTATTTCTAGCTATGCTCCTGTAGACGCCTCTTACGACACCCATAGGAAGAAAATGTTGCCATTTCTTTTACGTGCTGGTACCACACTTCAAGCTGAGAAAGTTTTAAATGTACACCCTAGTTAGTTTTACCTGTACACCTTAGTACCCACCATTGTTATGGTTACCTGAATTCGACGATGGAGGCCTTTACCCTGCGGTGGTATTATTAATAGGCCTTTATTTTACACCTCAGTTTCTATCCAAATGAACCAGTTAGTGGCATCCGTGGCATCCCTGACGCGCGACGTGTCAATGGGAAATTTATCCATCGGGCGACAGACGCAGGCAGTCGCCACACTGCATTCAAACCGTGTCATACATAAATGTTTATAAGGGAGAATATGTCAATGCTCAGGTTTTTATTACAAATATTTTGCATGCTGGTTACTTGACAGAACACTTTCGTACTTTGTCTATTTGGAAATAGAGTAGAATGATTTTGAGTAGGTACTGCTAAAAGTTTCGTTTTCGTGTCCGCAAATCACAATCAAACAATCATAGTTCTGACATGTCATCACGACCCAATTTTGTGTCCTATTTTTAAATATTTAAATACAGTGGTGTGGCGTGTAAATAGCCACACCAGGTGAATAGGGTGGGAGGTTTATTAGATAAACCAACCAAAAAAGATACGACTAAATACCTAGGCGCAGGAGAATATAATGGTGCGGCAGTACTAAAATTACTAAACCTACAATTAAAACAAATTATGCGCACAAGGCACTTACCTATCTGGTGATGCAGTTCCCTTCTCTCCTGGGTGGGGTTTCAAGTTAATTGGTGAGCGAGGACAGGGAAGCCAGGAACGTGCGGTGATTTTGATGATTGAAAAAGCTTGATGTTTTTTCAGGTGAGAAAAAGATCAGTCTTCAGGAGTTGAAGTATATAGTTGAAGAATTTTGACACCGTTATCTTCTTTTTTATGACAGGAGTTGCTGTCTATGGCAGTGCCAAGTGCGTGCCATGGAGGGCAGATGTAATAATTATAAATTTAATAATATCAATACTACGCGCAACCATACAGCTTCATTCAGGTTGTCAGACCATCTTGTGCTTTGCGAATCAGCTGGCTGTTGCAGCGAGTTCTGGCCACTTTTATACCTGATGTGTTTCTTTATTTGTTCTTATTGGGTTATATCGTGTAAGGGTGACTTGTTGTTTGATGTACGTCAGCTTCGAAAACAACTATGTCCCTGCTGAACCTGAATGTGTTTTAATATGTTGCCACTTGTCGCCGTTAAAGTAGATATCTTGTATGAATTCTATGGTATTACGACGATTCATTTAGTGTAGCGGTTTAGTGGTCTTCCACTAAGCTTGGATCCCGGAAAGACCCGGTCCAATATCGATCAAATTAGTTTGCGAAAGTTTCTTTTCTAAATGTGCTCTGAATTGGAATGTGTCACGGGTTATAGTCTTCTTCAGAAGGCATGTTAAGCCGTAATTCCCGATTTTTGTAAAAACAAGTTACATGCGATGCCAGTAATAAGCTCGAAATACTCTTGTCTCCAGGCTATCCTTGAACGATAACCATAAGAAGTAATAAAAACGACATTATTTTCTCTTCCAGGTGATGAAAACAAAGATGAGTTTGAACAGGAACCGCGACAACGACGGCACGGCCCGCGAGCCGTTGCTAGGCGACGAGAGCCCGATGCACTTCGGCAACTCCTGGACCTCCACGCCGAAGTACAGCAAGTACTCCAAACTCGCCTCGCAGACAGATAGCCCTGGCCGCGAGAGAGACGAGCTGATGGCGGCCCAGGAGCGGATGCTGGGCTCGCAGAACGACCAGCTCCAAGTCATCAGCCACTCGGTCGGGTCCCTCAAGACGCTGTCGAAGCAGATCGGCAGCGAGCTGGACGATCAGGCCGTGTGAGTTACTTATTATTATGATACAAAAAGTCATGTAAATAAATAAATAAATAAATAAATGTGGACAACATCACATACATTGTTCTAATCCCAATTTGAATAACTATTTAAAGCATTCGTATTTTGGAAACCAGAAACAACGAAGGTACCACAAACACCCAGACCCGAGAAAATGTAGAAAAACGCATTTTTCCTACATTGACCCGTCCGGGAATCGAACCCGGGACCTCGGAGCAGGCGACACCTTGAAAACCGGTGTGTACGCCACTCCGCCACGGAGGTCGTCATGTAATTTAGGTTTAGTTTCGAGTGCCCTTCGACAAAGCCCTCGTCCAATTCTTTTTGTCTGACTAGCATTGTCCAAGTCTTCTCAGCCAGCATTACAATAATATGAGTTACTACTACTTGCATTTAAAATTATGGGTTTTGAATGTATGATTAGATAAGAGTGTAAGCCAAATTATTCTCGGCGAAATGAAGTTTATGCTATCCGCTGTTATGCATATTAAAATTATGACATAAAAAGTTCTTCGATAAAGGTTAGACTCCTATAAACTGAATGCTATTTGTGATTCTCTTTTTTTATGGTTGCACTGCCAATTTTGGTCAATTCAATCTGTTACTTAATAGTTGTTCAACTAGCGACTTTCACTTTAGGGGGGAATCTCGCAAATATGACCAGCTGTGACAAGGACGGGGGAGGGGTAAAAAAGTTAATGGGACTTAATTTATGGATAGCCCGATACAACTTTGCTTAATTAAAATTTTATGGATTTCCCAAACTACCAACGCTCATTTCACCTTTTAAGGTATGATTTCTGAAACAATAAAACCTATGATTTTTCTACGGTTTCCCTCATTCTATCTCCATATCCATGTTAATGATCAGCCGACAGGAATCCAGCTTCTTTTGAACTTCTATAAGATTTGAATTCCGACAAAATCTGTATGTCTGACAGGCAGATATTTAGCATTTTATAATTAATGTATTATCCGAACGAGTAAAGCATTTGCTCACACTAAAGAGTGTGTTTAGACCGGTTATGGTCTCTTTGTTACAATTCTGTATTGATAAAGACCTATCAAACAGCAGACCTGTCATAGTAAAGCATCTATTTACCAGAACTACCGAGTCAGACCGACCCGCAAGTCACAACCAAACTTCCTTGCAGAAGTTTATCTAGCAATAACAAAAGCCTTAGCCCCTGCCTATTCGGACCGACCTGCAACCGAACTTCCTTGCAGAAGTTTATTTAGGAATAACAAAAGCCTCAGCCCCTGCCTAATCGGACCGACCTGCAACCGAACTTCCTTGCAGAAGTTTATCTAGGAATAACAAAAGCCTCAGCCCCTGCCTATTCGGACCGACCTGCAACCGAACTTCCTTGCAGAAGTTTATTTAGGAATAACAAAATCCTCAGCACCTGCCTATTCGGACCGACCTGCAACCGAACTTCCTTGCAGAAGTTTATCTAGGAATGACAAATGTCTTAGATTCAACCTTGTCGCTAAGCGTTCCTTTGTCGTCAGGATGCTGGATGACCTGAACACGGAGCTTGAGAACGCGGACTCGAAGCTGGACTCGACGATAAAGAAGGTCGCAAAGGTGCTGCACATGAACAACGGTCAGTATATAGTACGATTGTACACCCATATGCTACGTAGTGTTGCTTGAGGAATTGTTACATAGGCAATTTTGCCTTTATAAGATGGTTCTAACCTTCGACCCTCAAGTTTAGTAGTATGTAGTAGAGGATTTTCCGAAATTTTAATATTTATTAGTTCACCAATCTTCTTTTTTACGGTTGTACATTTTCCTTAATGTGTTTTCAACGTAATCAAGGCATAAACATTTTTAATACGCACAAAGGCCCGATTTAGAGGCTTAGTGGGGATAACTCCCAAGTCAGTAACTAAGTACGAGTAGCTAAACCAGTGCTATCGGGTGTCTTATGTTTTTACGTCATTATAATGCTTTTACTACATTATTAAAACTGGTGGTTTTAAATCCAGGCCTTAGATCTCGAGGTCCTGCTTTCGATATCCTGGGACGATCTCTCATGTAATCGAAATTTTTTCGCCTGATAATTCATACGCGAATTTTACGATTCTATTAAAAATTCGAATGTTACGTCTAACTCCTGCCTGTGCACCAATAGAACTATTACTATTCGTTATTTTTATTTCAAGTTTTACGGCCTCGGATTTATCCATACAGCCATATTGAAATATGAATTGGACATACCATTGACAATATCTGATGTCTCGTTATTACATTTCCAAAATATCACAGCGTTTAAATCATAAAATTCCATCTAAAAATAGTTCGTATGATCAAATTTTATGACGGAGTCCATTTATTTTTAAACTGATACCTATCCTAAAACTAAATTACAAAACATTATGTGAAATCATAATTTATTTATATTTCCTAAAGTGCATTGGTGTAACAGGACGCGTCAAAATCCATATGTCGAAACACAAAACCGGGTACGAAAAAGACTGTTGTTGTAATAATTAAATTTAAATGTAATAAGGAAGAAAAAAGTTGCATGTAACAGCTTAACCAAATTAGTGGATAAGTTAATCAACACTAAACTGTTTTTCATTCATTTATAATGTTTCTAATAGAGAAATCAGTCTTTTAAGAGATAATGTTAGCTTACTTCAAAATTTCTGAATTCACTCGTTGCGTTCGAGTGACGTTCAATCGAACTGTTTCGAGTGTGAACTTCCGAGAATACACAAGCTGTGTTTCGTTCGAAAAAAATTCGTACTTCGAAGTTTTTTACGAATGTGAACTATTTTCTATTGCACGTGAATTGCGTCCCTGGTCGGCAGCAAAAGTTTTCCGAACTTTGCTCGGGTTTGTGATCACCAACCCTCATTTAGCAAGCGTGGTGATTATGCCTGTACCCAATGATATTTAAACAGTAATAGATATGTTACATGCTCTCTCAATTTGCGTCCCTACAACGTCACAATGGGGGCTATCGCTAGTGAATTTGCCACTAGAGGCGCTAGTGTCGCGTGAGGTCCAATATCATTCATTTTGTACTGGTTTTAGCGGAATTTGTTGCATAAATTATAATTTCTTTAATTTACCTGCTGGAAAGTGATCTCCTTCGTAAAATATCGCAAATATGGATTATTTGACGATTAATGTGAACGCTTTAAAAGCGGAATTAAGAAAAAGCGCGAAAATAGGCGGCCTCAAGAGCAACTATTTCAGAAGTTAGTTTGTTGATATCAAGATAGTTATTTATAAACAATATAACCTTAATTAGATTCAAGATATAACACTTTGTTTCGGCGCCATTCGCCTTTAACAGCTATACCTCCGGACCTCAGTGGCGCCAACTGGTGAGCAAAGAAACGGTAGTCCCCATTGTGACGTCTTTTCAAATCCATCATACAATATGGATGCCAAGGCGAAAGAGAAAGTAATTGTTCTTTTCACGAGTATGACAAGGACAAAATAAGAATTATGCATGTGTGCAGTTGTTCGCAAGCGGCACAGATATTTCGATAGTTTTGTAAGGGCATAACCTATCTATACTTTTTAAATATCATTGCCTGTGCCCATCATTGCTGTGGTAACTCGAATGATGGAGGCCTTTGCCCTGCAGTGGGATGATTATAGGCCGTTTACTAAGTCCTTATAATTCGATTCTCGGTCGGGTCAATGTAGGAAAAAAAAAATTTCTCGGGTCTGGGTGTCTGTGGTACCTTTGTTGATTCTGGTTTCCAAAATACGAGTACTTTAAATAGTTACTCAAATTGGGATCAGAACAATGTATGTGATGTCTTCCACATTTATTTATTACTAGCGGACCAGACAGACGTTGTCCTGTCTTAACTATGAATTTTGATTATATACAAATTTATTTTTAGATCGACATTGCAAACGCTAACTACACTGGAAATGGTAACCATTTGGAGAACGCATTCTGTCAATGTTATGTCAAACGCCATAATGTTACATTAAAAAAGTTTAAATTGTCAAAAACCCTAAGGTTACATTACAAATAATTTAGTATGGTGATTAAGTTTTCCTAAATTTTCTAATCATCCGCGCAATTTTCTAATTTTCTTTCTCTCATAAAAACATTCTCCTGACAATTACAAACAAAACAAAAAAAGAATAAGCGAAATCGGTCCAGCCGTTCACGCGTGATGCGACGACCAAGGGAAAAAGGGGTTCATTTTTATATATATAGATATAGATTATTATTTGTAATTGTAACCGCATTTTGTTTCAGACCGGCGTCAGTGGCTCGCCATTGGGATCCTCTTCGGTCTTCTAGTGGTTATTCTAATACTGTTCGTTATAATTTGAGCACGTCGCCTACTCGTAAGGACCTCGTAGTTAAGTGTACGTGACGGCCGCGATCCGAGATGTAAGCCGTGGCTTAGGCACAAGATATATCTATTTTTTAACGACTGATCTGTAAGCGCAGCTTAAATTAGTTTTATTTCTGCATATAGGAATTTTTACACGTCCCAATATTTAAACCGACCACTGTTTCGGAACAAATGTGGCCTAGTGCCGAGAAGAAGCAGCGCAAGAAAAACGTTCACTATTGTCAGCCTCTTCTTATATAAATGTTTACAAAAGATTTATGAAATTACGAGCTATTCACGAAGCGATGACGTGGGTGAAGTAAAAGAGGTATTCCAAATTTGTATTTAACTGAATATCACGTATTCAATGCATTCACATAATGTCTAAATCAAAGTACCACGTCGCCTCTTCGAGTTGATTTAGTCAAGCCTTTTAATAAGTTAATTTATGACTGATTGATTGCAACGAAGTCAAAAGAGCACCCAAACGTTTAGGGGTGTATTTTGTTTTATATCTTTGAAAAATAGGCTTAGTCTTGGAATTGTCATGTAGGTCATGAAATCAGCAACTGTCAAAATTAGTGTTGCTAGCAAAAATAATTCAGTCATATTTGGCAGTTTCTTACAGATATCGCCACACTTTAGTCTTTGACCGGTTATGACAAAATAGGCATTGTAATTTGAATTGTATGTTCTTGAGATAATATTGAATATATCCCGGCGCTACATCTCGGAGTGCCGCCCCACTAAATATTTATTCTTGTATAAATCACTTCTTCATAGCATCTAATAAAGTAGACAATAGTACTGGAACGGTCTTCTAATAGTCAATAGGTGTAAAGTGGGTTTTCAGTTATTTTAGATTTGTTTATTTTTACATACATAATATACATTTATATATATAATATATAAGCGGTTCACGCTGTGCGGGACGGTGTTGGACGTATCCTCGTCAAATATAACAAATAAATACGACTGAGCTGGCGTTTCGTATTATAAATTTCTATAAAAAACATAAATCTGTGTAAAAAGTAAGCAAGGCAACTCAAGTCCAGGTGTCATATTAATTTTGTTTTCAAAAAGCATCTTGATACTGAATCAAAACAAAAATGATACAATTTTGACCAATTGACAGATAAGTCTAGGTTTGCGAATGTATTCTAATAATCCTTTTCAAACCTGTTTTTTTTTGGAATACAATATAATTAAGATTCTAATAGTTAGACGCAGGTACATTTTGTTATGTATGCCAATAGAAATCTATTAATAATAATTCTCTAGGAGTAACTAATACGTAATAGCACTCCGTGGTGGGTAGGACGTAGAAACACGAACATTTACCATCGTCCAATCACGTACGAGCATTGTCTGTGAGTGTGTGTAATAGTTTTGATGTAATCGCTGTTAGTTTGTGTGCATTAGGTCCCACCACAGAACCCTGAAAAAAGATCAGAAAGGTCTTGTAGGCGGGACAGGCGCGCCATAATGGTTATGAGCAAACGCTCATACTTCTGCCCGAACATGAATGTAAGTGAGCGCTGTGATTGGTTTCGTTTGACGTAGGTCCAAATAGGTAGCTTGATTGGTGTTATATGAGCTCGTTTATGTCTGCGTAAGCTTGTGTTTATTATGTGCACAAGTAGTGGCTCCGATACAATGGCGCAAGACAGCCTTTCTGACCTCTTTCCATGTTCTGTGGGACCCTCGGCCGACGAGGAAGCGATTATCAATCGGCCATTTTCTCGCTCGAGAAACGTACAACAGATATACATTCCGTGTGAACAGAAGAGATGCGTATATATACAGGATGAAATTTTAACCACCTACCAAATTTTAATATAGCAATTTCCGAGACAAAAATCAAATGACGTATTTTTACTTGTGGTATAGCCCAGTACAAAAATGTCAAGATACAGGGTGTAACAAAAAGCTTAACGAAGCTTTAAACCTCGCATTTGGTTCAACAAATCAAATCTTATGTAACAAAAATAATCGCAGGCAAACGACTTATTTTTTTATTGCCCGCAATGTACAGCGCGCACGAAGCGCTAAAGACGAGGATTGTGAAACTTCATACAATTAGGTGTGCGTGCGCGCGGTTCATTGCGGGTTGCTCTCTTGAAAGCGTTTTTTATGAAAGAGTTTCTAAAAATTTTCAACATGTTTCTAAAGAAAATATTTTTATGAAAAGATGTTGAAAAAAAATTTCACTTTGACCGTCAATATCTCAGTAACGATTTAGTTCCCAGGTATGGTGTCTTGGGAAGAAATGATTGTACAAATGGATAGAATATGTGGTATTCGGCTTCGTTAAGCCTTTTGTTTTTTTCGGGTGTAACACCCTGTAAATCTATTATAGGAAAGTTACTTTTCTAGAGAATTGTTCTTAGTTAAGAATCGTTTACGTTACTGATATGGCGTATGCAGACAAGACACAGCTTGGAATAGATGGACATATGAAATCATTAAGACATGTAGTATGAATTTGTGGGAATACTTAGCCGCTACGAGGCCTTTTGTGTACTAGGCAGTAACAGGCTGCGACTAGTGTGATTCGCAAAGGGAACCCTCAAGGAAACAGCAGATGATAGTTTGAAATAGAACTTGACTTGGCACTGCTGTGGTACGATCAGCGGCGAAAAGGACTCTTCACCTATAAATATGTTTTTATTTTTATTTAAGGTGACTATTAGAGCTATGTGTTGCCCCCAATTGATTTAACTTTATTACTTTTAACAAAATCAATTCTCAAAAAAACTATAGTCCATAAAATTTAGCTTGATTAGAATGACACCTGTCAAACTGAGGTGACTAGTGATGGGACTGACTCGACTGATCAAACGAAAAAAAACAGATAAGGCATATAAAATAAAATGAAAATCAGATATATTAAGATTTAACAGTAAGTCAGTGTCGTGATCATTATGAGAATAGTTGTAACAATCATGAAAATCAATTAGAACATTTTTATCGCATAGAATCTAATAAATTTGAAATTTTTTCGTCAACTATTAATAATTGTAATTTGATGTTCTAAGCATCAACCAATGCTCATTAAATCATTTGTAACATTTATGTTTCATTACTTCGATTTTGAAATACTGTTAGTCTGACGATTTCGATTTATCGATGTTACCTTATCACTAGCGATTATGAAAAATGACGTAACCTTGTAAAGACGTCTTTTAAAGTTAGGTGTAATTTTTGTGACTAGATTATGTTAATGATTTTAACTTTAAATATCTATTATATATAATTAAATTAAATAATATGTACAGCAATGTATAAAAAAAATTTCTTAACATGCAAGTTACCAATATTTTTCGTGTGTAAATGTGTTTCACTTATGTGACGCTGGTACAAAGTTACGTCGTCTCTTTCAGTGAGAACTGTCATTCTAATCAAGTTATATTTTAAGGACTGTAGAACAGTATTATTTGAGCAAATTACCTCTGCTATTTATTGAATCACTGTTAACTGATTTTCATTCTGGCATTCTTATTATTGTGCATTATTGCTAAAAGCGGCCGCTTTTGGCGTTAGCGACAAATTCGACTTTAAAAACAACTAAATGAATAGTTAACTGGGATTCAATAAATAGTAGAGGAAATTTGCTACGGTAATATTGTTCTAGTTTTTTGAGAATCGGTTTTGTTTAGAAGTAATAAAATTAAATCAATGGGGACTACCGTTTCTTTGCTCACCAGTTGGCGCCACTGTAGCCTGAGGTCCGGAGGTATAGCTGTCAAAGGCGATCGGCGCCGAAACAAAGTGTTATATCTTGAATCTAATTAAGGTTATATTGTTTATAAATAACTATCTTGATATCAACAAACTAACTTCTGAAATAGTTGCTCTTGAGGCCGCCTATTTTTGCGCTTTTTCTTAATTCCGCTTTCAAAGCGTTCACATTAATCCCAAAATAATCCATATTTGCAATAATTTTACGAAGGAGATCAGTTTCCAGCGGGTAAATTAAAGAAATTATAATTTATGTAACGAAGCCCGCTAAAACCAGTGAAAAATGAATGTGATTGGACCTCACGCGACACAAGCGCCTCTAGTGGCAAATTCACTAGCGATAGCCCCCATTGGAGGCAGCACATAGCTCTAGTAGTCCCCTTATTATTATCAAAAAGATGACAATGATTTTCAATTAAGCAATTTAGTTTATTTTTTAATACATTATTTTACGCTATCAAAAATCATGTCTTATATAAGGCTTTAAATTGTTGTCATTTAAGCTAAAATAATATTTAGTGTCGCTTGGTGTGCTTTGCCATTTTCAACTTTATTGTGGGAAATTAGTGTTTTTGGCCAACTATATTTAACTCAAGTTATTTACGAAATATAACTTGTGATCAAAGAAAATACGGTGAAGAAGTCTTTACGTTTGGTCAAGCGGGGTTATAAAACCTTTGATTAATGGTTATTTCCATAGTACAAAGTTGACAGGTTTGTCTAAGGGTTACGGAGGTCGGAAAGCTACCCTTCTAAATGTAATAAGCTCCGAATAATAAGTAACTACAAAAGTACCTACGCCAGGAAAACGGTTACATAAAATAGGGCCCTTAATATAGGGACATTGACGCACTACTCGTGCAGCGAAGTGACCTTGAAGCAACCAACCGCGTGCTAGCTCTGTCTATAATAGTGTGAGTGTTTCGTTGTCATTGCTGTTAGTTTGTGTGCGTATACACCATGCTTTTTTAACCCAGTGGGAAAACTAAGTCTACGTTATTGGAACATTATGTATAACATCATGGCAGTGTTATTAATTTTATTATAATACTTTTTTTGGAAAATATTAAGTTGTGATTCAGACTTTCAATTTTGTAACACGCTGTGACGCGCACAGATGTTTTATTTTGATGCGGCGGGGTCTCAGTTAAATGGACCTTACGCAGCTACATGTGTGCACATCACAGCGTGTTTCAAAATAAATAGCTAAAGCAATATTTTAAATTTTTATAAAAAAAATATGGTAAAAAAATCAAAATAACACTGCCAAGATGTGATACATAATGGTAACATAACGTGGGCTTCATTTTACAGGTGGTTAAAATTACACCGTGTATAAGTGGAATCCAAATCAAATATATCATATTCTCAAAAGATCACATTCGTAAAACGCCACATTCGCAAAACATGATATTCGCACAACATCATATTCTCATAACATCATATTCGCAAAATATCATAATCTTATAAGGGGCGATCCATAAATTACGTCACACATTAAGGGGGGGGGGGGGGTCTTACTTTTTGTGTCATTGAAAATAGTAATTTTCGTAAAAATGTGTGACATGAGGAGGTCCGAAAATTTTAAAAAACGTGTGGCGTAATTTATGGATGACCCCTTTAGATCATATTCGCAAAACACAACATTCTTGTTATACCTACCACAAAGTACAGTCAGTCTGGGGATTTTTTTTAAAACATTCGGGATAACAAACAAAAAATATAAACAAAATCCTACCCTGAAATATTTTAGTTTAAAATCTTGTTATGTCTACATTTCTTAGTCTTTATCATTGGGATATTGCGTAATAAGCATTTCAAACAAACTTAAATGCATATTGGTTTTTTGTTTCCACATTAAAATTTAACTATACTTGTATTTTGTATGGTGTTTTAAAGAAATGTTCTTATTTACAATTTATTTTATAACACCGCCAATTTGTTGTTCTTATTATTTATTACAAATAACATACCTACATATTAAGTAGGAACTTTGACGCGTATGAAGTCGCGGGTGGCATCTAGTTATAAGATCTAAATCTACTTTATTTGATATTTTAGCAACTTAATTGCACTTATAATATCAGTATATAAACTTGAAAAATTTTGTCTCAGGCGGGACTCGAGGAGATGCGGGTTCGAGTCCCGCCTGAGACAAAATTTTTCAAGTTTATATACTGAGATCTAAATCTCTTAACATCAATGTTGTATTTTACGAATAAGATCGTATAAGATTATGATTTTTTATTGTGTAATGGTCTCGTTTATAAATAAAGGATAATGGCCAAACTTGATCCGTCTTGGTACAATATCGAAGTTTAGGATAAAAACAAGAATATGCTCGTCTGGGTGGGTGGATAAGATAAAAAGAGGAATTGCTAGTCCTGTGGCAGCAGTGGCTTAATAATTTTAGTGCAATAAGAAAATATTGTCGGTTTATTAAAAGACGATACTTTATTTTAACTGTCGTATGTTTGCTATTTACATTTCGAAAAAATCGACCGACTACATACTTTGTGTTCGGGTCGTTAAAGGTTACACAATTATTTTAGAAGTGTTAATTTAACTCACTGTTAACTAAGATTACCATTTCTCACTAAGTGAAGGTAGCACAAGTGAATGTTATACTATATATTTGATTTGTGCCTAGATAAATAACTCTATGAAATGTTGAACAATGAATACCGAAGTCTGATTCTGAAAGAAAACTTCTCAGCATCCATGGATACACCGCGAGCAATTATTACTTGGCCGGTGCCTGTGACTTGCGACCCGGGTGTAGGTTCAGCTTACCAAATATGGTGACATCATGCTAGGGTCCGTATTTGACATTCGCCTTATTAAACTGTATCTTATGCTACGTCGTTAACCAGTTTTCTGGAAGACTGGAGGACATCTGAAGCGCAAGTCCATGGCACTGGATTTTCTCTTCTGAGCCATTGATTATAGAAAACCAGATAACCCATCAGCGTAAAAAAAGTGTCCCAACTAAAAGTACACCCATTTGACGTATGGGTGCACTTTTAGTTTAAAGGGCCTATATCAAAATGACATAAATTTCCGTGCTATTGCATGCCGACATAATTTGGCCGGGTTATAAAGTTGACTTTGACATAAAGTCAACGTCAATCATTATCATTATTCATTCAATCGAGGGCCGTTTTAGATGTCATTTTGGTATCGGGCTGTGTATTTAGTTGTTATATTAAATATCGATGTTCTGAACTGTCTCTTCCAATTAAATACTCTCTCATGATTACTTTTAGCTTAATTATACAATGTACCAAATCATAATCATGCCTAGAAATAAATTATATCTAATCAATCAATTTTACTTTATCTAGTATGGTTTTATATAATGTAATTTTAAGGGAATGCCGACGCATTCGTCAGATAAACGACATTGAAATTAGTGAACATAGTTAAAAATCATGATGCCAAAAATTCAATTATTTCCGAACGTAGTTTGGAACTCAGGAATAATATTAATAAATAAAATCTGTAGTAATTAATTATAGTAAAGTACAAAAGCGTGGTTTAACTCCGCATCGATCTAATTAAGACGCGAGCATTTTATTGTGGTTGAATTAGGACATTTTTATAACATGTTATTACAAAATATGTTTTTTGTTAATAGTGTTCTGTTATGAATGAGGTTGTCGACTTATAATTTCAGCATGTTGGACGACTTTCACTGTAAGAGAATATTATTTTGCGATTTCTAAAATGGTTATCAACTTAGTTTCATATTTATGATAGAAATTCAGAAAAAATATATTCTTATATTTGTGACAACTATATTTAATTTTTCGGATTTTTTACTATAAATATTAGGTTACATATATCGCAAGCTCATCAAAAACAAAGTCGGTACCTAATACATTTATGTGTTAGTTTTTTTTATGAGCGTCCAATATTTTGGTACCTTGTTACGACGACCTCCCTGGCCGTTCAAGTGGTCGCCAGCACTAAGGTTCCGGGTTCGATTCCTGGAAGAATCAATGTATAAAAAAACGAACTTTTATACATCCTCGGTTGTTTGTGTTACCTTCGTCATACTTGGTATTAAACAATGTGTGCAATGTTGTCCACAAGTGTTTCACTTTGTCCTTTTGGATTTTATAGTGTACGTTTTGATGTAATGGGGGCTATCGCTAGTGAATTTGCCACTAGAGGCGCTAGTGTCGCGTGAGGTCCAATATCATTCACTTTGAACTGGTTTTAGCGGAATTTGTTGCATAAATTATAATTTAATTAATTTACCTGCTGAAAAGTGATCTCCTTCGTAAAATATCGCAAATATGGATTATTTGGCGATTAATGTAAACGCTTTGAAAGCAGAGTTGAGAAAAAGCGCAAAAATAGGCGGCCTCAAGAGCAACTATTTCAGAAGTTAGTTTGTTGATATCAAGATAGTTATTTATAAACAATATAACCTTAATTAGATTCAACATATAACACTTTGTTTCGGCGCCGATCGCCTTTGACAGCTATACCTCCGGACCTCAGGCTACAGTGGCGCCAACTGGTGAGCAAAGAAACGGTAGTCCCCATTGATTTAATTTTATTACTTCTAAACAAAACCGATTCTCAAAAAACTAGAACAATATTACCGTAGCAAATTTCCTCTACTATTTATTGAATCCCAGTTAACTATTCATTTAGTTGTTTTTAAAGTCTACAGTGGCGCCAACTGGTGAGCAAAGAAACGGTAGTCCCCATTACTTCACAAAGGCATAATAATGCCATACAACATAAATGCTGAGTAATAAGCGCTACGTTCAAAGTAAAATTAATGCACGTTCCCAAATTGTCGTTTGTCTCTCAAATGTCACGTGTTGCCCGTGTTGAATTAGTCAATTCAGGTGTGTGGGTCGATCACGCATTAGGGATGCTAGTTTGCCTGTATTTTTATATTATATTCTGATAGTAGGGGAGCCCACGATGCTAAATGGGGATTTACTCGAGCGTCGTAGAGATCTATTAGGTTGCAAAGCTTAGATGATAAGAAGAAAAATTTTTTATATAATAATATACCTTTTCATCGGTGGGGGAAGCAGCTATAGATTTTTTTTAAAAAACTTTTGCATGGATATACTTGAGCGCGGCAGATATTGATAGCATCAATCTCCTACGTATTTTACATAATGTACGTATATTAATCTGATCATTTGCATGATGTTGTAAGTACATGCGGTGTTGTAAGGGTTTAAAATGAAAAAAAAAAAATTATCGAGTGTGTCAGATTTTCTAAGGGGGTGTTAAGTGCACCAAAAAAAAGCTCCCATTCAATAATCGATTTGACGCAAAAGCACGGCCATTATTATAATGTGCAAAAAAAAATTCGGCCTTATATATGAGGCTCATGTTTGGTGGAGGTACTTAACCGGGTACAAGGTATCCGCCTGTATATTAATCTGCCGCGCTTTACGGCCGGCTCCTACTGTCCTGTAACCTATCTGTCTTCAGTTTTGGCATATCGGAGATAGGAAATCTTCTATCTCTGTTTTTGCCGTCCAGAGAAACAAAGACAAAAGTTGTTTTCTATTTCCGATATGCCAAAACTGAAGATAGGTTATTGGAAATGGCCGTAGTAAATCACGAAATCCCCGCTTGGGCTCCCCTACTATGAAGCGTTGATGTAATATTTAAAACTAGATACACAATCAGAGTCAGAAGTGCACCCATTTAACATAAGGGTGCACATTTAATGCAACCTATATCAATCGAATAGATACGCGATTTTAATATCCGACATAATTTGACCGGGTTATAAAGTTGATTTTGACATAAAATCAACGTCAATCATTCTTTGGACTGTGTATCTAGCACTTATTATTATCGATGTTAGAATCGATAAATTAGTCTACGTATAGGAACACTGATGATCCTCACCCATCCCTCGAGTTGTTGCCTTTATATACGAACCTCTCGAACCTACACAAACTGAATATAAACAAGATTCTAAACATTCAGTCTAACTAAAGTATACAAAGATTATGCAGTTTTTGAAATGTTCAATAAAAGGTTAAAACCGATTAGTTGTCTTTCATTTAGAGTTTTTTTTGTTGCGGATTCCTCACGAACGTTCGTTGTTTGGGATTCCTGACGATTGTGTTTTATTCCTCTAGAGAATAGAGAAAATGGAGTTTCTAATTGGCATCTACAGATAAAAAACCACATCACAAGCCCCCCAAAGCATCTTAAAACGAATTGCAAGGCTTAACGCTGTGAGTCAGCGGGGTTACAGCAGCATTTTTTTAGGTAAGTACCCATCATTGCTGTGGTTACTTGAATTTAATGTTAGAGGCCTTTTTCCTGCAGCGGGTGATTATAGTTGGGTACTTTACTTTCCCTGCAGTACTTCCAACATACGAAGAAAATATTTTTACATATATTTAACAATCGGATAAGATGAAACAGCCTTTAAATTCTAAGCTCCTTTAACGACTTTCAGCCAAGCTACTAAGGCGTTATCATGTTCCGCAGTAGATTCACCGATAGATGCAGATCTCCAGGTTTCCTTTTGAGCGGTGTTCATTTGTGTTTTCAAATGAACGCGTAGATTATGCGGCGAAACGTCTCTGGGTACGGATACCGCGTAGTGTTGTGATTGTGACAAAGCCTCCGCTTATACGGGTAACCGAACGATCTACGCATCGCATCTGAATTAGCGGAGTCGGTCATGCGCGCGTTTCAGAGGAAACACAAGGGCCGTTTTTCTATACAAACGTAGTCCCCTGTTTCCTCCTTGGATAATGGCAGTAGAGCAATAATTTTTATTATAAAAATCTGCGGCCACTATTAGATGTTTTCCTTATTTCCCCTTCAAAAATCTAAAAAATTCGCCTGAGTTTCCGCTGAGTTCAAACATCCAGAAAACAAATTTGGCTAAACTTTTTGAAAAAAGGAAAATATACGAACACGTTCGGGTTCGAGTCCCGCCTGAGACGTAATTTTTCAAGTTTATATACCATGAATATGTTACATTTCGATGTACAAGGTAGCCCTTCATCTGTTTAATTGTGCACAATGTAATAAAGAAGGGTACAGTATGAATAGATACCTGCCTTATTTTTCGTCGGTTTAAAAACAAAGCAAGGGAGTAGGGCATTATGCTAAGATAAATGCCGCTCAAAGCTTAATGGATTCTTCAAAGCTTTACACAGGTATAGCACTATTGTGCATCGCAACCATGCAATGCAAATTCATTCATTCATCCATTTGCAATGGTGCTTACTTACTTCAGACAAACATTCCTGTGATTCCAGTCGATGTAGTAAGCAAATGAGTTCAGAACAGCGCAACAGCTATTACCGAAGCTAACTAACCCATGCCGTGGTTGTGAGTGGATGGGTGACCGTCCAAACTGTTTGAAGTGACATTTTGAACAAGCGTCTTCTTGTCTAAGAAATATTAAGCTATTATATTGATATAATATAAGCTATATAAATCTACAATATTTACGCCCCGTCGCGTTGGTCTAGTGCAGTGTTTGTTCTGCTATGGCCCGGTAATTTTCAATCTCCCCCTTTGTAACCCAATTAAGACTAAAAACCAAACTGGTTCCTTATCAATTTTTTTTTAATACTTACTACTATTCAGTCGCTAAATTTTAGTGCGAATACTTCGCACGCTGCCTGTGTTACTAAAGAATTCAAGTTCCCCAAAAATGACGAAAGTTTAAGAAGAATATTTACCATACCTCAATCGATAGTAGGGGAAGCCCGGGCAAGATGCATAGTGTGGGTAAGACGAATACTCGATTTTATTAAAAACCTACAACTGATGGTGGTACTGGAGGAGCTCGGGTCGGTAAAACGGCAACTCAGTCGTGCCATAAAAGTTTAACCAAAATAATAGATGCCGGCACTTGTAAAAATAAAAATAAAAGCTTTTTGCTGTTTTGTTACTATTTTTAGCAAGGTATATGTATTGATTTATTGTATTATGTACTAAGTGTAAACGTATAGAGTTGTTTAATCGATTGCGTGTATAATGTAGTTTCATTTGTGTTCGTAACTTTAAATTAACGGATAAAACGGATAATGGACACTTTTTTTGTATTTTCAAATATTTATGAAGAGTTGTTTAAGTTTTAAAGTTTTAACTAGCTTTTTTTAAAGATGAATAACTAAAGTACAAATTAATAATTACAAGACTGTTGTTGATGAGGAATTTGTGTGTTTTTTCTAGCCTTTCTCTTAACATATTCGTCTTGCCCGGGCTTCCCCTAGGTATTATTTTATAAACAAAGGTGGGAATGTTGCGACCTGGTATTTTATTTTGATGGCCCGGTACCGGCTTGCGACCCGGTAAATAGGAAACGTTGGTCTAGTGGTTTAAAATACCGGACCAAGACAGCGTGGTGATTATGCCGGTACCCATCACTGCTTACCGATGTAGTAATTAGAATTCAATGACGGAGGCCTTTTCCTTGCAGTGGGATGATTATATATTATACTAGCGGTCCCCCGCGACTTCGTCCGCGTAAATTTTGGATTTCCCACTAAATACAACATGTTTATTTATCTAGTTCTAAACATCTTGGCATCATTTTCAATTATAATACACAATGTAATATAGCCTATGTCCATCGCAGATAAAGCAGAATTCTTATGGTAAAAGAATTTTTCAAATCGGTCCAGTAGTTTCGGAGCCTATTCGATGCAAATAAACAAACAAACAAATCTTTCCTCTTTATAATATTTATATTATATATTACATACATACCTATTTTTTTTTTACTTATACAAATCTAAAATATTTGGGATTATTTTGTTGGTCTAGTGGTTTAAATACCGGCCAAGATCTAGGGGACCAGGGTTCGATTCCCGGGTCGGATAACAAGAGTTTCGAGTATTCGAACATTGCTCGGGTTTGTGGTTTGCATTTAGCTAGCAAGCATGGTCATTATACCTGTACACATCTTTGCTGTGGTAACTTGAATTCAATGATGAACGGCTTAGCCTTGCAGTGGGATGATCAAGGCTGTTACTCTACTTTAGTTAGGATTGGCAAAACACAAAATATTTGTAGATAAGGAAAACTTGAAAGTTTTATTTACATAAAGGTGTAAGGATAGCAGAGGTTATTTTTAACTATTGTACTGAAATTCCAGAACATTCTGTGAACAAATCCAAGTCTATCCGACCAACACTCTTAGCCTAGCGCCTACGTAAAATAAGCCCTTGCTCCCACGCTCGTGTAAACGTAGAGGTAATAAATATATTTGCTTAAAATAAGAAAATAAAAGTGTAGGTTGTTATCTGATATTTCCGGTTTACGTAACTATTTCTAAGTCCCTTTTACCAGACTACGGCAAAGCAAACAGGAAGGGTTATGAATTCAGCAGTCTATGTATGAATAGTTTCTGTAATATTTCACATAAAAACCCAATATTTAGCTTTTTTAGGTAACAAAAGTGGAAGAGTTATTTTTTTAATTTTGAACTTTGAAAACGATGTCGGTCATGTTATGAGACATATGATGTCGGTCATGTTATGAGTCATAACATGACCGACATCGTTTTCGAAGTTTAAAATTAAAAAAGACGTGTGGCACTCGGAGATTGCCGCGGTAAAGCTATTGCATAGCATTTTTTATCAACTTATGCAATTATAAAACTAAAAATTATAACCGCTGTGCCGGTTGGAGTGGGGGGGTGTTAGGTTATTTTCGTTACGGAATTTCTGGATTCGGTCTCCACGCTCAAGGCCCGCGATAGAAGCTATGCAATAGCTTAAAAAAGAACTCTTCCACTTTTGTTACCTAAAAAAGATAAATCTCTAAGCAAAATTCATGGCGGAATTGGGGCCCTGAATGTTTGTTAAATGTCATGTTTGTTTTGACCATTATGTCGTCACAGAACAGACAATGTATAGACCAATATGGCTGACAGCATTTTCGTCGGTGTACTTTTGATACAAAGTTTTGCGATTCTAAAAATAAAGGAATACGCTTAGTATTTTTGGCAAAGAGAAAAATCTGACTCCTGGCAGTAATCCTCTCACGATAGCTATTAGACGAGAAAAACCATGGAATTAATATTATATACCTACATAATATATTTTATACATAGGTAGGTACACATTAAGTCTACTGGTCCTACAAACACACACGCACGTCATTGGCGTCACAACGTGACAAGGTATTCGTAATAAGTCAAATAACACAGTATTTTATAACTCTTATAGGTATAATAATGAATCCCTATTTCCCTTGATCACGGCATCAGGCGTGAACGGCTGGACCAGTTTGGCTAATTATTGTTTTGTTTTGTTCATTGTTGTCAGGAGAAGGCTCTTGTAAAAGAAAAAATAAGAAAATTGGGCGGGAAATTAGAAAATTTAAAAACTTGAGAGGTGTCAAGGTACACCCGGATGGAACGAAGTTCATTTTTAGTGAAGGAATTGTATTTTATTTTTTATTTTTTTTATTCTCTCTATTTCCCTCTCTCTATCTCTCTCTCTCTACAATTTCTTCCGTCTAGCCCCTTTCGCAACGCGCGATAAGGAACTTCGTTCCAATAATACTTTATCACCATAATTAAATTATTTCTAATGTAACCTTAGCGCTTCTGACATTGACATTTAGCCTTATGGTGCTTGACATAATATTGAATGTGTTGAATATCACCTTCATGCTTTGTGTGTAGAGAGAGCTGGCTGCAATCGCTATGATTAGGTTGTCACTAAAAGAATGTGTTGACATTCACTGTTTATTATCCATCTAGAGCTCTCGTATTGTATTCCTTGTTATTCTATGTGTGTACTTTTCTATTAATATATTTTATGTTACTGCACGCTCCTTTGTTCTGATTGCTCTGCCAATTCCCCCTAACAAAGGTTAGGTTAGGTTAGGTTAGGTTAGGTTAGGTTAGGCCCAGGGCAGCAGTAACTGTTAAAATAGTATTCGTAAAAATAATTTCGTGAAAGTACATGTATTAACAAAATGGCGTCGAATGTACGAATCGAATTATTGACCAAAGAAAACTATGATACATGGAAAGTACAGGTAGAAGCACTATTAATCAGAAATGATTTTTGGGAATACGTGAGTGGAGAAAAGCCGAAACCCACGGATGGTGTGTCATCAACATTATGGGAGACTGCTGATAGGAAGGCAAGATCCGAGTTGATTTTGGCATTGGATCCAAGTGTAGTCCATCATGTAAAAAGAGTGAAGACTGCACGAGAGGTATGGCTAAATTTAGAGAGCATGTTCGCGTCACGTGGGCCTGCAAAGAAGGCGATGCTGATGAAAAGACTCATGTTACAAAAGATGAGTGAGGAGCAGAAAGCAAGCGAACATCTTGATTCATTTTTTGAAGCCGTCGACAAACTGCAAGAAATGGACATCGTTATTCATGATGATCTACTAGCGATAATGCTGCTTTACAGTTTACCAGCAAGCTATGAGAACTTCAGATGCGCCATTGAGTCAAGAGACGAGCTACCAAAGCCTGATCAACTTAGGGTGAAAATAATTGAAGAATATAGTTCAAGGGGCAACACCCAAGTTGAGAATAGAGAAGGGGCTATGTTTATAAGTAGACATCAGAAGAAAAATTATGGAACTGGATTAAAATTTAAGTATAAATGTTTTAAATGTCATAATTTTGGACACAAGGCATCAGACTGTAAAAAGAAGAAGTCTTTGCAGACAGAAACTAGTTGCGTTGAACAATTATTTATAAATGAAAATGTAGAACATGAAACTTTAACCGTGTATCATGTTTCAGATGATTGTTTGGCTATTGAAGCCAAACGCAGTCGTCAGGAATGGTTGTTTGATAGCGGTTGCAGCTCGCACATGTGTAATGACGCAAGAAGGTTTGATGAGGTACTGCCAACTAACCAAAATTTAAAATTAGCCACTGATTCCGTAACAACAGCGCAAGGTAAGGGTACAGTTAAGATATTAGCATGCAATAATGATATTACGCGAAAGATCCAATTTGAAGATACGTTGTTAGTTCCCGAACTACGCAGTAATTTAGTATCAATTTCTAAATTGGCTGAACGAGGTTGCACAGTAACTTTCAAACGTGATGTAGCTTACGCTATTAAAAACGGGGAAGTTAAGTTGACTGCTGACCGACGAGGTAGTTTATATTATTTAAGGGAGCCAGATGCTTCAGCGTCTGTCGTATCAGGTAAGCAAGTGGATTTGTATAAATGGCATGAGCGTATGGGACATTTGAATGCTAGAGATCTTATGAAAGTACTGAAAAAGTCAGGTATAGATCATGTAAAGTGTGAAACTGATTTGCGTGATTGTGATGTGTGTGCTAAAGGAAAGATGGTTTCGTTGCCTTTTGTGAAGTCCAGAAAACCATATAGTAAAATTTTAGAAATAATTTATTCTGATGTGGTAGGCCCGATGAGAGTTCAATCGAACGGAGGAAATAAATATTTTGTCACTTTTATTGACGATTGTACTCGTTGGTGTGAAGTCTTCATGTTAAAGAATAAAAGTGACGTGTTGTCAAAATTCAAAATATTCAAATGTCAGGTTGAAAATTTGACGGGAAAACGAATAAAATATTTTCATTCCGATAATGGAAAGGAATTTGTAAATAGTGATTTTTCGAATTATTTACAAAGTGTAGGAATTAAGAGAAGGCTGACGACACCGTATTCACCACAAAGTAATGGAATTGCAGAGCGGATGAACCGCACTTTACTTAAAAAGGCTAGGTGCATGTTATTATCTTCTGGTTTATCAGCAAGTTTTTGGGCGGAAGCTATTTCGACCGCGTGTTACTTGCGTAACAGATGTCTGAGTAGTAGCTTAAATGGTGAAATTCCGTACGAAAAATGGTACAGGAGACGTGTAAATATTGAGAATTTCAAGACATTTGGCTCTAAGGTACATGTTTTAGAAAAGGAACCAGGTAAAGATAAATTTGCAGCACGAAGTTCTCCCGGCATTTTCGTGGGATATCCAGTTGAATCTGCTGGCTATAGAGTGTGGTTATCTGAGAAAAGAAAGATAGTAGTGTCAAGAGATGTTAAATTTCAGGAAGATAAGAAACCTGAAAGTGATCTTTTGAAGGATTCCACTATTGAACTGCAATGTGAGCAAGATAGTACTGAAAAGAAGAAAGCGAGAACTATCGAAGTGGAGTTGTCTAGTAGTCAAACTAGTTCACAGCCTTTGAATACAGACTGTCCAAATTCTGGATCCCCAAATGTACCGTTTAGAAACGATATAACCGAGACTACAGAAACTACTAGTACTACTGATAGTAGTGGTGTATCTCACGGTAATGTCACTTTAAAAAGAGGCCCTGGAAGACCGAGGATTGAGAGAGGACATGTTGGACGCCCTCGTAAAATCTTTAATATGGTTGAAGAGAGAGAAAGAGAGAATAGTGACAGTGAACCGCAGGCAGAAGAATACGTTGACTGTGATGATTTTGCGGGAGCTATTGAAACTACTTTAAAGGAAGCCTTGGGAAGTGATGAAAAAGTAAATTGGGAAGAAGCAATTTTAGCAGAAATCAGAAGTTTAGTTAAAAATGAAACATGGGAGATTGTTAAGAAACCTTATAATCGGAATGTTGTGGTATGTCGATATGTGTGAACTACTAAGGCGAATCCTGATTTATCAGAGAAAAAGAAAGCCAGATTAGTCGCAAAAGGATATAGTCAACAATATGGCCTAGATTATTTTAAAACATTTGCGCCTATTGCAAGGATAGCAACTGTTCGATTGTTGGTTGCTTTGGCGGTTGAAATGAACATGGACATCGATCAGTTAGATATTAATACAGCATACTTGAATGGAGATCTTGCTGAAAGTATTTATATGAGGATTCCGGAGCTGCTTAAAGAAAGTTTAGAAAAACTAATAAGCGTGGATGGCAGAAGCTCCATAGTAGGTAAGAGAGCCGCAAAAATGCTTGAAGATATAAAAGCAGGGGGTGACACCTGTCTTTTGAAGAAATCGCTTTATGGTCTTAAGCAAGCTGGAAGGCAATGGAATATCAAACTAGATATGAAACTCAAAGAAATGGGTTTGAAACCAACTGTGAGTGAGCCTTGCTTGTATCATAAATGTGATAAAAATGGAACAGATCTATTTGTTGTTATTTACGTAGATGACATATTAGTTGCATCGCGCAAAAGAGAGGCAATAAATAAATTCAAGCAGGAACTGGCGAAAAAGTTTGAACTAAAAGATTTCGGCCAAGCAACATGTTGTCTCGGAATCGACATAAAGAAAAATGGTAATGAATACCATTTATCACAAGAGAGGTATGTAAAGACAATTTTGAAGAGATTTACAATGGAGAAATGTAATCATGTTCAAACTCCTATGGAGATGGGAAAATTATCAATAATTGATAAGAAAGAGGAAGTAGAAGGAAAACCTTATCCATATAGAGAGTTGATTGGAGCACTCATGTTTTTGAGTGTGGCGACCAGACCCAATATAGCTAATGCGACAGCAAAACTCGCACAATTTGCCGATAGTCCGCAAGAAACTCATTGGAGGGCTGCAAAACGGATCCTCCGTTACTTAAAAGGTACGTTAAGTCACGGTTTGACATATAAACCGACGGGTGAATGCATACAGGGTTATGCAGATGCAGATTGGGGTAGCTGTGAAATGAATAGAAGGTCTTTCACTGGCTATGTTTTTATTTTAGGTGGCGCTTGTATTTCATGGGCATCACAAAAGCAACGCATCGTTGCGACATCGACTTGTGAGGCTGAATTTGTGAGTTTGGCGGAAGCTATGAAAGAGGCAGTGTATTTGAATTGTTTGCTGAAGGAACTTGGTCTTCGCCAATTGTCTAAGGTAAACATGCATGCTGATAACTTATCTGCTATCTGTCTCGCTGAAGATCATGGTGTTTATCACGCGCGAACTAAGCACATCGATATTAGGCATTTCTTTATTAGGGATGTGCTGCGTGAGAACAAGTCGATTACCCTAGAGCATTTAGCAACTGAAAATATGTTGGCAGATATTTTCACCAAACCTTTGCCGCGTGTAAGGCACAACTTACTGTCAGAAGCGTTAGGGTTGCGAGCCATTAATTGACTTGAATAAAGCATGAGTTGAGGGGGTGTGTTGAATATCACCTTCATGCTTTGTGTGTAGAGAGAGCTGGCTGCAATCGCTATGATTAGGTTGTCACTAAAAGAATGTGTTGACATTCACTGTTTATTATCCATCTAGAGCTCTCGTATTGTATTCCTTGTTATTCTATGTGTGTACTTTTCTATTAATATATTTTATGTTACTGCACGCTCCTTTGTTCTGATTGCTCTGCCAATTCCCCCTAACAAAGGTTATGGGCCCAGGGCAGCAGTAACTGTTAAAATAGTATTCGTAAAAATAATTTCGTGAAAGTACATGTATGAACAAAATGGCGTCGAATGTACGAATCGAATTATTGACCAAAGAAAACTATGATACATGGAAAGTACAGGTAGAAGCACTATTAATCAGAAATGATTTTTGGGAATACGTGAGTGGAGAAAAGCCGAAACCCACGGATGGTGTGTCATCAACATTATGGGAGACTGCTGATAGGAAGGCAAGATCCGAGTTGATTTTGGCATTGGATCCAAGTGTAGTCCAATTCCCCCTAACAGAATGCCACACAAAAAAAAACTGAATTTTTTACATGATCAGTTACCTATACAGGATGAAATTTTAACCACCTTCCAAATTTTAATATATCAATCTACAAGACAAAAAACAAATGACGTATATTTTCTTTTGGTATAGCCCAGTACAAAAATGGCAAGATAAAGCACTTAGAAAATGTCCGCAAAATCTCAAAAATTTTTGATACGGCCGCCTAGCAACACTATTTTTATACGATTCACATCTCTCTCATTCATTACGATACTATTCATACGTTTTCGATTTTCCCTTTATACCTTATCAGGCCTAGGATCGCAAAAATTTAAAACTATATTGCGAAAAATATTTTCGGGTGAAAGCTTTTACTTCATAAATGGGCTCTAAATACGATACCGAACGCCTATAAAAATTTTGGAAAGTGGTTTATATTTCACCCTGTATATCGCAAAACGAATTAAATTATAAAAAATAAACAATTTGTATCTTTTTTTTTTATTAATTATACTAATTCTAAATCCATATTCATAGTCAAGGCAGCACAACGTCTGTCGGTTCACCGTTTTCTAATAAAATTTAAACGTGCTCAATTTCGTGTCAATCGATATCTACAATTAGAAGGGAAAAAAAACTCACACTAGCATGTTGAGTTGCGTTTATCGATCGTCCAAACATGCGTGCTGTGTCTGTGTTAAAAATAAAAAAAGTGACATTATGAAATTTACTTTATGTAGATAGTCTTACAGAAATGATTTAATAATAAATCAATTCAAATGCTACTAAAAGTGGGAATTTAAAGCTAAAAATACATTTATATTACAATAGATACCACGGCAATGCACAATGTTTGCATTGCAGTGGAGGCATGGTGATTAGGCCTGCCCCAAACATTGCCGCGGTATCTAATATACTTGCATAATTGATGAAATAATTGAAAATTCAATACTCTTTCCTCGAGCTGGGAATCGAACTCAGGACCCCAGATCTCTTTTTTTTTTAATTCTTGGCCCAGTATTTACAGCACTAGACCAAGGCTGCGTCCCCAATACACAAAATATTCATTGCATAATTACCTATGTTGACTTCGTAATATGATTTGTGTACCGAAAGGGTTTTTCGTAGCGGAGCCCGTGTTTTCGGAGCATCCCTACACCGCTCGCTTTGTGTCGAGAGCGCTCACGAGCGGAGAGTAGTGAGTGAGCAGCTAGAGCATTCCCTCCCTGCGTTTTGACTTACAAAGGAGCGGATTCTTTGGATGTTCAAGCGAAAAAAGCGACGTTCCACATAAAGTAAAACTTTACAGATATTTTGTGTATCGCAGCATTCGCAGCTCTACAACTCGTCTTCCTTTTACAATCTATTCGTGTTTGGTTTTACCGTTCCTTATTAAACGTCCTTCTGTGGCTAATCTTATATTCTGTAATTTGATATCGATTTAAAACATTACTAGAGTAACGGTCTATTATCATCCCACTGCCTCCATCATTGAATTCAAGTAACCATAGCAATGATGGGTATAGGTATAATCACCACGCTTGCCAAACGTGGGTTGGTGATCACAAAACTGAACAATGTTACATACCTAATTCTAATCTTTTGGTGCCCGACCCGGGAATCGAACCGCGGACTTCAAATTCAAATTCAAATTCTTTATTCACCAGAAACATGGTAGATACAGAGATGTTAAGAAATATATACATAGTAATTGTGCAAACATGTTTCGCTAATTTCATTAGCATGCAAATATTACACATTAATTTATAATCATTTTACAAAATTAAATAAAAAAAAGAACTATAACAAACATTACATTATTGATTTTCATTGTCAATATAATAAAATTAAGGAAAATATAATGTCATAGATACACAGTCATAAAACAATATTAATACAATATAATTATAAGTCAACAAGGTGCAATTTAAAAACAAGTCATTATTATTATATCCAGGCATCGACCACCTGAGACAATTATGTAATTTATTAGTTAAGCTGATTTATATTTTATAAATTCGTCAACGGTATAAAATGTGTTTTCTAATAACCACGCACGCAGTGACGATTTAAACCGATGCATTGGGAGTTCTTTCAGTCTATCAGGTATTTTATTGTATACTGTTATACACATAGCAAAAATATTATTTCGAAATCGTTTAGTTTTTGGTATACAGTTAAGTATCAATTTATTTGGATTTTGCAACGATCTTTGCGTCGTGTCTCGTGCTTGCGTGAATTTATTGATATTATGCTTAACAAATACACTTACCTCAAATATATATAAACAGGGCAGCGGTAATATGTTAAGCAATTTAAAATAAGGCACGCATGAAACATCCGGTGCTATATTGCATATAGATCGAATACAGCGCTTTTGGGAGACAAATAGTTTATTTATATTTGTGCCATTACCCCATATTGCCAAACCGTATCTCAAAACCGATTCAACATAGGCAAAATAAACAGTGATAGCCGTACGTACAGTAGCTACCTTGGTTAATTTGTATAAAGCAAAGGCGATTCCATTAATTTTATTTGATACCCTTTCAATTTGTTCTTTCCAAGACAGTTTTGGATCAATCATTAAGCCCAGAAATGTCGTGTTAGTAGCATTTCGCAAAATTTGTCCGTTATAATAAATGTCAGTTGATTGATTCTTAAGGTTATTAAAATTAAGAAGTTTTGATTTTGATAAATTTAAAGTCAAGTTATTTTTATTAAGCCATTCAATCATCAATGTCAGAGTAATAGTAATGTCATTTTTATGCTGTTCTAATGTGTTTTTTTTATCAGAAGTGATAATAACAGACACATCGTCCGCAAATAACATCATGTCTTGTTTCGTTGCATCTGGCAAGTCATTAATGTATAATATAAATAGTAACGGGCCAAGGACACTCCCTTGGGGGACACCAGACGTAATTTGCTTGAGTTCAGATCTATAACTTTTAATTGTACACTCTGAATCAAGCTGAGATATCTCGACGCATTGAGTTCTATTTTCAAGATAGGATCCCAGCCAGCTTAACGCAGGTCCTCTAATGCCATTTAGTTCTAGTTTCTTCAAAAGTTTCGCATGACAAACGCAGTCGAAGGCTTTGGACATGTCGAGAAATAACACTGATGTATATTTTTTCATATTTGTATTTTGTACGACATTATTTACTAACTCGTACCCAGCATGGGTAGTCGATTTGTTTTTCTGAAATCCAAACTGATTGCTCTTTATTATTTGAAATTTTTTAAAGAATTCTGTAAGTTTACTATGCATGACCTTTTCGAAAATTTTGGAAAAAATTGGTACAAGTGCTATCGGACGATAATTTGTCACATCAAATTTGTCACCTTTTTTGTATAGTGGTTTTACTATTGTCACTTTTAATTTTTCGGGAAATTGCCCTACTTGAAGTGATAGATTAACCAAAAACGACAGACTTCGTTGTTTAAATCACTAGATGAACGGGGCGGGGATTATAATATATTTCAGAACTTAAGATTCAGGGATCACAAAGAAATCATCGGTTCGGTATAAGCTAGTCCAAAGTTATGCGAAATCATAAAATGATTTCATGCGTATAATCATTTGAACACCGAACAATATTGACCTCGGTTGTCCTATTCAAAGCGATCGTTAAATGGAGCGATAATGTTCGACACATTTTAAATATTTGGACGCTTGGATGCACTGCCGATAATTAGCAGGTGCCATAATTAAAACAGACGGGAGCGAGATAATTTGTGATGTTGGTTATTTCGCGCCAATTAGCCATACCGCCACAGTAGGGGACAGGAACAGCTGACCCGCTTGCTTTGCGCAGCATCATACGAGGCGCTTTACTCTTAGATCTAAATTCCTGCCTACAGTATATTCAGGTAAGTTCAAAGAATACAGGATGACCTTTCATCACCTTCCAAATTTTTATGGGCTCTCAGTATAGCGCATTTATGAAGTAAATGTAGCTCAAGTTTCACCCGAAAATATTTTTCGCAACATAGTTTTCAATTTTTCGGTCCTAAGCCTGTTAAAGTATGAAGGGAAAAATAACAACTTATGAATAGTATCGTTATGAATGAATGAGATGAGCATCGCGTAAAAAAAGTGTTTTGTTGGAGGCCGTATCAAATATTTTAAATTTATGGCGGACATTTTCTAAGTGCTTTATTTTGACATTTTTGTACTGGGCTATAACAAAATAAAAAATACGTCATTCGTTTTTTGTCTCGTAGATTGTTGTATTAAAATTTGGAAGGTGCTTACAATTTTATTCTATACTAGCTTTTGCCCGCGATTTCATCCGAGTGAAGTAGTTATTTTTGGTATTTTTTATTTACTTTTTGCCTGCTATTTTTGGTGGTGGTAACATTATCCTCCTGTTTTAAAGTCGGCCAAAAAGTAGCCTATGTCCTTCCCCAAGGTCTAATCGACCTTTCTACAAAATTTCATCAAAATCGGTTCAGTGGCTTAGGCGTTAAAGCGTGACACACAGGCAGACAGAGATACTTTCGCATTTATAATATTAAGTAGTCATCGCTACTACTTCTAATCTGTGTATTGTGTATTAAAAGATGAATTATGAAAATTATTTTATTGTTTTCCCGCATGCAGTATATTGACTGATATCGTCGGCTAGAAACGCGGCTCTTGAATGAGGGCTCCTAGGCTCGCTCCTCGGTCTCGCTGGAGGAGCTGGAGTGGATGTTCAGCTTGTCGTAGATGGCCGGCACGTAGTCGTACTGGTCGTGGCTGGGGTCGTCGTAGATCGACTTCTTCATCGCCGCCCAGTCCAGGGTGATGTCTGGGTCGAACAATCTGCACAAGAGACATAGTCTTCCAAGATTGTTTTTTAAAGCAAATAAATGGCTAGTGTAATGCTTTTTTAAGTTTACGCGAACACTGTATTGAAAGATATAGGACAGCGGATTTTAAATTCGCGTTTATTCGTAATAAAAGACAACAAATATTATAATCTCCTAAGTGAATTAACGAAAAACGGTTATATAGTTAGTAGGAGCGAGAGGTATACCAGCAAAATCTCTCAAGTATAACCCGTTGAAAGACCTTGGTTTGGCCAGAACTACAGTAAGTTTTATACTAGAGCGAGTGTCTAAAGCTGCATTAGCAGCTTCGTACCAGATTTGGCTGGGCAGGGAGAGAAACACGAGATAGGCGTGGGCGAGGGTTTTGTCGTTATTCCCTCGATCGTGAGTTATTCCAGACACAATTGAAATCAATTGTTATCGTGGCACCCGACTGCCTCCTGGGGGTTGAGGGATTATTATCCCATTTAAATTTTAAATCATGCTTGTAGGATGACTTCTACTAGTCGCAAGAAGTCTGAAAGATAGGCTTTCATGGATAGTCTAATGACAAGGTTTTTCATATCTCCTGTTACGGCAAATTGGAAAGACTCGTGTCCAGATATGATGACGATGATCAGCATCGTCAGGCCATATCAAACGTAGTTAACTAATTTAATTTACTTAACATACTTAGTTTAATAATTAATACCTTGTTTTGCACTTGATTGGACGTTTGTTTATAATTTTTAGACTATGCCTGAAATACAGGAAATCCTAGTTCAGGCACTTAGGTTCTTTTTGAACACATTGCATTTGTAGATTTTAAGTATCCTTCTCTACATAAGGTTTTAAATAAATAAATTGGATTTTAATTTGATATCAGTACATTGCTGGACAAGCTATAAGAAGCTTTACCATTGTCATTAAAGGTTGACGATGATGTGAGTTGTTTCACACCTTCTTGGACTGAAGCCAAGACCAACGGCTTAGCATACGAGTGCCTTCCGTAGCACTAAAAACCGCCCCTGGGAAGGTTTTTGTGTAATAAAGTAGGATGAGGATCGGATCGCAATATATGATAAATTACAGGAAAGACTCCACACATATTTTAAACAGTATTTGTCGGAGCCTTTGCTGCAATTAAATATTGGTCAGTAAGAAAAGTCGTTTGAGGAACACTAAGCGATATAGCATTACGTTACTTGTCAGTTATAGGAACGTCTGTGCCCTCTGAACGACTTTTCTCGCTGGCCAAACATACTTTGAATGAAAGCCGCAATCGCCTTGATCCAGAGAGGCTATCAAGATTATTATTTTTACGTGCAATTCCGTTTAAAGATTGACCTAATGTAGAAAAATGATATTTTTTGTTCTAAATTAACTTGGTGGTGGTTTAAAAGACAACATGTTTAGTTTTAAATAATACTTGATACGATGCTGGATCGATCCAAAAAATCGTATTAAATTATTTGGATCGATACTTGGATCGATACAAAGCATCTGGATCGAACATCCCTGCCGCCCCAACACATTACAGACCCAAGGCAATTTAGAACATTATCGTTTCCTAATTGACCCGACTGGGGATTGAATCCGACACCCGCCGCATCACTTCGGTCTTGCCGGCCTAGGTGTAAGAAATCTTTAAGCATAGTAAAATGTTCTTAGTTGATAATAAATTTAAAAAAAAACAGTTGGACGACAAGACAGCAACCGATAATGTCGATTTAAGACACCACAAATAATTGAATTCATGTTTAAATGTATGTGTCTCACTATTCAGCGCCTCCCTAATCCGAGCAACGGCGCGCTGGGCTATAGATAGTGTACAGGCTGTTTGATAACTAACTATTATTTTGTGCTGAAAACAGCTTTGCTAAAAGTTTTGAATTTTCGAACATTGTGATTTCGAACACATCTCCAAAACGTAAGTAAGTATTAAGTAACGGCCTATATAATCATCCCACTGCAGGGCAAAGGCCTCCGTCATTGAATTCAAGTTACCACAGCAATGATGAGTGCAGGAATAATCACTACGCTTGCCAAATTCGGGTAGGTGATCACAAACCCGAGCAATGTTCGAAAATTAAAAACTTTTAGTTGCCCGACCCGGGTATGGAACCCGGGACCCCAAGATCATGGCCAGGTATTTAGGTAAACCACTAGCCCAACGGGGCGTTAACAACTTTGGTATACTAATATGCACACTAGCTTCGTACGCTTGGCATTTGATACTAACCTAAAAGAATGAAATTGCCAACAAATTAAAGAAACATAAAAATATGTCAAGCCATTTCGATAACAAACAGAGTGGCACGAGATTTTATACATTAGTTATTATAGGCAGGTATCAGCTGGTAATAACATGAATGCGAAAAAAAAGCAATTTTGCTTCCCAAAGTGCCTCTCCAACTAATGAAGGAAGAGTCAGTCAGCTCCGCATATTTGTCTCTCGCTTTGCCAAGGTAGAAAAGTACCAATACACTTCTCCAGTCCAGTTCATTCACAAATCATTTACAGCTATTTTTCTCATGATATTCTATTGCACATTTTCGTATATACATAGTCAGGTCATAAGTTCTGTCACACAATAAAAACTTTTGAATTTAGAATCCTGGCCACAAAAAAGTTTATTGAATTCGAACTTCGAATTTTTCATGAAAATAAAAAAGGTGCACTTTTTAGAATTTACCTCTTTTTTAAATATGGAGTGGACACTTAAAGAAGACCGTGCGGTTATTGCGTTGCATCGTTGCGGTTACCCGCCAATTCAGATTCTACTGAAAAATTTGAATATAACCAAAAGATTTGTTTATCGTACCATAAAACGATACAATGAAGACTCTAGTGTAGATGACAGGTCAAGAAGTGGTCGCCCTCGCTCTGTTAGGACTCCAGCAGTGATAAAAGCTGTGAAGGCGCGAATTCATAGAAATCCCACATGTAAGCAGAAACTGTTGGCCCTTCAGATGGGGTTAAGCAGGACCACGGTGAAAAGGGTGTTAAATGAAGACTTAGGGCTTAGGGCATATCGAAGAAAAACAGGACATCGTTTGGATGCTCGTTTAATGGACCTGAGACTGAAGAGTAACCGCGCTTTGTTGAAGCGGTACGCGGGAAAAAAGCATCGGGAAATTCTTTTTTCTGATGAAAAAATTTTAACCGTGGAAGAGAGCTACAACAAACAAAATAATAAGGTGTACGCACACAGCAGTGAAGAAGTGAGCAACCGTATTCCGCGTGTCCAACGAGGTCCATTTTCAATCTTCGCACATGGTTTGGTTGGGAGTCTCTTATTGGGGCTTAACTGAGGTACATTTTTGTGAGAAAGGCGTAAAAACGAATGCAGTTGTGTATCAAAATACAGTCCTCAAGAACCTTGTGGAACCTGTTTCTCATACCATGTTTAATAACAGGCACTGGGTATTCCAACAAGATTCTGCGCCAGCTCATAGAGCGAAAAGCACACAAGACTGGCTGGCGGCGCGTGAAATCGACTTCATCCGGCACAAAGACTGGCCCTCCTGCAGTCCAGATTTGAGTCCGTTAGATTACAAGATATGGCAACACTTGCGAGGAAAAGACCTGCTCAAAGCCTCATCCTGATTTGGAGTCACTCAAGGCATCCTTGATTAAGGCAGCCGCCTATATTGACATGGACCTCGTTTGTGCTGCGATAGACGACTGGCCGCGCAGATTGAAGGCCTGTATTCAAAATCGCGGGGGCCATTTTGAATAAACTTTTTTACCGAATTTATGTTTTACTAGCTGTTCCCCGCGACTTCATCCGCGTCAATTTCTGTTATTATGAACGCGATTATTTTTACAACATTTTTCACTGATGCTTCGCTCCTATTGGTCGCAGCGTGATGTTTTATAGCCTAAAACCTTTCTCAATAAATGGACTATCCAACACAAAAATAATTTATCAAATCGGACCAGTATTTCCGGAGATTAGCGCGTTCAAACAAACAAACAAACAAACAAACTCTTCAGCTTTATAATATTAGTATAGATTAAGTTCATTTTGCTATATAAATGGTTACATAAATAATAAACATGTCTAAATTATTCCATATTACACATGTGACAGAACTTATGACCTGACTAGGTAGAGTGCTAAAGCACATTATCCAGATGACCCCTTTCTTCTTTTGACGCGATGTTTGATCAGTGACAATATTATTGAAAGTCTTGAATCTTGCGAAATCTTGTGTATAATATTAAGAATCGTTACAATAGTGTCGGGGTTTGAAAACGGATAGAGAACGATTTAAAAGATTTGCTGAGAGCCTCCTCTAGTAGTAGAGTAGTGTTGTCAGATGAAAAAAATTCAGTGACCGAACGCAGTTTCCCTAACACCCTGTATAGATGAGGACTATGCAAACTCAGCGTCAAACCGCAGCACTGCAGCGCGGGTTGCCGTCTGCGGACTCGTTCCCAATTTACTGGGACACCCGAGAATACTCCAGTTTCTCCGTCCCGACGTCAATAATTTAATTCTTGATATAGTAAGAGCAGATACCATTAATGGATGATCTCAGTCTTAAAGCATTTGGCTCTGCTTTCATAAGAGGTGGCGCCACCTAGGAAGCTTGCAATTTATTGTGTAGCTATATTTTCTGTCAAATGCATCATGGCCATCCATGATACATTTATATACAAATGTATTATGGATGGACAAGGAATATACCTATGTAAAACTTCCTTGTGGATGGATGAATTGTTTGTAGTTCCAAATCGGAGAATTATTTTGTGTTACAATGTCACAAGTGTTTTTAATTTCATAAACATAAAATACAGTTTCTAACAACTGTTGTTTTTTGACTAGTAGTGTGAATTGGAAATACAATTCCTATTCAAGTCCTTTTCCCGGTAGGGTCAATTTAGGTAAAATAAGGTGTAATCATGGTATTAATGTATAATTTACTTGTTTAAAGAACAGTTTTTAAAAACATTAAAAAGCTGTTTAATCTTAACCGATTGATAAATATTAAAAAATATTCTTTGGTATTTAAACTTGAAAAATTATGTCTCAGGAGGGAGTCGAACCCGCATCTCCTCTCATGACGGGCGCGGCGCTATACCATTGAGCCACCGAGAAAAGCATATTCTTATCGCTGTAAGCCAGCGTTGTTTCATCAAATGTTAGGAGTTTGCACCCTTAACACCCGAAAGACACATTTTGGAGGTGCTAACCGAAAACATAAATGAAACTCCGCTGGCGATAGCATAATTTAAGGCCTTAAATAAATGCGTCGACAAACAAAATGTCTCGGTATCTCAATGGATAGAGCAGTCGCCCGGTAAACGTAAGTTAATAGGTTCAAGTCCCTCCTCAGCCAGTCGGAAAATGTTCAAGAAAGTTTGTTAAAAACATTGCTGTTTTAGCTAGCTCATACCTGTGTGCATTGTAATAATATACCTAACGGGCATGTTTGGAACTCCATGAGGATTTTTAATGTGATATAAGAATCCGAGAGGCGACGCCCGTGGCGGAGTGGCGTACACACTGGTTTTCAAAGTGTCGCCTGCTCCCAGGTCCCGGGCTCAAATCCCGGATGGGTCATGTAGAAAAAAAGAGTGTTTTTGTACATTTTCTCGGGTCTGGGTGTTTGTGGTACTTTTCTATGTTTCTGGTTTCCAAAATACGAGTGCTTTAAATAGTTATTCAAATTATGATCACAACAACGTATGTGATGTTGTCCAAATTTTTTTATTTATTTTTATGATAATTTTGTATGAATAACAAAAATTTTGTGTATTTTTGTCGGTACTCTAGCCTCAAGCCGTATTAAAAACTAGCTTTTCGCACGCGGCTTTTCCCCACACGTCATATCGCACGGGTATCGCCGGTGTCCCACTTCTGGGCACTGGTTTCTAGCTGTGCCCAGAAGTGGGATGCAATAACTTATGTCCTTTTTCAGGGTCGAATCTATCTTTGTACCTCATTAAAATCGCTTACGTGGTTTCTGAAAAACTCACATTCAAATTAATAATCAGAAAGGATATCAAGTTAGTGACAAGAAAAGATCTTCTCATGTAGCAGGAATACATACACATTGACGCAAGCCATGAAGTTCTTGAGGTAATTCCCGCTCAGGATGTGCACCAGGTTGCTGAACCCGGTGCAGTTGGTCCACTGTGCGTCCGGGGCCATCATGACCCCCACCACCTTGCCGCGGCACACCAGCGGCGCGCCGTACATGCCCTGAAAGACCGCCATCTTTAATTTGTCATTCTTATGGTAAAGACGGTATATCTTCAAATAATTGTCAAGAAAAACGAACAAACCGCTCAGCCGCTTCTCGTAAAAAGCATGATCCCACCTTAATGAATAATACTTGAGGCAAGATAAAAAATAAAAAATATGCTCATTCAGTTTCTTCCTTTTGTGTTACAGAAAAATACTTTGTTTAATTTTTGTTATTAAATTTCTATCGGTAGTGTACGATACAGAAATTATGTTGTAAATTATGATTAAATATTATTTACTTATTTTTTATTCATACCGAATAAAACCCGAAAAATTGGTCATTGCTTGGGTTTGTAATTACCAACCCGAATTTGAAAAACGTAGTAATTATGCCTGGACCCATCATTGTTGTGGTAACTCGAATTCAATGATGGAGGCCTTTGCCCTGCAGTTGGATGATTATAGGCTGTTCCTTTACTTTTACTTTGTTTTCATTGATGTAAATATAAAAAAATGATACACAATCAGCGCCAAAAAAGTGTAAAAACTAACGGCCTTTTCCAATAACCTAACTATCTTCAGTTTTGGCATATCGGAGATAGAAAACAACTTCTGTCTTTGTTTCTCTGGACGGCAAAAACAGAAATAGAAACTGTTTCCTATCTCTGATATGCCAAAACAGAAGATAGATAGATTATTGGAACTGGCCGTAAAACTGCACCTATTTGACATTAGAGTGCGCTTTCAAAACAACCTGTATCAATCAAATAGTTACAACATGACATTATTAATATCCATACTGTTGCATGCCGACTTAATTTGGCCGGGTTATAAGACATAAAATTAACGTCAGATGACAGTTTAAGGTGTTCTTTCTGTATCGGAATGTGTATATTTTATTATTAATATCGATGTTGTTTACCTTAACGCGTGCATCGTTTATTCAGTCATCACCAAATAAAGTTTGGCCAACGAAAGCTGAACCTAGCAAAAGGCGGGAATATTTGGAATGAACAATTTTGATACTTTTCGTGTTTTCTTGTTTTTAGTAAAACTAATTTCAATAGCTTTTTATATAGAGTCGGTTGACTTTTAATTCTTTTACACGCACACTTACACGGTTAACGCGGTTGCCGCGTCCGGCATGCGAGGAGATGCGGGATCGAGTCCCATCTGAGATATAATTTATCAAGTTTAAATACTGAGATTACACGGTTAAATTAGGATAATTTCATTGTAGTTACATGTTTTTTTTAATAGTAGATTTAAACGTTCCCCCTGAAATCAAGTATCAACATCAATCAATCTTCAACAAACAACAGTTTGAATGACATTTTCATAATGTCATTATATTTAATGTTGCTATTTCAAAAAACCCTGGGTTCAGCTTTCATTAGCCAGACTTTTAACTATTTGAGATGTATCCAATAAGAGGTAAAATCGTTTGCAAACAGACACACCATGATTGGAGGACTGGATGCAAACCGCAGCCCTAATCAAAGCCTTCATTTTACACGTCCGCTGTGCCTGCGTGCTCCTGGCAGGGCAATTATTCCGGCTACGAGGCTGCGCAGCGAACAAAATCTGTGTCCAATCGCCCCTCACTTTTTATAAGTTTGTCAAAGGATAATGGCAAAATATAGCAAAAAACAGAGCGAAGAGACACAGTGGTTTGAAAGCGTTCACCTCAGACTTAAAATACAAGCTTAATTTAAAATCAAACAATCCAATCTATATTAGTTAATGCTGTTATTTTTTATGAAGCGGGTGCCGCTTTGAAAGTTAGAAGATTATATTTAAATATAAGTCTACGCATGGAAGCACAACTTAACCGTTGGGTAAAGAAGACTTTTAGCTAAACTATATCGATAATGATGTGGTACTTTTTCAATAACAGAGCTAAAAAATAATTTAAACCTTGACTTGATTGGTTTCGAGGCTAGTTCTATGCCCAGAGGGGACAATTTAGGAAACGAGATTTACTTGTTTTGGTTTAGAAATGGGTTACAATCGTGCTTCGGAAAGCAAAGATTAACCATGCAAACATTGATGAATGAAACAATGATCACACGACAAGACAAGAAGCTATTATTAATTGCCTAATGATTAAGGCAAGCGATTAAGGTTACCAAATTACGCAGCTTAAGTAAACTGCCTAAATTCAAATTAGTATGTTTTTGTTTTATTTTATAAAGTATACATATTTAATCATGTTGCATCACTACGTTATCATTGGGTATTCAAGATATTGACTGTATCCCAACTTTTTTATTCAACTTAAAAGCAAACGTCGAACCACTGTGCGCTCTAATTGAAAGCGCCCGCTCTTGGTTACTGACTCAATTTTTATTTTAAAATGTTACGCTCTACTTATTACTTTTCCGTTGCCCTCAGCTTGTTTAAAATACAACAATGAAAGTAGTATTAAGGATATTATAGAAGCAACCTAAGTTTTATTAAATATTACATATATATAAACATAAAAAAGATCGGTTTTTATAAGGTCCTTAGATTGATGAAATTGGCGTGTTATCCCAAATAATCATGAATTTATATTAAATGACGTTTTGAGGCGTATTTTATAGCTAATTCCATACTCAGCCCAGATTTCATTAGACTCCAAAATCATTACTATTGTAGAATTACCTAGTTACTTAACACATTCCGGGATAATGCTAGACACAATAGAAGTTTTATTGTTATCACGTGGCAGGCGGTTAGTGTCCCGGAACGTGTTAAGTAATTAGGCAATCAGGCGCACTGTTAGCGGCCATGTAATCCTCTGTTAATCAAACCTGTTACCTGATTATTAATTGAATTAAATGCCTAAATAAACAAAAGCACTCGTATTTTGGAAACCAGAAACAACGAAGGCACCATAAATACTCAGACCGGAGAGTATGTCGAAAACAAGTTTTTATTTTCTAAAATCCGGAAATGAAACCAGGGACCTCAAATAAATAAATAATAAATAAATTCAGAGCAGGCGACATCTTGAAAACCGGTGTGTACGGCACCACGTCCGCATTTTGACGTTTTCTTTTTTAATTTTGTAATTTCATATAAATATTGATCGGGTTGAATTAACATTTATATTATTATGTTTTGATGGTGTATTACATTTATTTAATTTATATACAGGATGAAATTTTAACCACCTTCCAAATTTTAATATATCAATCTACGAGACAAAAAACAAATGACGTATTTTATCTTTTGGTATAACCCAGTACAAAAATGTCAAGATAAAGCACTTAGAAAATGTCCGCCAAAAGTCTAAAATTTTTGATACGGCCGCCTAGCAACACTTTTTGTACGCGTTGCGCATCTCATTCATTCATTACGATACTATTCATAAATTATTGATTTTCCCTTTATACCTTAACAGGTCTAGGACCGTACAAATCAAAAACAACATCGCGATAAATATTTTCGGGTGACAACTTGATTTACATTGTTCACTTTATAAATAGGCTCTAAATACGATACTGAACGCTTAAAAAAATTTTGGAAAGTGGTTAAAATTTCATTCTGTATATTGTTGTTACTTAGCATGCTATTTGTAATATCGAAACCTGTGCACTTTTAATGAATAACATTTTATATATCATGTTTGACGCAATAAAGTTCTATCTACCTACCTACTACCTACTTACCTATCTATCAAACAATCTATCTATCAGTCTATATAACATGACTGATTAATATTGATATATTTGGTTTTAGCCTGCCTATATTCAAAAATAAATTACGCCTACTTTTAGAAAAAATATAATTTAGAAATAAAATAACAGTAATCTACCTTATGAGGTGTTAAATGTAATTGTATATATTTTTCATTTTTAGCTAACAGAAGCCTTATATTATGCTCCCAACTAACTTTGTTTGCGCTTTCCGTTGCAACCTGTAATTAGGGCCGCACCAACTCTTGTATAATATTTTGTTATCTTTAGCTTATAAGGTGTATGATCTTTTTGGTTGTTCAAGTAAATAAAATAAAAATTAAAATAAAAAAGACGTGTGGCACTCGGAGACTGCCGCGGTAAAGCTATTGCATAGCATTTTTTATCAACTTATGCAATTATAAAACTAAAAAGTATCACCGCTGTGGCGGTCGGAGTGGGGGGTGTTAGGTTATTTTCGTTACGGAATTTCTGGATTCGGTCTCCACGCTCAAGGCCCGCGATAGAAGCTATGCAATAGCTTAATAACTAACTTTCTACCTATCTATTTATCTTTATGCAGTTCAGTAGGGATCATTGTTAAAATGATTTGGTACTTACATGACACGGTTGAGCACTCCTGTCGGGCTGTAAACAGAGTAGGTATTTTCAATTCAAAAGTAATGTAAATTAATATGCAGTAGATCAATCATTAGGTATTTAGGTCACATGCTAAAGCACGAGAGATACGAACTTTTGCAGCTGATCATGATGAGCAAAGTGGCGGGAAGGAGAGCAGTTGGTCGGAGAAAGAAATCCTGGTTGCGTAATATCAGAGAATGGACAGGGATCGCCATGACCTCAGAGCTTTTCCATCTAGCAAGAGATCTTCTTCTGTCTGTTCATCACGACACCCATACGAAGAGATAGAGTAGTGCTATTCTTTCAACGTGCCAGCACCACACGATACCCATACAACCTGCTAGTTCGCCCGCGGCTCTTCCCACGTGAACTCTACGTCCTATCGCGCGGTAAACCTGTGCGTAGCGGTGGCATATAGAAAGAGAGATTAGGTAGGCTTAATACATTATACAGTCTGTGAAACCATGGAAATACACATACGATACAAAATTTCAACCCAGTCGTTTAAGACGTTTAGTATTTGACATACCTACAGCAGCGCCACCTATCGGGTCCCGCGGTAAAAAGTAGCCTATTTTCATCAGAAATAATGTCGGCTACTAATGGTTATAGTAGTTTCGGAGCCTATTTATACAATATGTTATAAAAACCCTGTCAGATCCATTAAGGTGTTATTAGGAATCTATATAAGATTCTATTTGTGTAATAATTTTCATGAAACATTAGAAAGAAATTACCCCATGAAAAAAAAATACAAAATTCGCTACATTAAAAAAGCTTACATGGTAATCCCAAGAGGCGGTGACCGGACGCGCGGGAGGCGCGGAGATGCGCCAGCGCTCGCACTCGCAGGTAGCGAAGTCATGACCCCAGTTGACCCCGGTACTTATTAGTCAGATAATAATGTGTCAATTGTACGAAACTGAGACTTCTTGGTTGCTCTGCAAGTAGCTTTTTTATTTGGTAGTATGAGGTCACTCAATAAGGACACTGATTTGATGGTTGTGGCGAAGATGTTGTTCCATATTTCTGCCACCGTCAGAAATACAGGCTTCACAGCGTCGCACTAGGTTGTCCCGCACCGATTGTAACACACTCGTATCCGCTTTAAGCGCAACAATCCGCACACGCATTTTTGCTTCACTGTCACATAATTTTATGAAAACTATTTGTAGAATACGACATTTCGCGGAATTGAACGGTACGACCACTCGGAAGTAATGTCTTCGCGAAACTGACCTGTCGTAATAATAAATAATAATGCATGATCAGGATATATCCACCGACACGTGCCGCGCGGCGAGTTGAATCAAAGCGGGCGGCTACCTTTACGCTATGTCAAAGGCGCCGCCTATGTTTATTGCGGTGCCGAAAAGCGAGTAGTTTGCTTGCGTCAATGCCGACAATAGAGCCGCGCGACGGGGAGTGTTAACACATTTTGAAAATTTCCCCGTTGTAGGGTAAATGGGTCATAAACCTGTTGACTTTAAAAATCGATAAAAAAGTTGTATTCATGAATTACGTAATTTTGATACTTATTGTAGTTATGTTAATATAGCAACTTTATGACCCTTTCGGATCTGACAGGGTTTTTATAACATATTGTATATACAAACAAGCATTGAATCTCTGTAGAGTGGTAGGCCGCACTGTATTTAAGGCCACTGACATAAGAGGGAACCAAAGTATTTTTCAACAACACATCTTTGCTTTTAGCACTTACGTCTTTTACGCAGATGCAGCCGCCCTTGTCGAAGAACCCGAAGAAGCCGATGTTGCTAAGCGCCTTCTGGAACTTGATGGAGAGCGCCTCGCAGTACAAATTCTTCTTCACTATGTTCAGAAACTGAACCCGCACGTTCCGCTGAAGAAGGAACCGATGGACTGGGTAGATACGGTCCTGGAAACACAGCCATTTACAAACAAAATGAAAAACAAGTTAACTCATTTTAGCAATTAAAACCATTAGAGTGTTATGTCTGGCTGGCTGGAGTCGTTACAATTATAAAAAAATATAAGACGTGTGGCACTCGGAGACTGCCGCGGTGCAGCTATTGCATAGCATTTTTTATCAACTTATGCTTACTTTAATCAAAGTATGCAATTATAAAACTAAAAAGTATCACCGCTGTGCCGGTCGGAGTGGGGGGTTATTTTCGTTACGGAATTTCTAGATTCGGTCTCCACCACGCAAGGTCCGCGATAGAAGCTATGCAATAGCTTAATTTTAAAATTTTATGTATTTTCTAATTTTGACTTTTGTAATTAAATTTTTCTGTTATTTTGGCAGATATGGTTACCATAGGCAACCATACTGTCAAAATCCTTATTTTCTTCTAAATTCTTTTAAATTTCGGATATTCAAAATTGTTCGATCGTGCCTCGCCCCGAGTGTTAAGGTTAGGTTATTTTCGTTACGGAATTTCTGGATTCGGTCTCCACGCTCAAGGCCCGCGATAGAAGCTATGCAATAGCTTAAAAAAAGCCTGTCCAACGTATTCTTCTTTCAGGCGTTTTGCGCGGGAAACGAAAAGAGATAAATGGATTTTGTTATTTTGAAAAAAATGGTGGCATTGTTATAATAATGTGTCGGCAATCAGGATAACGCAAATTAAAGTGAGAAACAAGGAAAGGCGCTCCTGTTTGACTCGGATCCGTGTTCTCGCGTAAAACTCCTGTGATCTATGAAATGTATAAATATAAACCAACCATACATTTTAAAGAGTTAGGTTAGTTTAGAGCAGTCACCCGAAAAGCAGAAGGTTGCGCGTTCAAGTTCCAAGTTGTAAGGCAGTCATAATGTACATAGAAACACTCTGATCAGTACACTGTTTTTACGTCATGTACTCGTACTAGTACATGTCCATGCATGCTCGATGTGAGTTACGATAAAATTCTAGTTCTATACTCTTCCGGGCGAAACTACCTTTCTTAGGTACTTTATATGATATTTAAACAATTCAAATAGCAATTACAATATCAGTATTAAATCTTCCAAATTATGTCTCGGACGGGACTGGAACCCGCATCTCCTCGCATACCGGATGTGGTGCTACCAATTAAGCCACCGAGATACTACGTCACAGCGTCTATTTTTTCTATTCTTATCGCTGTAAGCCAGCGTTGTTTCACAATTTTTTTTCTTATTGTTAAAATAGTCACGGTGCCGACGTTACGAAAGTATTAAAGTATTTCCCTGTTCAAGAACTGAAGTTGTTGTTAACTTAAATCTCTTCACAATGGCAAACAGAGCAAAGATATACTGAAGCGAAAACTCCATTATATTTTCCCTGTGACACCATGCAGCTGTTTGGTTTCAGTTTTATTTACCTAAATAGGTCTCAGGAAGCGCATTTTCACGTCCCAATAAAATTATACGTATGGCTTTTTCATCACCGTAAAAGTTTTTTACAGGCGTAGACCTTCATTTTCATACATAATATCAAAATGAAGGTAAAATTTTTAACCGAAAATATTTTTCGCAACATAGTTTTAAATTTTTACGGTCCTAAATATCATGTTTATGATAAGCAGGTGGACTAGTAGTCCAGGTTTCATTGATATACGGATTAAGTTCATATTGTAACGGACATTTTTAAAGAGTTCTCAACATTCTGTCATAGACTATTTTGAAGACTTTTTAAATAAGTGTCAAAACGGACGTTTATTTTACGTCTCAATAATCACTGAGCAAGCAACCACTACGTTTTAATAATAAATAATAATAAATGAATTAAATAAAATATCGCGTTAAAAAATTGGTTGTTTGTAAAGTAGGTTTACGATCGAGATGTTTACGTGATAACGAGAAAATCTCCATTCGTTTGTATGCCGCTAGAGTGAGAGAGACGGAAGATCGGTCCACTCACTCGAACGCTATGCCAGCCTCCGCTCGTGAGGATTCCGCGTGACAAGTTTCACGGAATGACTGGCAGCGCTCGAGATGAGACGGGAGATCGGTCCGTCTCTCTCTCTCGTTATACCTGCGATCGCGCTCGTGAGGTTTTGGTGTGACACAAGTTTCTGAACATGTCACCCGACTAAAACGATTTTAAAGACGTTATCACGTCAAAACTAAAACTAAAATAAAAAATGTGTTGTGTGGTGAATCAAGGCAATCATCACGGTCTAACAGCTGTCTTTCCACTTGCTAACAGCACAGATAAGATAAAACAGGTAACATCAACACATATACAGACGACCATTTGGATCAGCGGTAGTGAACGCTGCATGCTTCTGAGCCATGGGTCGCGGGTTTGATCCCCGCACAGTACAAATATTTGTGTGCATGAACATGTCTGTTTGTACTGGTCTGGGTGTTTTCTATGTATTATAATATAAGTACGTATATATATATATATATATAAAAAGTAAGTAAGTAAGTTTATCGGTTGTCTAGTACCCCACACGACAGGGTACTTAATAGTAGCTTATACCATTTGGGACCAGATGGCTCTGTGTGGCCCAGTGAGGCATGTCTTAAATATTTTTTTATTTATTTTATTTTTTATATACAGGTAGGTCAGTAATAAACTTAAAGAATTCTCATGAAAGATAGAAAGAAACTGTGTAAGCCTTTAGCAAAGACAAAGAAATAATATAGACCTCATAAATAGACACGAGTGCTACTTGCTATTTCTTGAGATGCAACAGTAACAAAGATGTTCCTGTACCTAATCACATTGTGGGCGGTGCTGACAGAATATTCAATTGACGCCAATGCACAAGGGTGTCGTAGGCCCTCTTGACAAACAATCGGTTCACAAATAAGGTAGAACGAATTACTCGATGTAAGATAAAAGAGTAAAGCAATTGATTTAACTATTATTATATGACAAATCAAATGTAAAACATGACGACCGGCAGTTTGGTTAGACGACCAGTTTGATCCAGATCGAGTTCGGTCACCGCACAAGTACAAATAAGTTAAATTGTAAGTTTATTGGTTGTCTAGTCTAGTACAGGTCCATATACTCGTACTATACCTGCCACATTGGAATTAACAAACTCAATTTCAATGCAGTTGATGAAAGTTTTCTGTTCTTTCTACATTTCTATTTGCGGCTTGATATCTTTTAGCGGCCAAAAAGCCTGAAACAACTTCTTCTGAGTTACCAATTGAGTTTGACAAAACTTTTCAATTTCGCCGCGTTTTTTTTATGTATGTCCTTGCATTATATTATCATTTAAAATAATTAACAGGTAACCAATGCCATATTTTTGTTTTTTAGTAAGAGTATGTAGAATATAGCTATATTGATTCTATTTTCATTTGGATAAACAAATCTAAGCTAAAATTTAGAAATGAAACCCATTTTTTTTGTTTTTTTTTTTTAATATTTTTAGACATGTCACCCCGATATACAAACAACAGCAAGTCAACCTACAACAAAACATCAAATTTTCTCAATTGATATTGATCTTTACTTGTTGAGCTTAAGAGGAAGCACTACGGGCGGGAGAATTGAAAAATAGGTATTTGTAAAATCTATTGCTGTCGCCTTCACCGCAGAGTGTGATAGAAACAACTGCTTCTTGGACCGAAAATACCTACTAAAAGCACACCTAATTGATCAACGTTTCGTAGTCCTCTAATTACTTGTCCAAAACTAGACCGATTTAAATACTTTTTTAATTAAAAATTAAAGAAAGGCTTTGGCAGTGTTCGTATATTTTGCTTTTATTATAAAATTTAGCCAAATTTGTTTACTGGATGTTTGAACACAGCGGAAAATCTGGCGAATTTTTTAGATTTTTGGAGGCTCATATCTCTTTTATTAATTAATTTATGAAAAAACAGAAAACATGGAAACATGCTAATAGTGGCCATAGATTTTTGTAATAAAAATTGCTGCTCTACTGGCATTATCCAGGGAGGAAACAGGGGACTACGTTTGTATGGAAAAACGGCCGTTGTATTTCCTCTTAAAGTTGAAAATCAATTCAATGACCTTTAACTTTTTGGGCTAACCTGCCGTTGTTTGTACCCAGAATCATCTAGTCCCCAAATGAGCTAAGTACTACTAACTCTCATTAGAATAGGTACAGCAATCCGATACAAAAATGACACATAAAAAATGGTTGCCTGTAAAGTCGGTTTTACGGGCGAAGATTTTACGTGACAACGTCTTTTTCTCGGTAGAATATTTATTGATATGAATATAATTAAATTGCACAATAGGAACAAGGAATTGAATGAAAATAAGAATTGCACAAATTTTAACTATAGAAAATCTAAGCACTCCACATTTTCACTACAGACACAGCTGACGATACTTTAACCACACGTGTGAACTTGTATTATGACGCTTTCTTGTTTTTCCAACGCCAAGAACGTTCGAGAAAGACAAAGACAGAGACACAAGCATGCGCCGATTCAATGCGCCTAATTCTCTAGTGCTGCGCGCGCGGCAGACCGATCATAGTTGAGTGGGAGAGAGACGCAAGGCATTCGGCGGGCCTCTCTCTCGTTCGGTGACTCATCGTAACGTTACCGAGCGTTACACTTTTTCATAAGTGACTCCCAGCCGCAACCTAATTTAAGACGTTGTCACGTCAAAACTGTCCACGACTGAATGATTGATATCAATGATGGCCTCCGAAACCACAGGGGCTTTGACCTAATTTATCGGTATAAGAATCCAAAACTTTTCTTTCTACATGTCTCTATACATTGTGAGACGATACACGCAAATAGGCACGACCTCACAATATCTCCGCGATATTTTTCAAGCTTAACCGAGTTCCTGTCAATAGGATATGAAAGGGGAGGAAAACGGATTCCCGGATTTGTCGCTGGGTTGCACCCCGATGTAAACCTATTTTCTTGTCGGATTTGTGGGCTAGATGTTTTCAGCATACACTAAAAATAACTAGGTGCCGACAATGAACTGGGGTAAACAGGTTTTAGGTAAAGGGTGTTATATGCAAGCTTAGTATGATATAGATATATAATACTACAAAGATATAATAATCATCTTAGAATAATAACGCTTATTCTAAGATAATCATATTGAAAGTAATAAAAAATCATTTGGTATATAATCAAATGATTTAGTTTGGTTATATACCAAATGATTTGATCTAGTTTTTTGAGAATTGATTTTGTTTAGAAGTAATTAATAAAATAATATCAATTTTGGGGTGGTGGGATCTACCTCCTAGTAGTCCACCCTGGGCTTTGGTTTTCTAACCAATGATGAAGGTTAACAGATCCCTCTGCGGTGATAGCCTTCGTAAGAGGCTGCCTGGATGCTACCACCCTCCTGCCGGAGTCCAGCGCCAAACAATTTTTCTCCACCCTGGGCTTTGGTTTTCTAACCAATGATGAAGGTTAACAGATCCCTCTGCGGTGGTAGGCTTCGTAAGAGGCTGCCTGTATGCTACCACCCTCCTGCCGGAGTCCAGCGCCAAACAATTTTTCTGTGTTCCCCTGGTGTGCGGGAGAACCAGTACCTCTGGGTAAGCTCGCTCTATCTTAGGCTTCTTCTTAACCGCATAGTTAAGTAAGTAGTCAAGAGCAAGCCCATTATTTATTTATTAAAAAAAAATCGGGGCAGCACTTAGCTATAGTACCCAGTTCCCTTAATACGAAATCTTAAAATAGAATCACGATTAAAAAAATAAATTCGTTTACTTTTTTTTTAAACTTCGTCTGTTAATAGCTTTCAATATAAAAAGGAAATACCTACTTCAAATTAGTACGAATTATCCAATAAATAAATAAAAAACGGGTATAAATAATAAGCGGCCTCAAAAAACAAAACACAAATAGAGAAACAAAAAGAGGTTTGTTGGAATTGGAAGAGATAAAGATAGGTCTTCGTGGGTGGCATATAAAAATAGTACACTATTCTGCCTAACATTATAAATAGACGCTTAAGAAATAACAACAAATTGAACAAACATTTTAGCTGTATTACCTATAACCAGTAAGATTTTTTTATTTGATTTTTTTTTTGTGTTAGTTTCAGGGGCAACGGTATTCTACTATCACGTATTTTACACCTGCAGCCTGTGAGCTTGCTTTACGTAGAAGACCAATGCTCTACTTGTCCTTTACAGGATGAAATTTTATCACCTTCCAAATTTTAATTCAAAAATTTACGAGACAAAAGCAAATGACGTATTTATTCTTTTGGTATAGCCCAGTACAAAAATGTCAAGATATACAATACGCACATAGAAAATATTCGCCAAAAACCCATTTTTTTTAATATATGGCCTCCTAGCTAGCAACACTTTTTTTACGCGATGCGCGTCTCATTCATTCATTACGAAACTATTCATAAGTTGTTTATTTTCCCTTTATATACCTTAACAGGCTTAGGACCGTAAAAATTTAAAACTAGTTATGTTCTAAAAAATTTTTCGGGTAAAAACTTTACCTATATTTATTACTTCATAGCTGTTGCCCGCGACTTCGTCCGCGTCAATATCTGTTTATATGATTGCAATTAACATCAATATTTTTTCCCGTTTTTGCAACATTTTTCACTGATGCTTCGCTCCTATTAGTCGCAGCGTAATGTTATATAGCCTAAAGCCTTCCTCGATTAATGGACTATCCAACACAAAAATAATTTTTCAATTCGAATCAGTACTTCCGGAGATTAGCGCGTTCAAACAAACAAACAAACAAACGAACAAACAAACTCTTCAGCTTTATAATATTAAGTATAGATAAATGGGCTCTAAATACGATACTGAACACCTATAAAAAAAACGGTGATGAAAAAGTAATTCTGTATTCAGATGTTGGGGCTGTCCCTTGTTTGCAGAGCTTTAGGGATGTTTGCTGAGTCTCACACCAATGACATACTCCATCACACATAAAGAGTCCCATCGTTGCTCTGAATATTGAGCTGTCCTAGCTCTAACTTTATTCTCAAAACCGTAGCGGGAAGATATGACTTTCGTATAATTCGCCTTATTGCCAGTTGCTATTCGGAGGGGAAAAGATAGCTTGTAAGATTGTTTCAATAAATGAACCAGCGTTGTTTAAGTAAAAAAGTAACATCATTCCAGGGTGGAGGCCTCCATCACCACAACAATGATGGGTACAGGCATAATCACCAAGCTTGCTTAATGCGGGCTGGTGATCACAAACCCCAGCACTGTTCGAAAAATCGATACTTTTTGTTACCCAGGCATTGAACCCGGGACCCCGAAATCTTGGCCCAGTTTTTTAACCAATAGTCCAACGGGTTGCCTATTTATACTCGTAGCTACAAAACAGTAGTTATAATTAGTATTAAGTTAAGGGATTCCTATTTAGAACGTAGTCCATTACTTAAATTTTATAAATTCTGTCTACATCCACCGTTCATTTCCATCCGATTCGAAACTTTTGGATGTCCTTGCATGTACATACATAATAGCGAAAACTTTAAATTCTATTAATTTTTCTTTTTGTAATATTATTTATGAATACTATGTTTTATTTTTATTTATTTTTAAGAATTGTTGTTGTGATTTAGTTGTAATTTATGGATTAACTTCTGAAAATAAATTTGACTTGATTCAATAAATACAGCCAAAGGAAAAACGTAAATCGATTTGTTGTCCATTTCACCGGAAACATTAATAACAGGCATTTTCGTATAAAAATATTCAGGGCGCTCTATTTTCCGAATTAATCCCAGATTGATTCCGCTATTAAAATGATCGGATTAAGTGAAACGCTTCGCAGGTAAAATTGTTTAAAAACATTTCGGTAAAATGTACAAAATGTTTTCCTACAAAATTCAATGTTCGGTTTTGATTTAAAACGGTGGTGTTCGGAAGTGCTAGTAACCGATCCTTAGAGTAGTTTCATCGTTATATTCTAAACGTGCACGTAATTCTGATGCATTTTTTATTTTCGTGTGGAATATCTCTTTTTCTTCGAACTGTTTCGTGAAAAATCTAAAGTGGCTTTGGGCCTTAGGTGATCCTCTTTCGTCTCCCCTAGCTTCGACTTAAATATTGGGACGTGTTAAAGCGCTTCCTGGAGCCTTTTCGCAGAAATAAAACTGATTTTACTAAGGGTAATGTAGATTGGTATGGATTTGTCGAAAGGTCGCGGCGTCCAGCCTGCTTAGACAGAATAAAGGACTAGCAGCTTATTAAATAAAAGTGAGAAACAATGAAAGGCGTTCCTACTAAATGACTCTGATCCTAGATCTCGCGTAAAACTCCTGTAATCATTAAAATGTATAAACCACCACTTTGGTTAGTTTAGGTTTAGGTAAGGTTAGGCTATAATGTTTATGTAAGTATTTATGATATTGTATTATATTTTAACTTGACATTATAACTAAAGATTAGGCTGTATGAACTCGTTCAAAGCCGTTAAAATTATATAAAAAAAAAGAATACAAAGCGTCATTGTTTATTAATGTTCAAGGAATTTTCATAATATGTAATTTCCTTGTTAATGTTTAAACCAATGCTAGGAGATTTGCGCGGGAAACGAAAAGAGAAAGATGGACTTTGTTTCGTAATTTTGTGAAATTATCCTAAGCTGCATTTATTGTGATAAAGTGGTGGCATTGTTATAGTAATGTGTCAGTGAGTAGGATAAATCAAATAAAAGTGAGAAACATGGAGAGGCGCTCCTATTTGACTCGGATCCACGTTCTCGTGTAATACTCCTGTTATCATTGAACCATACATTTCAATGAGTTAGGTTAGTTTAGGTTTAGGTTAGGTTAGGCTATTGTTTATGTAAGTATTATTGTATGATATTGTATGTATTTCTAATTGACATTATAACTGAAGACTAGGCTGTATGGACTCGTCCGAAGCCTTTAAATTTTTATGAAAAAGAAAACCAATTCTAATACAAAGGAGGGAAGATATAATTGATTATAAACTAAAGAGCTTTACTTCATGTTAATAAAATAGTCAAAGTCGAGATATTTTTGTACACCGACAGACCGTACAGGATTTAAAAACTTTTCTCAAAGAATGATAAATATTTCTTTCGGCGAACCGAGCTGTCGGTAAAAAAAATATATTTGTTTAGATGTACGATGAACAGAGATTTCTATCGTTAAAAGGTAATTCTGTAAATCATTTGGGGCTCTTCTCAAAGTGTAGGTACCTAGTTACACAAGTTATTTCATTCATATGCCTTATTGTACTTTGTCGTATGTAAGAAAACATGTAGCTCCTTTATAGCTTTACGTTTTTCAATCAAATACTTTCTGTCGATTGCTTGACAGTCATATTGATGAATTATCAAACTACAAAGCATCTGGCCCCCAATTCCGCTAATTCACAAATGGCTCAATAGCATCGCAATCGTATATTTTGACATTACTTCCATATTAAATGTGTCAAAATATACAATTGCGATGCTATTGAGCCATTTATAAATTAGCAGATTGGGGCCCAGGAATTCAGTTCGAAATCAAATCGTTTAACTCCCTTCGAGCAACTTAATTGGCATTTGATCGGCTCGATTCTCAGCTAGAGACCGCGTCTCAACTCTCGGGAATTTGATTCGACAATTAAATTATTCTGGAAAGATACTAAGAAACCTGAGACTACCAAGGACTGCAATTAGTTCTTTTCTAGAACGATTGTTTAAAGTTTCATTTGCCGCCTAAAACAGGCCCCTGACGTGTCTTTTGTGGAATTCAAAGACTTCAAACTTGCTCTAGAAGCCGGGACCAACTACCTAACGTAGGCACGACTATATAGCCCCCCCACATCTACCACAGCCAAGCCAATTTAGAAAAGACCGTCTCCTAAGTTCGACCGGGAATCGAATCCGGGATCCTTGGGTAGTAGGCGAAACATCAAACCACTAGGTCGTTGTGTTATATATCGTTTATTCGCTGGCAATGGGTCGCGGGTTCGATGCCGGCACAGTACAAATATTTGTGTGCATGAACATGTCTGTTTGTACTGCTGGGTATTTTTCTATGCATGATAAGTATACAACGTGTTCCTTTTGATATCCCATAACTCTAAGGTTATGTTCTATAGGTAAAAATAATATAAAACGCCCTAGAACATGTGGTTCAAAAATCAATAGTTTCGAACATAACATCAATTTTAGTTAAATTTGTTAAAAAAATGTAACCAGTATGGCGAATCCTTAGTATTGCGAGACGTTGGCAAACTTACACTAAAGTGTAGTAGTAGTAGCGGGAGAGCGTAACTTGTAATAAACATTGGCGTGTGTGGGTTTTTCATTAATTAATTAATTAAGTAGGTACGAGTAAATCGTTTTCATTCAAAAGTTCATTCATAACAAGGTAAGGGTGTTTTACATAGACAGTCGTGACTTTTTAGAATTATTTTGTATGAAAAAATTGATCAAAAAAAAAATTGAAAATAATTCATATGCAATTTGATTCTTTGCCATGGTCTGTTTAATACCCTAGAGTTACTCGTATATATGGGATATCAAAAGGAACACGTTGTATATTTACAAAAAAAAAAGAATAGGATTAAGTATAACGGTTGTCTAGTAGGTACCCCATACGCCAAGCTACTTAATAGTAGCTTAATTTGGGATTAGATGGCTCTGTGTGGCCTAGAGTGGCATGTCTTAAAATATTGTTATTATTATAATCCTTCGACCACAGAGGTCCGTCTTTAGAACGACGCCATACTTCAGAACTTACCCCTTTATAAAAGAAATGCCAACCAGGCATGAAGCACTCCTCCTGGAGGGTCAGCGTCTCCTCTCCGCTCCAGTCCACGGGGATGGCCCTCAGCGGGATCTCGGCCATGGGGTCTGGTATCTTCCGTTTCAGAAGCAGGATCGCTGCCGCCTTCTGCATGAGGTAGCCGCGGTTACCGGTTATGTTGTTCACTGGAAATATTATGAAAAATAATACGCAAAATAATATTGTAAGTAAATTTTTTTTTTATATTTATAGGATTTTAACTTTTTTTTTCTTTTTTTATTCGGAACACCGACAGCAACAACAAACAAATAACAGATTACTTAAATCTACTAAGCTATTTATTGGTATTCGAATTCAACGTTTACTCGAGACTTTTGCCCAGGAAATGATATACAACATAGTTTAAAAAAAAATAATTATTGTAACCAATTGGCAGTGCTCCATCTGCTTATGTATCACGTGACCTCACACGCCGTGTTACCCCGGGTATTACACGGATAAAAAAAAAACTCATATTATTTATGTTATTTTAACTGGCTTCAAAAAAAGGGAGGAGATTATTTGTTCGTGAGTTCTTTTTATGAATGTTAATCGATTTCTCCTTTCTCTGTCAATTTTATTGCAAACCTAAATTTTATTTTTGTTTGAAAGAGTCCATTTCCGAGGTGGTCCCATATTGACCAAGTCGGGCTGATGGTGGAGTCCGCGGGAAATCAAGGGGAAACCCTCAATGTGCACTTGTAGATGTGATATAATTTTAACCCTGATTGCACAGTGTGGCAAAAAGTATTACCAAGATTTTAAAATATTTTCCTGTATTCTAAACTCGATTGACATCTGACGACTACCCCCTTGTATTTGGCTTATACTTTTTTTACACCCTGTATAATAATAATACTAAGAAAAAACTCTCTTCTTCCACCAACACAACTTGGAAAATCACGTGGGCCGGGTCAGGCAGCTACCATTTTACAATAAAACCGGCCAAGTGCGAGTCGGACTCGCGCACTGAGGGTTCCGTACCAAGTTTAACAAAAATACCACAATATTTTGATGACTGCAAAAATAACTTGGTTTTTCATAGTGTTTGTATGGAGGACAAAGTTATGTTTGCTGTTGTTGAATATGTGCTAGATTTTCAAAACTACCGGTTCGATCTCGTTCGAACTAATTTTCGTTGAAAGTATTTATTAAGATCTACATTATGTATTTTTTCCAAAATTTTCACTTGCTTATTTTAAAAGTTAGAGGGGGGGGACACTCATTTTACCACTTTGGAAGCGTATATCTTCTAAATGTTAGACTTTTGGAAAAAATGGTTTTAGGAACCTATCCATAGATATCCCATATGTATAGGTTTGAGCAAAAAAAATAAATTTTGTTTTAGTTGTATATAAGGGAAGCCCCCCTTAAATATTATTATTTTTTATTTTTTGTATAAGAATCGTTAAGCGGTTAACAGGATACCTACCACCTACCTACCAAGTTTAAATTGTCATGCTAATACTTTCAGAATAAAGTGGCTGTGACATACGGACGGATAAACAGACAGACAGACAGACTTGGCGAATCTATAAGGGTTCCGTTTTTTGCCATTTGGCAACGGAACCCTAAAAAGGTCTTAATGTCGTACTAACGTCGCGGTATAAGTATCTTGGTGACTTGCACGCGTATCCCTCGCCGCGGGTGCCGGTAGGTGGAGCCGGTGATGACGTTGATGGGCCTCGTGTCGTGCAGCTCGCTGGTCGGGCTCGTCACGCACACGGCCGCCGTGAGCACGGCCACGCGGGAGACGAGCGTGCCCACGCACATGCCGCGGTAGCGAGACGGGAAATACACCTGTGAATGGTCACATGAGGCATCAATGACCAGACAACAGCACGTCAACCAAATTTAAAAAATCTCACCATGAAATATAGTATTTCTAGGGTAATTTTCAAAAATCCTTTCATTGTAATGTGCCGTGTGAGTCTTCCATGTTTTAGCGTATATTAAGTTAACCCGAACTTGGATGCAAACCGAGACAGCATCAGACATTGTGAAAAACAAATTCACAGAAAGTTGTCACATCTTCTGTTTTTGTAAACGTTGACACATCTTCTGTTTTTATGAACACACCTTGTGCACAATGTGAGGATTGAGTGTTCTAAAGATACCTTTATAAAATCTAAATAAACCGTTAAAAACAATTGAACAATTGTGAATAATATGCGTCACAAATCAGGCCCAATTATTTCACAAAAAAATAGATTTACAGGTCTAGTACTTTTTGAGAAACGAGATACAGCATTTATCTCGAGTTGGGGGTGTGAGTGTTCCAGTTAATTGACCGTAACTTTCTCTCTATATTTTTCACAAATTTTTGATCTTCACCTTTGGATTTGCTTAATTTTTTCCTAAAACATTCGTGAATTTCGTAAATGTTTGAAAAATAACACTCAATCCACACACACATGTCTGGCGTCTGGTATACGCGGGTAGGGTAACCCGCATAAGCGTGGGAGGGCTGAGGTAGCCCGCGAGCTGTGACGACAAGCTTGCGTGGAACCGCCAGAGCCCCCATGCTTGAGCTGCGAATGCTGCGTCAATCAAATCTCAATTGATATTGATCGCTACTTGTTGAGCTTAAAGTTGAAAATAAATTAACTTTTTGGGTAGGTGGACCTGTCGTTGTTTGTACTTGACGACCACCGAGGCGGAGTGGCGACCACACCGGTTCTCAAGGAGGCGACATCTTAAGGTCCGGGCTCTATTCCCGGACGGGTATAGGAAAAAAGAATTTTCTATCATCATATAGTAAAATCATCATCATATAGAATCTTGTATACAGGATGCCTTTGTCATCATCTTCAAAATTTTTTATTGGCGTTCGGTATCGTATTTAGAGCCTTTGTATGGAGTAAAAAATGTAAATCAAGTTTTCATCCGAAAATATTGTTCGCTTTCAATTTTTACGTTCTTAAGCCTGTTAAGGTATGAAAGGAAAATCAAAAACTTATGAATAGCATCGTAATGATGAATGAAAGAGTTGCACATCGCGTAAAAAAAGTGTTGCTAGGAGGCCGTTTCAAAAATTTCAGATTTTTGGCGGACATTTCCTAAGTGCTTTTTCTTGATATTTTTGTACTGGGCTATACCAAAAGAAAAAATACGTCATTAGTTTTTTGTCTCGAAGATTGTTATATTAAAATTTGGAAGGTGGTTAAAATTTCATCCTGTATATTCACCGTGCATTTTTAACCGCCTGAAAAACGAATAGTGATATTGAAAAGAGTAAATGCCCGCAACATGGTGGATGGAGCGTTGCACGCTTTTATGAGCAGTCAGAAGGTGTCCGATAAGGCCCGCCTGGCTGTGCATGGAGGGGTGTTGGTTCCAACACTGATGTATGGGAGTGAAAGTTGGGTGTGGCAGAGAAAACATGAAAGCAGAGTAAATGTAGTAGAAATGAGAGCGTTAAGAAGTATGATTGGAGTCAATTTGAGTGACAGGATTAAAAATAGTGTGATAAGGGATCGATGTGGTGTAAAAGAGGATGTAGTGACCAGTATTGAAAAAGGAATGCTTAAATGGTTTGGACATGTTGAGAGGATGAATGAAAGCAGGTTGACTAAAAAGATATATATGGCGAGTATGAATGGAAATGTTGGAAGGGAAAGGCCTCGACGAACTTGTCTTGATCAAATCGGGAAAGTTCTAAAGAAAGGTCAGGTCAAGAGTACCCTAAACCGGCGAGCGTGTATGAAAAGATTAATGAATGTGGATGAAGCGAAAGTAGTCTGTAAGGATCGTAGCAAGTGGAAAGATGTGGTCTCTGCCTACCCCTCCGGGAAAAAGGCGTGAGTGTATGTATGTATGTATGTATGAAAAACGAAGACCACGTGGTATAACCAACAACAGGACTGTTGTCTTAGCTCATCGCACTGGTATTATCTTCTGAGGTAAGAGGCTGACTATAAGTGACGGAGTTTCTTTCCCTGCTTCTTCACGGCACGTGCTCACGCAGTGGTATCTACGAACGTGTAAAAACTCCTCCTGGGGCGAATTTGTTTAATTAAAACTGATATTATGGAGGATTAGCGCTGCTGCCCGTGTGTACACATATTCGTAAGTCCGATTTTCATGCTTGGTATTTCCCTGCATGAAGGAATCAGTTAGGAGAAAATCCGTAGGAGATATAATATATCCGACACCGCTCGAAGAATTGCGGTGCTGAAGTGGCAGTGGGCAGGACACATAGTAAGGAGAACCGATGCCGTGATGGTCGTTGGGGCGGGAAGGTTCTGGAATGGCGACCGCGCACCGGGGCGTCAATCTGTGGGGGGGCCCCCTACCAGGTGGACCAACTCTGGTGAGGGTCGCGGGGTTGCTGTAGAGATCCTTGGGGGAGGCCTATCTCCAACTGTGGGCGAATTTTGGCTGGGATGATGAAGACCAATTGTGATAGTAATAAGGAGGCTAGTTCTTGGGTACAAGTAATGAAAGGAAATACTCACAAGGTAAGGTATTGAACCATGACGCGGCTTAAAAGGCTCTCTTCCTCCACACGACGCTAACCAACCTGTGAAAAGTTATTACTTACAAAAAAAAGGTTTCGCAATTTAAAAATAAATACAATTTTAAATCAAAAAGTTTTGGTTTGTATGAAAAAAATATGATATCAAATTTCTGACTTCACTATACTGTTTATATGCATATGTAAACCTACGTTGTTATATGCATATGTAATGTAAACCAAGTTTTGGCTTTTTATTCCATTTAAATAACATCCAGTAGAAAAAAAAATCGGTCAACTCTGTCAAAAGTTAAAAGCCGGTTAAAAAACAACGGTTCAAAAACGGGCGAGCAAAAATACGCGGGTTAAAAATTGGAGTGAAAAATGCAACAGAATTAATATTTTCTCGGACTAAGCGGTGACAAATACAGTTGGAGTCAGCTTCCGCTTGATCCGTCTGTCCATCGGGAGTTTTAGGATCAACCGAATATTAATTTAGTCTAACTTCTAACGACCCGGTTGGCGTAGCTGTTCGGGGTTCGAGTCCCCGTCAGGTCTATTAAGGTAACGATATTTGCATTTGTCTTGGGTCTGAAAGGCAATAGTCGTGGAAATTGGCACGTTAGGCCGTTGGTTCCGGTTTCTGTCGCACGTTACGTCAGAGGTCCGTAATAGGCGGTTTAAAATCGTTATCGCCAGATTATCCTTCAAGAATAGATTTCATTGGACTGAAAATCGGTTAATTTACCGCCATATTTGTTTAGCAAATATATTTGCCATAATTGACCATTGAAATATGATTCGACATTTGAGTACCAATATTGCTTTAAATAAGATACTAGCTTGTCGCCCGCGGCTCTGCCCTCGTGAGCTACACTTTAAATAGTGCTTCAAAAACTTGTGCCTAACAGTGGGATACCGTATAGCATATGTTACTTCGACTACCTCCAAGAGTATGTGTACAAAGTTTTACAATGATCGGTTAGGTAGTTTTCGCGTGTAAGCGTAACAAACAAACTTACATTCACATTATAAGGATTTATAAGAAACACGAGGAAGGATTAAATCTACTCTGCAGACAACTCCTGTAGTCAGAACAAGGCGTAAGTTCACAAAAGTTTGAATACTTAAACCCAACGCGGAGTCGACGACGCCGAAGTTTCTGGCGACGCCCATCTCTGACAAACAGACTTTTCAATAACTTAGCGAGATAGTTCTCGGCTATCTTATCAGTAATCCGGCTTTGATGAAACTTGCAAAGATACATTAAGCTAAAATAGCTTATAATTTACTCGAAGCTTTTAACCTTGCTCGGTTGATCATGACGACTTTAGGGACTGTATCCTGTTTTCCGTTTTTTCTTTTGAAGCATTTTTTGAATTTTTCCAATAGTTATTTTTATTGGCATGGTGTTATTACTTATTTTGATTCTGTTAAATCCTATCTTACGGAAAAGCTATGCTTGGTTATAAATAACATAAGAGAAGATACCGCGTCGAAATGTAAACATTTTCTTTTTTTTGTCAGAGACGTCTAGGTTATTAGCAAATTGTTCGTGATCACTTGTACTGAAGCAGTTTAAATATAAAACAATTAAGCTGATTTTACTGATTTAAGAGATCAGTTATAATTTTCACAATCCATTCAATACTTACCTAATTGGGAAATTAATAATGAAACTTACAAAATTCCATTCGTTTTTACATGATAGGCGTTGGCCTGCCTACGGTCTCAATGTACGTCAATACCAAATACTAAAAATAAATCACTTATAAAATTTCGCCCACTCTTTACCCCTTGTGAGTTGATTTCCGGCTAAAAACTATTCAACGTTTTGACTGGTTTCGAAAATTTTATCCGAATTGTTTTGGTAGTACACACGTAAAGAAGCTACATCCAGTTTATTTATGTACTAGCCATAAGTAATTCTTTATTCTTAAAATAATAAAATCTCATACCCAAGAGTAAAATTATGTATCCTTTGTTCATTTTACTGATTAAAGTTTTCCACGGAGGCGAAATGGAATGAATTTAATCATTGGAATAAACGGTTCGTAAATATTGAACAGAAACAATGAGGATAGTCACGCACGCAAGCACTAACTTGAATTAAACTATGTAGGTACTCGTACATAGTTTACTAACTGTACTAACGCCTCGTTTAAATACCGAGCTAAGATCTATGTCTATCTATAGAGTATCTCTCAGGTAACTTAAGAGCTTCGAATTTGCGAACATTGGTCGGGTTTGTGATCACCGACCCGCGGTAAGTGTTTTTTTTTTCAAATTCAAATATCTTTATTACAACAAAGTTACAATTTAAATTAATAACTCTGATTCCCAAACTAGACGAATCTGTATCTTAGGAATCAGTGTCTTCCAGAAAATAGACAATAATTTTTATCTGTTATTCTTCAAAATACAAAATAAAATTTTCTTCTAAGTTATATAAAATTAGTTATTTTAACGGAATTAGAATTAATTTAATTAAGTGTGGGTTATGCCTGTAAGAATCATTGCTGTGGTAACTTGAATTCAATGATGGAGGGCCTGCCCTGCTGTGGAATGATTATAGGCCGTTACTACATGTTTGACAGACAGTCTACAAATCAAAAAGTCATGGAGATAGAATTTTAAATACGTAATTATAACAAAATTAAATATTTGCTGAATAACAGTCGGATCTTTATAAATTAAGAAACTAGCCAGATTTGAGGTAATATATCAAATGCAATGCTACTGGACAGAAATCTCTTAAAAAGAAGCAAGTTGACAAGATGTCATCAGTAGAAATGTTAGAAAATCCGAATTTCTTGTTGACCTACCCGATGATCATACCGTCGACCCCCTGACCCCCGAGGTCCTGCTCCGGTACAAATTACGGGACCAAAGAGTCGTAACTAGTTAAATGTAAGAATATTGTTTTGTACATGACGGTCCCAGGCTAGAGTTGCCACCTTTTTTTAAAGCCGTTAAAGTACATTCAGTTAAAAATCAGTTATAATCAGTTTTATTTCTGCAAATAGGCCCCAGGAGGCGCTTTTACACGTGCCAATTTAAACCTACCACTGCTTCGGGACAAGTCTGGGCTAGTGCCGAGAAGAAGCAGCGCAAGAAACTCGGTCACTATTGTCAGCCTCTTTTTAAATATTTTTTTACAAGGTAAGGTGATTTTTGAGCTGGGACAATTTAATGCATTTCTATCATTTAAATAATCATTGACAGTGTAATAGCCCTTTTTCATTAAAATTACTTTGACATACGATCGATACGACATTGGTCAGTATAGGTAAGAAAATAAAAGTACATGAAATCAAAATAAAGTACAATTTATTTTTGCATTTATGCTATTTATGTATCAAATTAGTATCTCTACTATACAACTGCATAGTTTTTTCTATATTTGAAATTAAAGTAAATAAGTAAATCAGTTTTTATCAAAATTTAGAGACACTGTTTCTTTCGTCTCAAATCACAAAGATATCAAATCATGCGAAATAAAGTATTTTCGTGTACTTTATTGTTCTCGTAAAGTATATAGTACAATTACCTGAAATAACGTACGACACTTTATTATAAAGTACGGGTGGCAACCCTAGTCCCAGCTGCCAGTTAAGCGAAAATATATTTCTAGTTAAAAACCAATGTCTTATCCGAGGAACTGACCAAAAAAGTCCACGGTAGCATCCACGATTCCATCAGTGAGCAAATGCTGACGGGTAGTCTTTTTTGGCATTATAATCTTATTTTTTCCTTCTCCCTAAAGTATATTTATATTTTTGTGTACCTGTACCTGCCATTGTGTGCCGAATAAATATGTTTTACATCTTTCTTTCTTCCATTGCAATTCACTTAGTTATGAAGTTAAGCGCTGTTATCGTAACAGCAAACTTACATTACCGCATCGTTAAGCTTTGGGTTATTCAAGCTCGCTCGCCGAACACTAACGATATTATTTCTAAAACGTTACTGCAAACTATGCTGTACCAGTGTTATTCTAATAATAGATCTCAGCGTAGGAAGTTTGATTGTAACTCAATTTCCGGTACTGAGTTACGAGCTCTACGACAAACCTTAACGGCTATGCACGGCTATAATACTCGTAGTATTATGGCCAGGCATTTACTACCTTGTGTATTTTATAAGTTGGCCAGTACTTAAGTAATTGTGAAAAACGAAAAAGACCGTTAAAATTATAATATAAGTATTTAAACCAGAAAGTAAAATAATAGGGTATTATATAATAAATTGAAATACCAATTACTTGAATAAAAATTTCGACAGCCTGAGGTGAGACTCGAACCCATTTCCTCTCGCTTACCGGGTAGTCCGGGCACAACTATTGAGCTGTCCAGATATGGTTTGTAAGTAAAGTAACAACCCATTTGCTCACTGTTGAGCACGGGTCTCTCTTTATAAAAGAGGTTAGGCCTTAGTTCTACCACGCTGGCCTAGTGCGGGTTGGTGGACGGCGAGGGCGACGCTGGGGCAACATCACCCTGTCACTATCACTGTTAGACGTTTCTCAAGACGCCCAGGGCTTAACAGGGCTTAACGACTGTTTTCTCATGACAACAGCCGGGAACGA